>JARJCP010000152.1:0-212319 GCA_029281795.1 Mycena crocata | reverse complement strand
AATACCAGCAAAGCACGGTCCATAGGTCCTGTGCAACTGGATAGGTACGGGGCGGCCTGATTCTTGGGCGGTTTTGAGAGCAGTCCTGAGTCAGGCGGCCTGACCAAAGGGCGCACGCCATCTTGATGAGAATGATACCAGCAGGCGGCCAGACCCGTTGCCATGCACACTATACCCACGATAGACGAATAACTCAACCACCATTGGTTGCAGGCGGCCTGCCAAGCCTGGCGGCCTCGGTGGATTCAGAGCTCCGGTTTCACATTTATCTCCGTTTGTAATCCAAAGTTGTATAAAAGCAGTAGAATTACGCTTGTAACGGTAGTAGACTTTCCCCCCCCTTAGCGGGTTACGAAGTAGACTGGAATTGATATTGATTTGACTTGATATTTTGATTTTGGGTTGCCCGTAATAAGAACTTAAGCCTCTCGTCGAGTACCCCTCCGAGTCGCCATCTTGAAGTGAATCCCAGAATCCGACTTCGTTGAGTACCCCTCCGAGTCCCACTAAGCCCTACAATCAGTCCCCTGTTGAGTACCCCTCCAGGCTAGACCTTGTTTAAGTGCCGTGTCCTTCGTTGAGTACCCCTCCGAAGAAGAAAGCTAGTCCCAATCTCCAGTTGAATTGATTAACTTAGTGCCTATCCGGCCTGAGTATTGAAGTCCCCAAAAGTGCATTTCCGTTGAAAGTGGTCATCCCGCCTCAGCTATTGCCTGTGAAACAAACCCTTGATTTGAAGTACTCCATTATCTTGAAGGGCGATACGCCTGCCCTACCTCCCCGAACACAAACACGAGACATTTGGTATTGAGTTGTTGAGATTTGATTAGTGTTTTTTTGAGTTGTTTAGTGTTGGTTGAGTTCGCTCGCTTTCACTCGCTCTTTAGCATAGTTTTCGATTTCACGGCTGCACCCGAGTGCACCGTTTCAGCGGGTTTGGGGTGAATCGTGTCGCCTTGTTCCAAATCACATATCACTTGTTGCGAAGTGAATGGAGGAGAAATGTGTCGAGTCCAATGGGACCTGTGCTGAGAATCACCACTTGCTCAGACGTGCAACTGACGAATTGCAAGACAAGTTGCGAGTCCAAATTGCGAGTGGGTTTTAGCAAGTGAAGTTATGTGTGGGTGGAATCGCGAGCGATACAGTGCGAGCCACGAATCAGATTCAATGCCAAGTTGGCTTAGCATTCGAATCCAAGGCATTGAAGGCTGGCCAGTGCAAGTGAAAATGCAATGAAGTAGTAGAACTGCAGTGACAAAACCCGAGTAAGTAGGTTGATGAGGTGGAAACTCAGGCAAGTTGAACAAAATAAAAATGGACAGAGATTGAAGACATGAAGATGAAGCTGCGAAGTTGTAGCCGGAGTTGTGCAAATCCAACGGAGATTTTCGGGTCCGCAAAACAGAAGAGAAAGTGAGATGACAATCCAATTGCCTGAGGTCCAAGATGCGAAAGAAATGAGTCAGAAACGCGAATGCAATGAAGAAGAGAAGAAATTCGTAAGAAATCGAGAGCAGCAAGGCGAGTACAGAATTCGGATTATTTTGTCTGGATGAGAAAAGCAGGATTAGATGTCAAACCAAAGACAGAATGATCAATGTGAGGCAATTAGAAATGTGTCGTGGAATGGCCAGAATGAATGACTAAAGAAAGTGCGAAAATGCGAACAAGCAAGTGAAGAGAGGAGAGTGGAATACAAAAAAGAATCAACATATTGCATGCACGAAAGAGCACTCGATGGAGCATTCAAGAAAATGCATGCTTGATGCAACGTTCAAGAAAGGCGCACGCGATGAAGCATATTGCAGGGACCACGTGTTGCGCAACCCATCCTGGACCTTGGATCCACTTGTCACACCCCCTGAGGGGCTAAAGTGAGAGACGTGGTGGATATGTGGAGAAGGGAGTTTAACCTGAAATAGTGGGTTTGTGGGTGGGTACATTTGAAACTTTCAAACACGTGAGTAATCGAATGAAGCGGATAAACGGAGTGAAAGGTAAGCGGAATGACGCAGCAAACATGACAGTAATCAAGAATGACTGGTTTTGATGATTTTTGGCCTGTGGGAAAGCAAAGATGTGAAAGCGTGGCTGACTGTTTGACAGTTTTTTGACATTTTTTCGAAAACGGTGATCGGACGGTTTTTATGCAGCACAAAAACCTACTATATAGATAGTAGGAATTCAAAACAAAATTCATCCGTTTTTTCACTGAAAAACTTGAAATGTTCCACCAGTGTGAATTCAAATAATTCACCAAGATGTTTCGAGTTTTTCACCAATTTTTTTCAGTGAAAAGTCAGTGAAATACTCAAAACAAAATTCACCAATTTTTTCACTGAAAAACTTGAAACGTTCAACAGTGCAATGGCAAAATTCACTCAAACTTTCTGCATCACTTTTCACGTGGTAAAAAGGTTGTCTTTGTCCCGTTTGGGAAATCCTCACGGAAAGTTTGCATTTCTGCAGTCCTTTTGAACCTTGCTGAAAGAGAATGAAGACACAGCTGCAGAAACAGCTGCTGATTGTAGCTACTTCCAGGGCACTTCTACAGCATAGGAAAACACATAGTTTTTATTAAAATGGATTTGGCTACAGATTTATTTACTCTTGCCATAGCTTTTGCGGTATCTTAATATAATTTTATATACGGTGTGCATGTTTGCCCGTCGAAACTGCCGATATGAAGCGCCTGACGCTCTATTTTTGGAGAAATACCTTTTACAACATCAGATGCACAATTCTAACAACTTTTGCACACGTTAAACGTCACAGTTAAAATCAGCTGGCAAGCCCAGGCTCAGGCCCAAGCCGGGCCCTGGGCATCACTACAGGCTGCGAGCTGTGCGCGCAGCGCCGCCACGCACAGTGCATGGCTAAAAATGCGCTGGCGTTTCCAGTGTGGAGTGCAGACACGTGGCACAGGTGTGGGCTCCGGCACTGGCTCGCATAAGTGCTCGATTTACTTAGCAGCTTGAAGGGTGATTTGTGCGAGGGTGGAGCACTCGAGCGCGTCGCACAACAGATGCAGCAGAGACACACAGCACTTACAGATGCCACGCCAAGCTGGGGGAGCTCCTCGGAAGAACACCCTAACAGTCAGAGGTGGTTCACTGTGGTTCATCAGTGTTGTGTGTATTCGGCCAATGGCAAAGGATACATGCACGGATGGGTGGGAGAGATAGTGGTTAGCATAGCATGCAAAGGGTGACTCGGCTAAGTATGTAACAGGGAGGATGTCCGGAGGGAAGTTAGCGGGCAAGAACTGGAAAGGTAACAAGGGCGGGTGCGGAGAACCGGTGTAAGTATTCAATGGGAATCCCCCTGCTCCAAGGTACTAAGAAGTCACCCATAACAGAACATCAGAACAAGATCCGAAGGCAACGCGGGGATGGAACATCCTTAACAAGAAGCGACGGGAATCGGTGGAAATCTGAACCAAGGCAGAGGGGGCAGAGGGTGAGAGAGCAGCGGAGACCGTTCGGCTCCTGTCATGCATCGTCAGGACCCATGCCTGTGGGTGCTTACATACATGTATTGTTCGGCGATGGCGTAGAACAATGCAGCAGAAGTGTCACTGACTCACAGGTGCCATTTGTTTACGACTTGTCGTGAGAAACGACGGGAGATCGAATCGACCTCGGATTGCTGTGGTAGACATCTAGTTGCTCGGCTGTGGCTCGGGCTGTTCGGTGTGAGAGAGGGGGATCGAGAGGAAGAATCAACTGGGCCACTTCTCAATTGCCGTCGATTGCACAACTCTACTATTCCTCGGAAATGTGAAAAATGTTCTACGGTGCTCCTTAATTGAGGCCGACACGAGTCTAGGTTTACTTGCCGTCGATACTGCCGGTATCTGTATCAATTTCGCTGTCGCCCGCTGTTGTATAAATCACGATGAACATTTTTTTCTGTGGGTCCCTAAAAGATCCGCTTTCAATGATGTGGTTTCACTTCCTAAACTGCTGTACACTTCGTCTAAGTACACTGGCGCAGGTTGTGAATATTGATGCTGTGCACCGTGGCTGACGAGGATTCCCAAGGTTACATTGTTCGCAACCTTGATCTCCGCTTAATTCAAGCAGGTTTACCGTTTGACCGCAAGCCGCAAGAGGACCGAGATCACCTTGACGCACCACTTTTCACTTTTTCGCATGTTCCTCGACGGGCTCATTAATCAATTGACAACCACGTGCATCCGTTGAAATCGCAACGTTATCTTTGGGTCACAAATCTTGCGACCCCTTCCGAGGTTGAAGCATTAAACGGTCAGTTTTCGGTAAGCAATAATTATTATTTTACCAGCGGCAGGCCTTAATTTTCCATTGGGTATTCAACATGAAAAGCCGGAAGCAAAACCTGCCGATTTCTTGACTCATCCGGCCTCAGGCCCTCAGTATACGGAAAATCCGATCGCATTGGCGGCATCGCAGTCAAGAGAGCTGTTAATAGGATTGCTTTCCCCCGAAGTACTAGATATATATCAGGACGAGTCAGCATTGGATTTTGGTGGTTGCATTACCCCCAATTGTTAATTTTCTCGCGAGAAAGATCAGGCCGGTCTGGTCGTGTCAATTGCTCTAGATACATATTTCTTCCTGTCCCACTCATCAGAATGCAAACTGCTCCCCAATGATCTTCTCCGTCTCCATCCAGAGTCTCTCCGCGTTGGCCTACACAGGACAATCTCACTGAGGTAATACTTTGGAGCATCGCATGAAGGCGGCTCACGGGATCGGTGCTGTGCGCGGCCGCCAGCTCATTTGCCACGATGCAATCATTGAGGTAGGCCCCGGGCTTGTCTGCGTCGCAGTGTTATGAGATCGACTGCAAATATCCGTTAAGTGCTGATCCACTGACCATTGAGCGCTGGGTCAAAGGCTGCAACAAGAGTGCTGGTAAATGGAAGAACATGAATGAAATCATCTTAAATTCGAACGTGGGTACAAAGTACGCACGTCGCTGCTCCTTGGGATATTGTCTTAAAATTCGCCTCTGGACGCGGTTGCCCGTCCGAGTCCAAAGCGCCTGCACATCAAGTTGAGACTCTGACCTAGGAGAGAATGATGCCAATGATGCGCACCGCAGTCTTGCATCGCCTTGACGCCGTCACCTTCCTGCATCATTTTCGTGAAGACTCCTGCGGCACACGTTGTGTAGTGGTAGTAGTGCAGGAAACGAGAAAGCGGTATGTACCTCCGGGATGCAGACTGTACGCGTTAATTTGTCCGTTGGAGCGCTTCGAGAGTTCGATCGCAGAGAGCACGTTTGCCGACTTCGCCTGGCAATATGTTCCAAAACCGTCGTAGCCCACTGCCTCCGGGTGGGCAAGGATACGGAAGTCCACACCGGGGCCCCAGCTATGACCGACGCTCGACACGAACACGACACGCGGCGTGTAATTTGGTGTCATGGCGCGCGCAGCAAGGAGCTTCGGCGCGAGCAGCTTGGTGAAGAGGAACGGCCCGATGTGGTCCGTCGCCATCTGGCTTTCGAGCTTGTCTGCTGTGAGCCTGAACGGTCCAGCCACGGCGGCAGCGTTGTGGATTAGTACCTGAATGGTGTGTCATGATTTTACGAGTGAGAAATAGCCCTGCTGGACTTGCGTGGAGTGGCTCGGGATATGAAAGGACTTCCGTTGCGGACTCGCGGACGGCGGCCAGCGAAGAGAGATCGAGGATTAGCGGCCGCACATTAGCTGACGGGAGTTCCTTCCTGATAGTATCCTCCGCGAGCTTAAGTCTATGATTCACCGTTGGAGAATTAAAACTCTACGGGGCTGAGAAATTGAGAGGTTCAACCTGTTGGAATTGTATCCTGTGATAACGACGAGGTTTGCATGTTTCGCAAGAACCCGGGCTGTTTCAAAGCCGATTCCGTTCAATGAGGTGCCGGTGATCAGCACTGGTGAGTCTTAGACTGTACACAGAGCCTAGCAACTCGATGACCCACCATTCTTGCCTTGTATTTCAGCGGCAAATGCGGTAGCGACCTCATCTGCTGTTGTACTGAAGGAGAAGACGGGGTAAGACATGGAGAATGGGCTGGGGGAAAATCAGTTCAGGCCGTGACGATTTACTTATGTCCCGCGCCTGGCAAGCATTCACAGCATATGGCTGTGCGTCAATGACAAAGCGGATGGGTGGAGAAGGAGATTGTCATGGAAAATCAACTCGGTCACTTCTCAACCGCGGCCGATTGTGTGATTCTATCTTTTTCAAGACCAGGAATCTGCCACCTGTTCCGTAATTGGACTGTTACGAGTTGACGTTCAATTACCGTCATCTCCGGCTTAAGTAATCACCCCGTCGTCCGCTGTTGTGGTGCAGTGGAGCATTGGTATTTAGAGTTTGACTTTGTGATTATAGCGGCTCGAAACAAGCATGGTTGACCGGGATGACCTTGACGAACCAATCTGTGAACTTTAAAACGTGCAACACTCGTTCCCATGACAAACTTGGACGGCGATCTTGACATTGCTTGCAAGGGGGTCCACTTCTGAGGTATTTCGAAACCCGCCTTAACTTGGTGTAGTTTTACTTGCTGAAACCGAATATCGCTATCCCGGAACGTTTGGTTAAGGCTCCAACCGTTTTCGTTTATAACCGTTTATAAACGGTAAAAACCATTTAATTGAACCATTTAGTTTACGGACCCCTGTAAATGGTAAACAAACAGTTTATAAATGGTTTAAATGGTTCTCAGGTTCAACTGCATACAATTGAACCCCCAGTCCAATTCATACCAATATTGAGGGTCTAAATGTCTTCTGAGAGTGTGTGGATGCATTAATGGGACTCACCAAAGCAATACCGAGTTTGTAGACCCAACTTGGGTCAAGTTAGGAGAACATTTCCCGATTCGGATCAGAATGATGGGCGTGTGATTTGTGCCAACAAGGTCCCGTAGGAGGGCCCAAATGACTCTGGGGCATCGTTTCGGTGTTCTAAAAAGCCATCGTATTGTTCCATCAACATTGCACTCAGTAGTTACTTGATTCCGAGGTACCTCCCGAAAAATCCGTTTATAAACGTTTAAAAACGGTTTATAAACGGTATTTTATTGTTTTCATTTAGTTTACGGACCCCCGTAAACGAAAACTAAATGGTTGGAGCCTTACGTTTGGTGCAGCCGTCGCAGAGTTGCGGGACCCAAAAGATGCCCGCTATCCTATTAGTGGGTTTTTGCAGCGCATAATGACCTTTAGTCTCGGACCAAACTCTCATGACATCCCAATATGGGAACCCTGTCATGAGAGGGTTCCCATATTGGGATGTCATGAGAGTTTGGTCCGAGACTAAATGACATTATGAAATATCACGGACCTCTGATTAGAGGTCTGGTGTGATTGAATCAGACATCCGGAGGATATATCACCTGAGAACAGATCCATAAGTGGACTTAAATCCGGCGGCAGCGCAACTTCGCCCTGGTGCTGCTGATCTACATCAGCGCAAATCAGCACCCGTGCCTTGGCCTCGGCCGGTCCGGGTGTCTGATGCGCCTACCGCCTGTCCCGTTTTGGCAGGCAGCGGGAATTGGGAAAACAGCCTGATCCTTCAGGTGGTCATCTACAAGATCCAATCGTCATTGAATTGGCAGTAAAATCTCCAATCGCCCTGCAGAAGGGACAGAGTATTGACCTCGGCATATTCACCTAATTTGGTCAGTGATCGATTGTTTGTGTATGTTAAGACTGGAACCTCTTCCTCATCAAAAATCGGGCTGTGCATGCATCCTCAAAGCGTTTTTTGCTCTGGTACTACTGCAGTCTGCTAACGTCATGCTAAATGTATTTTTCAATTGGCTACACAATTTTAACTGTTTACCGTCAAAAGGTCCTTCCTGCTGCTCAGCAAATTTTGAGGCATATTTTGGGTATGTACCGGGCCTCCTGCATGATGCGAAACGTAGAATCTGAGGTACTGGGTCACTCCGGGCCGTATTATCACACCCGAATGTGTTTTTCTCCCAATCAACTTCTGCCCCTTTGCATTTCCCCTGCGCAACCAGCCCTTGTCAAACCAGGTCAACAACATCCTTAATTACATTTGAAGGACATTCCCACATTTACCAATCCCCTGGCTTCACGAATCATACTGGACAACCATTTGATCCCCCGGCCCTGCCGGCCTTCGGGGATTGGCTTCAGCCACAATAGCTCTGCTAACCACGAAGCAATCCTTTGTATGTCATTCATAATGCTGACGAGTAGGTGTTGCTAGCCTGCCAATAACATACAAGCCACTGGAATGCCTTCAGTATGCAGCTGGTTTGCACTCTTATCTGCTCCTCGTCTTTTGGATCGGTATTTTGTAGCGTTGAAAGAAGTTCATGCTCTAATTAAACAGTTCTTGACCTCATCTAGACCTTCTACCCCCATCGCAACACTTCTGCCGATCGCTTTTGCATCCCTGCTCGCCTGATCATTATATCCTGCTTTGTTGCATTTTTCGCAATGTTTGACGCGTCATACGTTATCTAACGTACTACAAGATAGGCCATCGCTACGCTCCGGCCATCAGAGAATTAGCGGCCTTATTGCAGAACGAAGCCGAATTCAATGAGGCAGTGACAGAGAGGAGGGGGGGGGGGGGGGGGAAGCTGGTTCAACTTGTGAAGCGGAGCGTTGAAACAGCGAAACACGCACAGCGGGAATCACAGGGTGAGCAATAAATTGCCGGCAATTTATCGCTGGAAAAATTACTGCGGGACCACAGCCTCAGCTCTGCAACCTGCGGCGCAGTTTTGGCGCAGTTGAAAAGCGCAGCTGACAGCGATGCTAACAACAGCTGTACAAAGTAGCCCAAAAGAGAAGCCAAGGGAAATAGTAGCTGTTGGTGAGAGTAGAATCCCAAAGACAGATGTTTGGCTTGTCCTTGGCTTGGTCTTGGCTAGCTTTTTGAGTGAATCAAAACTGATGAAAGGTAAACACAAGCCCGACATCTCATTAAGAATACGAAGTATACGTCTATGATAGACCCGTTCTGAGCTCAAATAATCAAGATCCACGCATATTTCAACGGAATTCCATATGCGGAACATAAGCGCCCGTGGCGCCTATTCACTGTGGATGGCCCGATCACGCCTCCTGCAATTTCTTTGCCTCAAGTAACGATGGAATATGCTTTATACCTATATATCCTATCCTAATACATACATTTTCCGATTTATACCGCACCCAATTGAGGTTTCTGAACATGTTTTAATGTAGGATTGCACTAAACATAGAGCTGCTTGGTCCACCGTTCAATCAACGTTGTTACTCAAGGTATCGTTCTTCTTCCATGCCCGTAGACTGCGGAAGATTGTGGGTCCCCAAGAAAAAATGCTGAGAGGGTGTTGTTGCCCGGCAAAACCTTGTTGAAACCTTTTGGCCATGCAGAATGTATATTCCCGCTGACCTTGAAGTTCAGCAGTTTTCATCATGCAGGGCTTCAAAGATTGGGATATATTGGTTGTAGAAATGACTGCTGCAGTCTAAGGTCCCAGAAAAAGACTTCCTTACAGAAAAAAAAGTGTGGATGTACGCAAGTATCCGTCTAAACTCGTCTTCCCAATGTATTCTGGGCTTCTGAAATGTGCAAAATGTGAGTTTGAGAAAAAAGTTCTTCAACTTCAGGATTTTTGATGTATTCTTGTTCGGTTAGTAAAATTGTTGTGTTCCACAGTAAAAGACTCGTAAAACTGGTCTTTAGATGATCGGCTATGGTAGGTTCTCCATGTTGCTGTTCTTTGACCCTCCACGAGCATGAGATTTGAAGGCTGGGGCAATATTGGTTGATAAGTATAAGACCTTCCGTCTAAGTACTCAGAATCATCAAATCTTAGATTTTCAGTCCATAGTAAATGAAAAGCTGTGTTGCTGTTCAAGATCTCCCTCAAAAGGGCCCAGAAGAATTTCTTATTGCCATTATGTATCCCCAATTTGTGTTAACCTCTCTTGGTTACCTATAGTCTTGACCTCTGGCTCTAAAACTGTCCAGAAATCGCCTGGATGGCGTGTATATATATAGTGTGTTCTCGTTGTTGCTGTTCCTTCAATATTCTCAAATTGCTAGTTTGTGGACAGAGGGCAATTTGGTTCATAATTACAAGTGTTTCTGTAGATTCAAAACTCCCTCTGCCCAATATCCACGCTATACAAGCGAGAAACCTTTGTTGCTGGTCACACAAACATTGCCCAAAATGGATTGCTTCCGTGCACTGATCCGATCAAAATCGTCGCTCTCTTCCTTCCTCTCGTCTTGCTTCATACACCGGCGCTGGGTAGCTGCCTCATTCTTTCTGGCATATCTGGGGCTCTACGGTCATCGCACGCTTGTTTTCCTCACCGTTTATGTTTCGGAGGGACCGTTGATGTCATTGTTTGATGGCCCATCTGATGTTCCATGCTTCGTACTTGCAATTGAATTCGGGAAACCCCGCCCTTTTCGTCACATCTTTTCTTCCTTTCCCGCCTCTCTCTTCCTCTTCTTCCTGACAAGCATTCCGCAATCTGGCTTCCACCATATACTTAGACCTCCAAGACTTGGCAATATCACCACGCACTGCGAGGAGCGACCGAAGGTCGGCGACGAGCAGTGCGATGTCCACGCGGACACAGCAATGAGGCTCAGAAAATTGTTCTTGGATCCATGGATTTTATCACAACGGGTCAAGTCCAAGTGGTCACATCCACAGCATCACGAGCGTGATTTGTTTGTGCACAGCAGACTGTTCTTCGGGGAGGGATTGCTAAGTGACTATATGCATGTGCTGGCTTTCATCATCCACAGCTTGTGTTCAATCAATCGCTGCACGTCCCTGAGTGACTACTAGAAGGCAAAATGTTTCTCAACAATAGTGTGTATGCAGTGGCAATACATCCATTCAATAATGTTAATACAGTATATCTTTTCCGCCACTCCCTGTGGTGAGCAGGCCAAGAGGCCATTTATTTTACATGAGCTGTGAGCGTTGAAGATTGGTGAGTGGCTGTTGTGTCTGGCTTTTCTCCTTATACAGACAGGAATCGGGTTCTCTCGCTACACCACTTCTGTTTGGATCCTCTCTGCCCCATATCGATGTGTTTCTTTTGCTGCTATATGCTTCTCTGTCCATTTTTTAAATTGCCTCTCGTTCTCGGATTTGAATCCCCTGGCTCCGTCCGAAACTCCGTCTCACATCTCCGGCTCTGCTTCTTAGTCTGCTCGCAGACACCGGCTAATTGGACCATGCTGTGTGTGTATGTCAGCTCAAAGTCGAAATTTCCCTTTCCTCAGATTCAACTTGACTTGTTGCTTACTATTCTGCCAGTATATTTATTCCTCTCTAATGAATCCATTTAGCTGTAGTTGAAATGTAGCTACTTGCTTACATCTTCCATATTTTACACTGGGGGCAAAATCCAGGGCACCTGGACACCAGGTACCTCTGAGGCATGTAGTCTGCAGGTGCAATGGACCCAGTGTGCGCAAAGGAAATAAAGCAATGATCACCTTTAGTTCCTTTCATGACAAACACCCATTGTGAGCCTTGATCCACATGCGTCGGAGGTGCTTCGGTGTTGAAAAAGCTACTGATTTCACTAATCAAGTCAGGTATCGCCCTAATTCATAAGGGAAACTACTTATGGGTTTTGTCATGTTCTCAGACCATGCAAAAGATTTTGTTGCAGACACAGGCTTGACCGAACAATGGCTGCTGATGGAACTAATAGTTTTAGAAGATCTAGTCCACCGGAAACTACAAATTCCCTTCACTGGCTGCCAAACAAGTAAGTTTTGTGCCATCCATCAACAGAAATCATGTTCTGACATGCAACCAAAACTCTACCTTCATGTAAACCATGACTGAAACTTTCATGGTTCCAGCAGCAATTTTCATATGGCTGAAAACTCATCCGAAACGTAACCAACAACACCAGATCTGAGGAAAGGCTCAATTAGGAAACTGTGGTTGAAACTTGAAATGTTGATCAGTTCTGAGCCAAGAATGGGCTTACATTTTGCTCAATGAAGGTTCCAGGCAGTATTTTTTGGTACAGTAGCAGTGTGGAATTTGTACTAAACCACAGAGCACAACAAAATGTAGTTGCAGTGGGACTACAATGCAGACTGCATATTTGGTAGCCTAGCAATGGTTGTATGGCCTACCTGTTAGTGTCCCAAATGACTGATTTCAACGTACTCCAGAGGTCACTTCTCGAGCCCGTTCGAATGTCTGTTTACGGTCCTTTTTGTGTCCGTTTAAACCGTGTATAAACAGCCGATTAATCGCTGGGTTAAATCACTGATTAATAATAGCCTCCGGATTAAATGATTAATAAATCCGTGGTTTAATCCTGGATTCACGTCTCAACGGCACATGATTAAGCAGAGCTCCTAGGACTTCTTCTCGTTGGCCGTTGAAGTTTTGGCATTCTAGAGGAATTCTCCACGGTTACAGTGTTTTGTTTGGTATCTTCAGAGGCTAACCCATGTTTATGTGCTAACGCTATTTGTCTTCCGGCATTCTTTTCGCTCTACCGCGGCAAGTGTTGAAGTCTACGACTGATTCCTGCAACTGTGAGCTTGGTGAGAGGACTTCTGACAAGGCCCAGGGATGTATTACATATATAGTGCATGTACATCGAGGGAATCCCTGGAACCGGTGTTCATGAGTTGGACCATGCCGTTTGAATCTACCTACCTACTACCTATCTGTGAATTCCCGCTACCTTCAGGTAAGGGTCTTAGAGAGCTCTAATTTCAGCTCCTGCAGTAAATCACATTTTCTTCATTTTCTCCGCCAAATTCTTTTTTTTTTTGGGGAGCGGAGGTTGTGCAGGGTTAGAGAGTGTCCGTCTGGGTTTCAATCCACCAAATTCTTTCGGCTTGAGAACAACCGAGACGGTACAGAGATGCTTACAAAAGAACTTCAACTTCAACCTATGGGTTGAGTTTGAGTTGCTCCCAGCAACAATCAGGACTGTTATCACCACAAAAATACTGGCATTTTTGGCGTGTGGGCCTCATGTGGGCCTCATGTTGAGGGACTGAAAAGGGGTCTTATGACCTGAGAAGATGGAGGAAGAGGGCATGTTGTGGAAGTGCAGCACAAGAGGAGGCGCAATGAATTACAAGGAGCTTGCTTGCCATCCGCTCAAGTAACAAGGTTTCATTTGGGCTTAACAGCATTGTTTGCTCCATCTTTCTCCATGCACAACTCTGAATTGATACGCCCAGCTGTATCCATATCAGATAGCATACCACAGGCTACTTAATAGGTGGGATGATACTTGTGCAATAAACAGTTCTTACCTAAAAAAGTACCCGGTTTAGGATTAAAGCCACGGAAGATTTATTCGTCACTATCCACAGTACTATATTTTTACCTTCAAATCGACAGGGTGTGTGACCCGTCACGGTTTGAACCTTCAACATTCTGAATGTTACATTCAACAAGAGACCGGGAAGACTGTGACAAAACAGAAAATTTGGACAGTAGAGTCCATTAGCAAATTTCCTTGAGGATTTTGCTCAGCCCATGATTGGTCGAGATTTATGGAGCAGCTAATCAGAGGATTTAGAGCCATCTCGGCAAAATTTGCTAATAGACTCTAGTGGGACAGTTTTTTTCCGCCAAAAAACACAATTCCATGCGCAACCTACCCCGGTGATGCGTGACCGTCGATTTGATGTAAAAATACAGTACTGTGCTATTTCAAATGAGTGCTCCGTGACGCGTGATGGCCCATATTTTCTAAGGTCTTCAAAAGTGGCAACAAATCGGAAGAATATTTATCAGTGATTGTGGCGAGCAGAAATTCACAGATCAATGAACACTGCATGGAAATGATACAGTATATGGACAATACGAGCAGCATGAATGTTTCCCATATTCTTTAATGTTCATCTTTCCCAGAGGGATTCTTTACGTCATCAGAACCCTGTTTCGGCAAGATTAGAAACGGGAATCAGTCCAAAGAAATGGTTCCTCACCCGCTGGAAGTCGTTCCCAGTTGTTGTATTCCTGTCTATCCGGATTTCAATAGCGTCAGGCAATGCCGAAGGCATCTTTGACAAGAGTGTGAGCAACAATCAAGAAAAACTAAGGATATGATTCTCACCCCGCGCCGCACCGAAGGCTCCAGAGAGTAGTGCTCTTCGGTGGCCCGCATGCTAGCAGACTTGATGTACTCCCTGCTGTTCAGCGTTACAAGAATCGAATTGGTGTAGAGGCGTCCCACTTCATATTTGTCAGACTGGTTGAGTAATTTCGAACATCAATCAACTCACTAAGGAAAAAGAAGATAATGCTGATAAGGGTGTGTGAGTTCCATTTTCTGGGGATCATTTGGTGGATACAGACTAGATAAAGGTGTTTGGGAATGCGATGAGCTGTTGATAGTGTTTGTTATCTTCAAGAGAGATAAAAGTTTTTGGACATACACAAATCGTGTCCAATACGGCGAAAAGACTAGTTGGGAGGCCTGAGGGACAGGTTGCTTAATCCGCGAGATGAAGGAAGGATTTTATGTTACCAGTATTGAATGTAAAAATCATCTGAAATTCACAAAGGTCAGTACCACCGAGAAAGAAGCAATTCCGAAAACACACTAGTCTATTCAGTAGATCCGTTGACCGCTTGAATCCGGTTTTTGAAGCATGCAAGAGGATCACGAGAACAACAGATATAGTAATGTCTGTCACCACCGAAAAGGTGTTGAAGACGATCCCTATTGTCTAAGAGCAGTCAAGTCAAGTCAGTACGACATCATGAGGTATAGTTTATCCACACACTTTTAGCGAGATCACCTCGGAAAGCAACGAAATTTGAACGCTGCAAAGGAGTTATTAATTGGGATCAGGGATGATTGATATTTTACCCTTTGACGGAATAGACTTTATGCCACAACTCGTGAATTAGTAGTGTGGTGACAAACGTGAGGGCTCGTACCAAGTATTACGACTGGAAACATGTGTTAGTTAGAATATTGAGGAAAGGGTGGTCAAGACATGCCACATGATGTCCAGCTGAGTAAAGACTGTTTTTAGGAGGTAAATTGAAGGAGAGCGACTGGACGAGAGATACACCCTCACCACTGCGCAAGCCAACAGCCAGCTCTTTCCAACTAGAGAGTGTCATGAGATGTGTAACTTGGAAAGAAGGAACAAACCCACTCTTGTAGATTCGCCAGCAGTAGAATCTGAGAACTGATGAGCATGCTGGTCATGATAACGGGGCTGTCTAACTGTTGCACCAAAGTTGCGATGGCGCAACCAAAGAACACTTGAACCATGGATGTCCTGGGTGTCGATTACAACAGACCACAGACTGTAGTTTCCGATACCCACTTAACCACAACCGTAAGGAGGGAGGGTTCCGCCATTGAGGAGACTGGTCAACATACTCAGCATCGGCAACAGTAACACATAAAAAATAATACTTAAATATTGATACACTGATAGAGCATCAGAAGGCAAATGTCAAGACAGATCTCGAATAACATACCGGCATGACTCAACAGGGCCTGCTGGCAGGTATCACAGATCAAGACAGCAGTAACCTGGTGGAGATGAGCACTGAGGTCAAGAATTTATGCTTTGAAAGACACACCAGACATGTGACGATCATTGAATCTTGCGAGTAGTATTTTCGGATATACAACCAAAACTGCAGAAGCCCGACTAGAAAGCAGTCAGAGGGTGTCCTTGGAAGTCGTTGATGCCTCGGACCTCCATACAAACTTCAGCGGGATATTTGGTCAGCGTCTATGTGCTGGATCCAAAAGGGACCCGTACCAAGCAGATGTAAGGACTGCAATGTACAGAACTCCATAGGTGTTGTCGATGGTAGATTCCATTTGTGCCGTTGAGGGTGAATGGGAAAATACTGGCAGGTGCGCTGGAAAAAGTTCGCGTGGATCGAACTTTCACCGTGGACAACAAGGTATTAGTAGTTCCCGGCCTTGCTGCTGACCGGTGAATGCACGTTGCTCTGTTGGAAACATTGAAGGAGTCTGATGTCGGTGAATCCGAATGGAGAAGGAAAAAACCGCCGCGATTCTTCTCATCATCCTTGCATGTGGAGCTTGACTGGGGTTCTGATTTCAGGGTCTAGAAGAAACCGACTTGAGCTGGACCGTTGATATGGTGGTTGAGATTCCGAGATCGGCTATGACCGGTTGACGGCCGGACTGGGCTGTGGCACGGACTCCGAGGTGTCTGACACCGAACTTCTTCGGTATCATGACAGGACAGTAGGCCGCTCTGACATGCCGCCGGAGTATAAACTTGAAGGCACAGTAGCTCTCGTTCGTTACTGGCTCTTGGAGGCGTGATCATGGCGATGGACGTTTCCTGATGAGATCTCTATCTCCGAAAATCTGTTGCACCCAGCCAACTCTGCATCCATTCGTAGTGTGTAGCCAAAATCTGATCTTTTTATTTGCGGCATGGGGCGACATCGAGTGCTGTGGGTCCATGCTGCTGGTTGATAGATCATGGAGGGTCAAAATGACCACTTCATGCTCGGCGATTTATTTTCCATTTCAATGACCCCATCGTTGCTCCACCTTGCCCCACCGACTACATATTCAACTGCTGCTGGAAGATGTCGCGGCAATCAAGTTGACGACCGTGCTTAAAAATGGCCAAGAACCGATCCCCGTTTAGTAATGCCGCTGTTACGATCCTGACTTGCACGGGGTTTGCCGGGTTGGATTGAGCTGTGTGACTTGAACCAACTAGAACACAAGTTACAGCAATGCGTTCGACTTGCACGGCTCTGCTCGGCCAACAGCAAGCTTGGTATCTACCCCTTGGCCCCCCGGGGGAATGGGGTTGGGTTTTTATTCCCGAATTCTCCTGCGCATCGCATTTGTGCTGCATTTGAACTTATTCGGGAGAAAATTCACCGACAGTAGCAAGATAAATCTTTAATCGAACTGCTACCATTACATGCGGATTCTCTCGTCGTCACATGCGCTATATCCAAACCATCAAGGAAACACCATCCGTACGGCGATACACCCACAATATATGTAGGTCAGGATCTAAAAAATGATTTTTAATATTCATTCGGCGAGATTACAGGCACAACACACCATATATGTTTGGTGGTCATATCTCTTGTTTTGCCCACGAGAAACGCGGAATGCTAGGTAGAACATGGAAAATGCCAGCGTCACTGCGGAATAACGCACTGACAATTTTGAGGTTCGGAAAAACTCTTGACGCCAACAGAGGAATGGGGCTCCAACTATGACGGTGACCATAAATCTGCGGAAGTTCCGATCTCCAAGGACGATTGGAAGCGTGCGGCGCCCGGCAACTAGATCGCCCTCTACGTCGCGCATGTCTTGAATATTCGCCACGACACCGAAGACTCCGCTCAGAGTAACGGCCCATCGCCATTCGCTCGGTGTGAGCGGCGCGACAAGGCCCCAGGATGCGTGGAGCAGACACAACGAGCCAACCGACATGAGCACAAGGTTCTTTGTGAACCAATGTTTGTCCCCTCCACAGAAGCTCGCATAGACTGTGATGCCGACCCACAATGTGCTCCAAGGTAGCACTCCCCAGGCTGCGCTGATGAGGAGATACGCGGCTGTCGTTATACACCAGCGAATATATGCGCCGTGCAAGGAGACTCGCCCCGATGATAGCGGCCTGTCGGGCTTATTGATGCAGTCTTCTGCGATGCCATTGATCTGGTTCGCGAGGTCGCAAGAGTATATGTAGAGGAAGAAGTAGCAGAACGAGCGTGCCACACCATACGCCGTTTGCAAGGTCGTCGGGGTTGGATTTAATGAGCGCAAAGCGGCCGTGGTGTACATGATGCCAGGTATAAGACTCGCGGACCAGTCACGCCAAGTAAAGTCCCAAAACACGACGAGCTCGTGGTAAATTGCATTTTGGAAAGCGGCGACGATGGTAACAACAACGTTGCGGATGGAAATGGGGTCTCCTATCCCACTGTCAGTCAAGTCCAGAAAGGCCCTCGAAGAAACGAACCGATGTGTTCTTCTGGCCCTGGCAAGGTAGACATAGGTGGGATTGATTGGAGGGGCAACTTGAAAGAGACAGAAACAGCGTGCCAGTCATATACGACGGGTGATATAAAAAAATTCCATCTTCATCGCAGTTGACAAGTAGATATCATTTTGCGATTCCCATAGTTCTCCATTCTTTTTTAGGTTGACCATGGACACGGCGGATCTGGCAAGTAGATTTGATTGTCGGTCAAAATCGCTGAGTTGATGTCCGCGGACGCGATAGAAAACTTTTTCTGGCTTGCGCCGCGATAGGTACGCCGGCGGCGGTGCCGCTCGAAGAGGGCTGATCGTCGACACGGCGCTGGGAACATACCTGCACAGAATTATTTTTCTTATCGGGGGACGCGAAGCCAGGCCGACCGCCTGGCAACTAGCAAGTAGAAGTTAAGCAACTCGCTCGTCATTGCGGTTCTTACCAATTATCAGACAATGCCGCAGACTCTGCCTGAAGCTCCTTGAGCGAAGAGTCCGAAGGAGTTCGACAGAGCGGTGGCAGAGGTCCCAGTGAGAGCGCGGACAAACACAAGCTGAAACCGATCGTCTGAGTAGATGTGGCGCCAAACGATGCAAATGAGTTGTCAACTGAAGTGAGCTGCTGAGCGGTGGAGGTTGGGTGGAGGCAGGCGGAGATCAAGGCCGTCATATGACTCGGTTTCGGACCTTTCGGACCGAAACAATGGTATCAGCACTGCTACTCATTTCGGCGTTCGTTTCGCACATCTTCGCTTCTCCTGGCGCCACGATGGGAAGTCCGGACCCAACCTTTAACCGGTAGAATAGCAGTGTTGATTGCTTTATCTATATAAGGAGGACACTTGGCACTACTAGGCAGCATCTGAAATTTTTCTGCGATGAATTATCCCGCATTACTTGTGACTGTACTTCTGGCGGCCTGCAAAGCCATCAATACTGTCTCCGGAGACCCCAGCCTTACTCAGATGATGTCCTTTCTCAAACAATACAACTTGGTACGTGCTGGACCACTGTGCTTCTTAGTAGGGAGTCGCTCAAAAACCTATTATCTTAGGACTGGTCTTTCCCTCGGGTTGTTGAGATCGCAAATATGGTCAATTACAGTGCTTTAGACCCCGACGTCGTCGGCCGTGTCGACAGTAGGCTCGTCTAAGGATTCGGAAACATGAGCGTTGAATTATATCCTTTCAGTCACGAATACTTTTGTTGGTGAGTTGCTTCCGAGTTCATTCTGATCATGAATGTTATGGGCATACACCTCCAGGTGCGGAGCTCAACACTGAGGCGAGTATTTCCCGGAAACCATAACCGCAAACCTGACTTCGCTGATAGTACCTCTTCGGGATGTTCTCGTCCTTTGGCAACAGCACCCATACCAGCTTGATAGGTGTTCCTCTGAATCAAACGATATCGTAAGTCTATTTCAAGAAACACCAGACATAACTTATCCTTGTTGCATCTAGGCAGCTTGTCGTTCAGGGAAATACGATCTTTACCTCGCTGATTGTCACTTTCAATTGGACCGTCGAAATCATTCCCGTTCAGTTCAACGTTGCATTCAGTAGGTGTGCATAGTACAGAATACGGGCTATCTCTCATCACGCAGTGTTCAACGATGCTGGGAAGGTCATCCAGTACGACGCCGTACTGGTTCGGTCTAGTTGGATTCTCCCCTTGGTTCTTCCGAAGATGGTTCCTCGTTTGGCAGAGGAACTCGGTCTCCCAGTCTCAACGGATCCTACCTTTCTGGCGACAAAGAGGGCGGCAATTGATATTTGCACAGGGCATGAGCAGTTCTGCACCGGAGCTCTTGTGCAGTACAATTCGACAGAGGCCTGTCTGGACTTTATCATGAATCAAATTCCATTCGGTGATGTCTGGCAGGGCGGGCAAAACACGGGTACTGCCCACTTTTCTGTCTGAGCCCCCGTCACTCAAACATCGAAGGTATCTGCAGGTACCTACACGCTGCAATGGTCTGTGATATTTGAGCGCACACATCCACTGGAAAATGACATCGACTAATGTGTCCTAGCTCTCCCGTCGACCTGCAGTCCATTGTTCGCATATAGGACCTACCGGAGGCGATATGTGTACCGAAAAATCAGTAGGAGTATACTTTCTTTTCTCAATATTCTCGGTGTTGATTTCTGGTCATACCAGTACTTTGACGTCGTTCTCCATGACGGGTTCAATACGAAGGTAACAGGCTGGTTCCCTTGCAAGCTTTTGTTAAATTAATTTGTCCGCTAGTTTACCAATCTGCCCGGTGGTTTGACCGTGGATGAGGCGCTACAGCTGGCGAATAATGTTTCGTGTGGGAATAACGATCGTTAGTAGATGCGACTTGAAGGTTCGCTACTTAAATATTGTTGAATAGGAAAATAAAGCCGCAGACTGGTGCACTTTTGGATTGAAGAATATTGCTTAGTACCAGTGCTTATTAAAAGCCGACCATTTGACTTGTGATGGCGGATTTTGGTCCAAACCCGTACACAACTACGCTGTGGCCCTAGCACTTCAACCCCTTCGAAGCGATCGCGAGATTTGCGACCCATGATGAGGATGTAGTTGCACATAAGCGTGAATTGACCGTGTCGGGGAACATGCAGGCACTGTGTTAATTAGGTTAGTCTGTCGAGGTGATCGCGGTCAACCATTTTTGTATCGGGCGCAAGTTGTGACATCGGTCGCTCAGTCGGTATCATTACAGGGAATAATGTAAATTTGGGACTCCGTCTTCAAGATTGACTCTAAAAATTAATGTTGTGCTCCGTGGTCCAGAACCTGCGCCACAACAGCGTGCAATTGCAATACGGAGATTCACAGCATCGACGGTAATTGAACGTCAACTAAGGCTAAGTCGGATCAGCCTAATTACGCAACAACCCAGAACAGTGGTCATAATATCAGTTGACGTTCAATTGCCGTCGATACTGTACTGCAACAATTTCGCTGTCGCCCGCTGTTGTATAAATCACGATGAACTTTTTTCTGTGGGTCCGTAAAAGATCATCTCTTGCTGTTGCGGTCTCATTTCCGGTTAAACCGAGGGGAAGAATCGGCTCGGTTGCTTTAAATTCTCATAAATCACGATGAACTTTTTTCTGTGGGTCCGTAAAAGATCATCTCTTGCTGTTGCGGTCTCATTTCCGGCTAAACCGAGGGGAAGAATCGACTCGGTTGCTTTAAATTCTCATAAATCACGATGAACATTTTTTCTGCGGGTCCGTAAAAGATCATCTCTTGATGTTGCGGTATCACTTCCGGTTAAACCAAGGGGAAGAATCAACTCGGTCGTTTCTCAATTGCTGTCGATCGTGCGACTCTATTTCTCGGAAATGTGGAAAATCTCCTGCGGTTCTCCTTGACTGGGCCGATACGGGTTGACGTTCAATTACCGTTGATACTGGTACTGCCGATGTCTGCATAACAATTGCGTCGTCGCCCACTATGGTATGAATCACGAAAGAAAAAAGAAAAAAAATGTGGGTCCTTAAAAGATGATCTCTCGACGTCGCGGTTTCACTTCCTAAACTGCTCCGAATATTAATGCTGTGTTCCGTGGCGAAGGGTGAATCCCAAGTTTACATGTACTGTACCATTAAATTCAATGCGACAGTCACGGGTCACGGGGACCCTGATCGGCGTCGAATTTTTGTCAATGTCACGGGTCACCGGGGCGCGGTGTCCAATTGGTCTACCGTGACACCGTCAGTGGGTCGCCTGGAAGTACTGTTTTGAATTTTCACGAAATTTCGTGTCGAAAAATGTCGAATTTTGGCCACCGGTCGAGAACATCGGATCGACAGGGAGCAAGGTCTATAGACCGGTCTATTAGACCTCCGGGCAGACCTCCGGATAGACCTGGTCTATGTCAAGTCTGTATTATATAATTTCATGCAAGCATAGACCTGCCGTAGACCTGCCATAGACCTGACCGGACCGCATGCCGCATCATGGCATCACTTCGGCACCAGAAATTTTGATGTAGAGGTGCACTGTTGTTGAAGGCTTTGGTGCTGCAGACACAATGGGGGTTAATACGGGTGGCATAGCCTGCTTCCCTCAGTATCCTCACTGCAAACAAAAAATCAACGGCAGTTTGTGCTTGCTCCATTACCAAGAAGTGCGGCACAACTCGGCATCCCAATTTGGACACGGAAAATTTGAGCATTTAATAGAATTATTCATGCCTCAACGGTGCAGTAAGTATCCCGGGTTTCCGAAGCTACAAAACTCACAGGAAACACTCCACAAAATCGTTAGAAGGTCAATCAGTACCATCATTGTTTGCGATCAGATGTAAGAACGGGCCGCACATGGAGGTCTATGCAACAAGCCTGTGACAAGTGTGACAAGGAGTCCTCAGGTCTATTCCCTGGTCCGAGTCTACGGTCTGAGGTCTGAGGTCTACGGTCTATGGTCTATCAGACCGCCTCCCCCACGGATCCGACTTTCTGCACCGGTCACAGTTACCGCGCCCGGTTGTCGAATGTCGAATGTGGTTCAAAACGTCACGGGTCACACCCCATGTCGAATTGAACTTACTATATTTTCTCAATCAGATCGACACTGGGTGTGACGCGTGACCCCCGGGACCAATTCGACAATTCGATAACGCCGAAATTTTCGTGTGACCACTGGAAAATTTTCGAAAATTCCAGTGCAAAAATTTCATTTTTTGGTGTTTTTCGGGGATTTTGCCCTGCGTGACGCGAATTTTTGGTTCGATAAAGCTGTGAGTGACGCCTGACCTCAACCGAAATTCGATACCGACACTGGGGTGCGTGACACGTGACTGTCGACCTGAATGAAATAATACAGTAATAGTACCAAAATAGATTTTTTATTTAAATAGTACGATACATCGCTCGTAACCTTGATCTCCGCTCGATTCAAGCAGGGTGGACGGAGATCATATTGACGGACCAACACGTTTCACCTTTTCGCCGTGTCCTACGTACAGTGCCCGCATGTTGGCGCCGTTAAAAAGGGCCATGTTACTAACTTTCCCGTCCCGACGCCCTCGATGTCTAGCTACCCGCTCATTCCGATAACTCTCGCTTTCTCTGTCGTCGGCGTTACCTATGTGCTTTCGCGACTAAAGTCCTCGTCACGGGAGTCTCTACCTCCCGGTCCTTGTCGCTGGCCTATCATTGGTAACGCGCTGGATGTACCCCGCACTTATCCATGGCTCACATTCACCAAATGGGCGAAGACATACGGTACTGACGTTCCACTTCAGCCTTTTGTTCATTGATCTCATTCAAACCCATAGGTGACCTCGTCTACACCGATCTCCTGGGACAACCTCTTATCGTGATCAATTCTGCAAAGATCGCGAGAGATCTTCTGGACCAGCGTTCAGCTATCTACTCTGACCGTCCCAGCCTGGTGAGTTCCACAGATCTCGGAGGGAAGTACTCACTAAAAGTCTAGAATATGGCAACTCTGTGGGCGATGCAGCATCTGATTCCAGCTTAGTTCTCTGACGTTTGACATATTACTAGCTCTGGATACCGGGAGGGCCTCGGCCTCCAACCATACGGCGAGAATTGGCGCCAACAGCGCAAGATAGTTTCGCAGGAATTCAGTCAAGTAGCAATCACCCGTCATTATCCACTTCAAGAAAGCGAGGCAAGAAAGTTAACCTGTGGTCTCGTCAATGATCCCAGCTCCCTACACCGCCAGCTCCAGTTGTGAGTCTCTCCCTGGCCGGATTCAAGACTTTTCTTGAACTCTAGTTTGACAGGCGATTGGGAACCATCATCATCCAGGTCACGTATGGCCATTATCTCTCAGGCGACAACGATCCTTTCTTGACAACACCTCTCACCGCAATGGTCAATTTTACCAAGTGCACCATAGCTGGGGCGTGGACTGTGGACTTCATGCCAATGTGTGAGTAGCAGCCTTAAGTACTTCCCATCACATCACTTATTTGATGTATGGCCTAGTGCAATATCTGCCTAAATGGATGCCAGGTGCGGGGTTTCTCACAACCGCAGCAAAATGGGGCCAGATCGTCTGGGATACCACATATGAGCCGTATGCGTGGTCGAAGAAAAGTCTTGTGAGAGTTGTGTATCTATGTCATATACGCAGTGTTCAAGCCATTTTTCATAGGAGTCGGGCAAGATCAATCTTCCAAACATGTGTTCCACGGTCCTCGAGGGAAACCCGTCTCCTGAGGAGGAAAACCGACTGATGTGGGCCGCATCGACCGTGATGGGTGGGGGAATGGATACTGTGAGTTTTCACATTGCGCATGTTTCGGAAGAATAACCTTCCTCGTTGCAGAACACTTCCACGGTGTTGATATTCTTCCTTGCGATGATGTCGAACCCTGCCATTCAAGCGAAAGCAAGACAGGAAATCGACGATGTGATTGGGCGGGACAGGTTGCCCATGATCAAGGACGAAGCGTCCTTGCCGTACCTCAGGAGCGTCATGGCGGAGGTCTTACGATGGCGTCCGGTGGTGCCTGGTGGTAAGTGCCTGGTCCGCATATGAAAAATGATTATCATTCCGGTCTAGGTATCCCGCACGCGCTGACGAAGGACGATGTTTACGAGGGGTTCTACTTGCCCAAGGGCTCCATAATGGTCCCAAACGTATGGTGCGTATCTCAAGTTACGGTTACATGGCGTGTCGCGAAACAATTTTTTTAGGCACATGCTGCACAACCCTGAGGTTTACCCAAACCCAGATGACTTCAACCCTGACCGCTACAACAATCTCGACTCTGAAATGGAAAAGGTTTGGGACGTCGCTTTCGGGTTCGGCCGACGCGTTTGTCCGGGAAAGCTTTTCGCGAAGGGGACATTCTTCGCTATCGCTGCCACCGTGCTCGCCACATGCGAGATTCTTCCTGTCGTAGATACGAAAGGAGAAGAAGTCGTGCCAAATATCACATTCTCGTCTGGGAGTATTATGTGAGTTAAACCACTCTCAGCCTTTTGTTCGGACGGCCTCAATGCTTCGGACTAGCTGCCCATCCCATTTCGACATCAACTTGAAATGTCGCAGTAAGGCAGCGCTCGATTTGCTCTCCAGCGGGTTCGGGAATGATTTGAAGTACTAGTAGCCAGAATAAATTCCTGTAGCAGCTCGCTACGCTTGATTAAACCGGGTAGCTAGATGAAAATGATTCCATGTCATTCTGGAACTGATCCACTGAACTATTCCGAGCCGGAAAACATACGAGGGAGACGACACTATGTATCGGTCGACTCTCGGCTTCTATGAAGTTTGCACGGAAATTTGGAACTAGTATATACTAGAGCCGCAAGCCTTCACGGAGAGTCATAAAATGGATGGTAGCTGAGCATCCGCAACATGAGTGATGCACTGAACACACTGCGGGTTTGAGTCAGGAACGGCGCGGACGAGGCGAAATGGCCGCAACTGAAATGAAGCCTGTGTTCGACTATAACCTCATGAACTCTCTTTCTCGTAACAGTTGAGCAGAGAATTCAGTGCATCCACTAGTAAATCCGACCCCGCGTTTAATTGTACCCTATCAAACCGTGTGAACCTGGGTACCGCCACTGCACCTCCGTATCAATTCGGCGATCGCCGAAACGCCTTTCTCCTTGCTCAATCTTGGCTCAATCATATCCACGATCCAGACATCTACCGGTGAGTTCCTTCCCCCATTACACTGTATAACCCGACTGATACTTACTTAATTGCAGTGCGTCATGTCCCAAGGAACAGGACCCGGTACCGAACCCCTTTCAAGTTGCTTTCAAGTCCCGAGGCTTGAAGGAAGACCTCGTTTTATTTCGAAATCCGGGTGGACTCTTGCAAATATGTGCATCTTGAAAGTTGAAAGGCCAAGGTTCGAACACCGCCGTCGATTTCGTTCTTCCTTTTTGGTCGCCTTACTACGTCCCCATTGACAGTTGAATTATCTGCCAGGTACGCTGGACTCCAGGGACAACCTATGGCCAGCGAGAGATTTACGTGGAAATAAATTCCACACGGCGCTGCGACGTGACTCTCCCAACTATTCTTGATCTCCTGACTGCACAACCACACGTTGCGGAAGATGTATCAACTCGTCCATGATATAGTGCGTAGATATCACAAGTTGGCGGTGAAACTCTGCAGTAAGTATTTTCTGTGAGAAACACTGGAAATATGCGTTGCAGGGAGGTTTAACGCACCTGAAACCAATCTGAATCTGGGTTGGGATCCGCGCGACGGATCTAGGAGAAGAAACAGTTGGAGATCAGACAAGATCTTATTATTGATTCACAGGTCACCAGCGCACCGTCATCTTTTGACTCGATTTAGGCAGGCGGTTTAGGCTATGACCATAATTCTCCGCATTCATCGTAAGGACGATGATCGTTGACTCGTGTAAGGGCAAGTTTGGTAGTACAGAGTCCAGCTCCGCACACCCCCGCTCGTCGAGCGAGCTGCAATTGATCACAATTTTGCGGATGCGGTTGGCTGGGGATATTGTCCGGAGCGTGTCGAACTGTATTGTTTCGGGTGTGGCAGACAGATGGAATAGTCGGAGGTTCGCGAATAACGAGAGGTTGATGTTCTGTGAAGGGGGCTGGCGACCGATAAGCCAGAAATTAACAATGTAGAGAGAGAAAGAACTGCGCACGGGGATGATAAGGTCGAGGACCTCAACTGTTCGCAGGAGGGAGGGGACGACGTGTTGCCAAGGACTCGGACCTATCACGCTAATTGACAGAACTTTGAGATGGGAGAGGTCGAAAGGGAACTGCTCCTGGACTAGCCAGCCGGGGGTGAGAACAGAAACCAGCTGGAGCGAGTGAAGGGTAGGCTTGATGGAATCGCGAGGAGCGATTACTATCGGTGAGAAAGGCGCCATGAATTCGTTTTCAGTTATCAGTGTTAGATGCCTGATTCCCGCAGCAAGACGACTACACATCTGCAGAAGGGCAGTCGCCTGCCACTCGCCGTGGCAGTGGATCCCGATGCAACGGAGGGTGGGTAAGCTGAGCAGGTGTCGCGCTGCTATCGATACTTCGAGGGATACTGGGCCCTCAAAATAAAGACACGCAGACTCCAAGCGGGTGAAGGGAAAGTTGCAGAGGGCTGTAAGCAGCGCGATGGGGAGCGAGTGTGAACAGACCTCGAGTCGACGGATATGAGGGATGAGATGAGGTGAGGTTTGAAGTATATCCTTTAGTCGCATCCAACTAGCCTCGCCACACTCCGCGGATAATATATATATCTCGTTGAATAGGCGAGCTTGCGCTGCGTACACCCAAGCATGGGAGACCAAGGAACAAGCCTGCAAATCGGGACTGGAAGGATCGATGAACCCGATACAGATATCGATGAGCTCCGGGACATGAAGAGGATGCATATCTGGCTTCGCAAATCTGGCTTCGACTTTGAGGCTTGTTTGAGGTGGTGGGACAAATTTGAAAGAAGACGTGTCTGTGTGTGTGCGGTTGTTGAATTCCAAAGTGCCGAGATGCCGACGGGGATCTGTTAAGCAATGCTTTTAATGATGGGTCCTTGTCCAATAAGTAGTTTGCATGTCGGGGCTCTCTCCAAGATCCATGGTGCCTCGGAACTTTGGTTTCCTCCGTGATTTTCTTTTGTATCCCGGCGCTTAAGTAGTTACTGTAGTTCAAGCGCTCCACGGATTCGGGAATCCGAACGTGTCGATGGAACTGTATTATTGAATCACAACGGGTGGTTTTTTGAGTCGGGATGTAACACTCATTCTCCTCCAAAGACAAACTTGCCCATTCGCAATGAATTCCAGGGAAAAAATTTTAACACATAAAGTAAGCTGATTGTAACAAGGCGATGATGTGCCAGTCGAGAACTGCGTGAACTGGGAGTGTCGCGCTGCTGGAGTGAGTAGAGGATATATTAGTTGACTGTGGGAAAGAACAAGAAGAGTGAAACCTCCTACCGAGCCTGCCAAAAGGCATTCCTTGGTGGGAGCAAACTTGAACCTTATTGACCCTCGGAGGAAATCCTGTCCCCTTCCACGGCCGAAGGATCCCGATCCCATTCAAACTGGCCTCACGTATATGTTGTCGTTTATTGCAAGACAACCGTGAGCGCAAAATTGAACAGTGCCGCGGAAACAAAAGACCTTGACCTCCGGCCGAGCACATCTCGGGCTCCGCTAAAATCCAGGCGTTCACTTTGGGTGATCAAATGACTCTGACTCTGACTTGTAGTATATGATATCGTTTTGACCGAGCTGATGTCCAGTTCAGCTAGTTCCAAAAGTTCTCTCCCCTCCGTAGGTGTGTATCCGGTAATAACTACGGCTGTCCTCTCACGCATCTACCTCGGTGGTCTCAGTACCGCCATACCCTCCACATGTGCCGTCTGTGGAAAGAGATCCACCCCCCGCAAGCTCTCCAACACATACCTTTTCCCCCCATCCTCCGCCGCCCCTCTCATGATCTGCCCCCACGTCCTTTGCCTGTGTGATTGCAGATCATATACATTACCGTCCGCGCGCGGAACGCAAGCAGTTGCTTGATGAACGGGCAGGTCCACGAGAAACACCGTCCGCACTGACTTGGTACTGGCGCATCAAAGTCGATGTGATCAGATCAGATGCCAATCATGACGCATCAATCGTGACTCGAAGCTTACCAATCAGTAACTTCCTTGCTTCGCGCCACCATGCCACCCAAGGGGATCCCGATTTGCGAAATCCGTACCACACCTCGAATTTTTATTTTCGTGGGTTTCGGTGGACCCGTCCGTCGTCCATGACGTCATATTACCAATTTAGGACGTTGATCCGGAATTTCCCTCGACCTCCAGTAGAAAAAAAAAGACCAAGTTGAGTCCCCAAGTATGTTTTCACTGCTTCTATCCGTTGTATGAGCTAGTTGCAGGCTCCACAAACATACCTGTCTATTTTCGAGAGCCTTTTCATGCTTCCAGGATTCCGCATCTTATTACTCATGTTGATTACGGCGCCCCGGCAAATCTCTCGGCACCCAAATTGGGAAATAATCTTTTTTTCTCTAGCTCAACAAACATGAAGTCTGAGGCTTTCGGACCGCAATTCCCTGTCGAAAGATGAGTAAGTGTTCCACAATCCGAGGTGCCTGATTTTCTCTTGAATCGACACCCCCTTGATGCCACCATAACTTTCCTACCAACTTCCTACAGCATCGTCTACCTGAAGATGAGTTTGTTTGGAAGACTTGGATTTCAAACCATTGCGTCCCGCCACATCTCGTCGACACTCAAAGATTTTGCCGGCAATATCTGTGGCGCAAACCAAGGCGCAAACTTGAAGAATGCAGGGTGCAAGCGTGCTTTCATCTCACTCCAGGTCAATTACTTGACATTATCTCGCAGTTCAAGTCCAGGTGCGAGGAACCAGAAAGCGTCTCGTTCCCCGTCGCTAAAGGCCGGAGGTGGAAAATTGACTGAATGCTCTATTCGTCTAGCGGAACGGTATGCTTCCCCGAGAACAAGGGATATCGCTGTTACTCTGAAATGTGGAACTTCTGCGCAGTGTTACACTTCTGACCCCTATAAACTCGGCTTGCCCAACATTTTCTTCTCTCTTGTTGTTTCATGGCGTGGTTGTAGATCAGGTACGCGATTGTTCAATGGCTACATGAATTCACAACTGAAAACATCTGGGAAGAATATACGCGGAGCACGTCTCCATCCGCCAAAACAGCGCCAGTCTGCGTCAATCCAATTTAATGCTGAGCTCGGTCAACTGTGTCGTAGTTGCTTGCCGGGTCCGACTTGCCAGCTTTGGACGGACTAGTTTAGGACCTGGAAGCACAATTGGCGCAACTGCCGATCGCCAAAAGTGGGGCTAGTTGGCAGCATGCCGTTAAAGTTGTTTACGCTCAAGTTGCCACAACGCTTGTCGCAAGCTCTCCGTACTTCTTTCCATACATCAGCACCGTAGCACTGAACTCGGCGCCTACGATCTCTTCATCCGTGCGAGGAGAGCAAGCTAGGGGCAACTCATATCGAAGAAAACCCAATCAAGGTCCAATTTTAAACACTGCACTAGCATCTATCTTGACAGATCTTCCTGGCTCGCGTAGCAACTGCCTGCGCGCCTAATTCTTTCGTTGTACAATTTTAAACCCTGCAGAGTTGTGGAATTCGAACTCACACCGGAAATCTGTGACAGGTTGTGACAGAAATTATGACTGGGGGCCCGAATTGGGTAATCACAGAGCATGTACATTGGAGGTTTGCCGGAGTAGTTTGGACTGCATGATTTCGAAGATTTTGCACTCCGCGAGAGTCGAACGTTCGAATCTCACAATAGGATTTTTTTTCTGCCCCACGCAGTGGGCCCAGCGGCGAGCGAAAAGCACCGCGCAGCGGGCCCAGCGGCGAGCGCCGGCCTCGCGGCAGCGATCGGGGTCTGGGGTGGAAAACCCCAGCCGTCCGGGCCGGCGCCCGAAAGAGTTCCCCAAGATAACTGAATGAAAATTAACAGGAAAAAAAGGACACATTGAATAGGTTAAACCAACTCCCTCCATCCTTTCCCTGCCATCAGGCAAAAGGAGGGGGGTCTGGGGGGAACACCGTTCCCACCAGCGCACAGAAATGCCTCACACCGGAAAGTCTTGCTTACATCAGAAGTGACTAGTCACAATGTGACATTTTTTCCGGTGTGGGTTTGAACTCCCAGAGTTGTTGATATTGTCAGATCTTGCAGGTTCGCGTGGCGACTGCCTAGGCGCCTAATCCTTTCGGCCATGTGTCCGTTGACAGAACTTCTGTGAATGTGTGGTAAGTGGGTCTATATAAACCTCTGCTTCGTCGCGCGTAGTGATGTGCCGGGCTCGGGCTCAAGCCCGAGCCCGGCCCGAGCCCGAGGCTTTTGGGCCCGGCCCAGGCCCGGCCCAAGCAAGGGCCCATCAGGGCTCAAGGCCGGGCTCAGATTTTGTCAGAGCCCCGGGCCCTGGGCTCAAGCCCGGGCTTTTGTGGATACAATTTTGGTCACTAAAAGATTTTTTTCAGGATGCTTTCGAACCCATAAAATCTGGTTGAAACGTGAGTGGTACCTCAACATTCAGATAAACTACTCCGTTGAGGGGGTAGTGGATGAACATCATATTTTGGTGAGGTAATGTGGCTTCGGCTCACTAAAGCACCTGAATACATCAATGTCAGGCAGTGAAAGAAATCCTTGAGGCATCTAGGGAGTAGGGAAGGACTTCCTTTACATGTTTTTCAACCCTCCCTCACACCAATGCAGATGTTGAAAAAAAAAGTTGAAAGCCCGGGCCCGAGCCCTAAGCCCGACCCGACCCGGGCCCGGCCCTACTGCAGGGCCGGGCTCAGGATTTTCTGAAGCCCAAGCCCTCAAAAGCCCGGCCCAGCCCGAGGCTTTCAAGCCCGGCCCGGCCCGAACAACACTAGTCGCGCGGTTCTTCTAAAAACTCTCGACGAATCCTTCTGTTCTGCAGTGCAGGACTTTGTTTTTTCTACAAGGGCAGAGTCTAGGCGAGCTGTAAAACGCCCAGTGGGCTCGAATTTCTCTTGACTATGCTTCATCTTTACATGCTTTTCCTTTTTGTTCTCTGGTCGGTGCCCGCGGTATGTCTCAGTTTTCCGTGGGTCGGCTTCGTCTCGAACATCTGCCAGGTAATTTCCATCCCCATCTCGGGACGAAATGTGCCTGCCGCGAGGACTCTTTCCAATGCGGTCCCCAGTCCAGGCTCCACCACGGTTGCCCTTGCCTCGACATCGGCAGTGACTTACATTCCCTTTGAAAATTCAACAACCCCCACGGCCGTTTCCCCATCCATCTCCTCGACTACTTTTACAAGCTTTGTTTGCGACTCCGTTTCAGACTCGACGTCTCGCACCGATGGCCCTCATTCATCGGGTTCGAGTTCCACAAGTCTCACCGCCTCGGCAACGTCAACCTGCTTTACTGTTGTCATCGTTATACAGGAGCCAGTTCCACCCACATCGGTGCCACTGCCGATAACGACGACCACGACCACGCCTCCTCCTCCTCCCCCACCGCCGACGCCGCCGATAACGACTACAACTACGCCGCCTCCCCCTCCCCCTCCACCGCCGACGCCGCCGATAACGACTACAACTACGCCGCCTCCTTCTCCCCCTCCCCCTCCCCCGCCACCGCCGACACCGCCGATAACGACTACAACTCCACCACCTCCACCACCTCCACCCCCAACACCGCCGCCCATAACGACAACACCTCCGCCACCACCACCACCGCCACCTCCTCCGCCCCCGCCCCCGACACCGCCAGCACCACCAATAACAACTACACCTCCACCCCCACCACCGCCCCCTCCTCCTCCCCCTCCTCCGCCGCCGCCGCCGCCGCCGATTACGACAACACCAGCGCCTCCACCCCCACCCACACCCCCAAATCCTCCTCCTTCTCCGCCGCCTCCTCCGCCCACACCTGTTCCAGACGACACAGTAAGTTTTGCATCTCACTCGATCCAAATTGATTCTTTACACCCCGCTATCCAGTGCCCAATCTTGCCGCTCCGAGTACCGGAATCGCTAACCCGGGTTACGTCTGGTTCCTCCCCAACATCGACCACGGCTCCCGTGACCTCGTCTACAACGGAACCCAACACCAGTAGGGCAGGATCTGGCAATTCGACCCTCTCAGTCACAACTACAATCTCTGCATCGAAGACCGAACCCAACACCAGTGAATCAGGATCCAGGCCGACAGCAATCCCTGGTGCGCCGAGTCCAGGAGCTGCTAGCGGGGGACCGCAGGCAGAGGTCACGGTGGAGGAACTACTCCAGGAAAGCGATTGATGAAGTATATGGGCAAGTTATTCCGCCGTGCGCCAGTCCGTGAATTCGTAGGTTTTCATGGAACCAATAATGTGAGTCCATTCTTTGATGGAAACCGTCGCTGATCTGTTTATTATTTTGTGCAGAGGACTGCGGCCTTCTGGAAAGACAAGGGGGCAGTATTGAAACCGCCCCCGAATGTCGCCACATTTGATTTCCCTGGTTTGACTGCTCTGGTCGGCTTTTTCTCCTCCCAAAAGCCCAACGACGGGTCGTCCAAGGCGGATGCTGAGCTGGGCGCCGGCTTGTACATTACCGACACTCTCATCGTGTATGTCTACCATTTCTCTCACTTTCGAGACTCGGAGTCTAGGATTGAAACAATTTTCAGTGCTCTCAATTTCGCAAACGGTAATAGTGCGGTCAATCCTGGCACGGAACCTGCCATCTGCGCCATATTCGCCGCCGACTCTGCGAAATGGCGTGAAAGCACCAAAGTAGGCGACCATACCGTTATGACCGTATTCTGTTATGGTGCACTCAACCATGTCGCAGTTTTCCATACCCGAGGCTTTGCGGGGAGATTCTCGGGATTGCAAAACATCCCAGCAAATCGAAAACGCGAGACAGGCGTACATAGAATTGCAAGTGACAATTGCCCCCGGCACCGAGGTACGCACTGGACCGCTGGCAGATACGATGAACCAGCTCGTGGTCCCGCCCCTAATTGCGCCGAGTTTCGAGGCGGAGTGCATTGTGATTGACAAGAAGACCTTTGACCCCCATGTGCGGCCGGCAGGGTTCCCGAGTGATGTCCCTTTTCCGGTGCGTGTTGAAAGAAATTGCCGCTTGGCCCGTGAGTTTATATGTTTCATATAGGCTCCCCTGTATACATCGAAGGAGGTCGTAGCGGACTGGAAAATAACACCCGTAGATGAGAGAACAGCTAAAGTTGCGCGGCTTGCGGCAGGTGAAAGGTTGAACTCTCGGGTGCAAGTTCTCGTAATCAGTAGTAGTTGGAAAACTAACTGTGGCAATCATTTGCTACCGTAAATTTAACCCTTCAATATAATCCTTAAAAGATCACAAGGCGTGCCTTCGCTACGCTCCGGCGCCATGCAATCCCTCTTTAGCTCAAGAGGCCGTTGATTCATGCGGGTGTCATAAAAGCGGGTGTATGTGGCACTATGTCAAATTGCATGAATCAATTACTATACTGTATACACCGCAGGGATACTAATTCTGCGCGAGAAGGGATGGTCGCCGCGCAATTGAGCAATGCGACGAAGAGAAAGAACTATATTCACATGCGCTGTATCATATTATCGAGGAATGGCGTGATGAGGGAAGCCTGGAACGGAGGTTCGGGGTGGGACCAGGAGGGAGGCAGGAGCATAGCTTTGGGCTGGAAATTGTGTTTGTGGGTTGAAAGTTTGACGCCAGTAGGATGCAGTTTCCGAGTACTTCTGTTGTGTTGAATTCAGCATGTTTGAGTGGATCGTTTGCATAGATCAGCAGCGCCAGATTCCAAGCACAGAATTTAAACAGAGCATTGTTTTTGAAAGGAGCCGTAGGGAAGGGTTTAGAGGGACGATTCGGTCGACCCTCACTCCTGCTTTTTATCTACACCAGAGGCGCCGGTATCCACAGTTGAACAGCAGTTTCCGCTACGATCAGCTGCGCCGCAGTGATGCACAGCGCCACGAGGTATGCTCGTTGGCCAGAATACTCCTGAATTGTCAAATGAAGCTGTAGAACTTCACAGCTTTTATCAACCAATGAGGAATAAATTTGGAAAACGGACACGGAGGAGACACGTACTTTACACGTAGGAAGCAGTTCCGTAGATTTAGCAGAAAGGAGATAGATCCCAGAGCCCGCAGAGCATCCGCAGCGAGAAAGGGGAAAGGAACAGCATTTTCAGCACCACAGGTGGGTGACGGGTCTGCGGAGGAAGGAGCAAGGCAGAGAGCAATAAATGGAGGTAAATCTGATGCACAAATAAGGGCCAACGAACGAGCCAGTAAAGATTAAGAGAACGAATAATCAGATTTTTACGTGACGCTCAACGTTCTTTTTGTGCTCGCTGTTCAAAAAATCCGGCGGCATCGGAATGCCGTCATTGTCGAGAAGAGACATCGCTCCGGAATTCTCAGCGTCTTTCCACTCTCTCACCTTCGACCAATCTTTATCAGCAGTTGGACTGCACGCCGCAGCCAGTGGAGCTTTCTTTCGGCCATGTCTCTTCGAATCGCCATTGTCCTCATCGTATCCCTTCTTGGTGTATTGTGCAGCGCCGATGCCCCTCAGACGGTCTTCAGTGCTGTCGAACACGATGGATCACATGTGTTTAAGCCAGCAGGCACACTCGATATCCTCTCCGAGACATCTTTCACCTCGCTTGCACACCCTGAATTCCCCAAGTATGGTTTGAGAATCAAGAAAAGTAACTTTTGCGACGAAAGCGTGAAGTGAGAAACAACATGGCAATGCGCCTGACTAAACGAACGAACTAACTAGAGAGTATAGCGTGTACACCGGATACATCGACATACAGGCCCGCCATCTATTCTTCTACTTCTTTGAAAGTAGAAGCAATCCCGACAAGGACGACGTGATATTCTGGACCAACGGAGGTTAGCAAGGCCTTTGGCCCTATAGATTCTGGATTCTGACCTACTTCAGGCCCCGGGTGCTCGTCTGCCATCGGTTTATTCATGGAACTAGGTTCGCAGGAGATTTTACTCGACTCCCTTTGATACCAACAACTCACCAGGTCCTTGTCGAGTTGTGAATGCAACCGATGGAACAGTGTTCCATCCAGAATCGTGGAACTCCAATGCCAACATATTCTTCATCGATCAACCTATCGGTGTTGGTTTCAGCTATGCCGACTATGGGGAGTACGTGGTGCGTATGCGATATTAACACTGGTGTTGAAATGCTAAGGTTGCTCGTAGAGTACCACAGAGGAGGCGGCCAAGGACGTGGCCGCCTTTGTCGCCATTTTCTTCGCGCATTTCACCAAGTTTCAAGGCCGTGGATTCCATATGGCCGGAGACGTACGAGGTATGTGCTACCATCGTGCAATTTACGGTGGGAATCTGAAACGGTTTGCAGGGCAGATATCTCCCGGTCTTTGCGGCCGCGATTTACGAACAAAACCCGCTCCTAATCGAGGCTGGCCTTCCACCCATTAATCTGACATCGGTCATGATAGGTATGCTGTCTTTTACGGAGGTCCCACTGATGTACGAATAACACCTACCCGGGAATGGACTGACAGATGTACCGACGATGATTCCGGCTTGGTAGGCTCAGATCCATGGATTAAGATCGTTTTCCAATCATATTTGTTGTCAGGTATGAAATCCAATGCACCTCGGCTTCACTCCCTCCCGTTCAGGATATCCAGTACGTGCAGTCCCAGGGGTTGAAGAGTTGACTCACGCCACTGTAGCACTTGCGTTCAAATGAAAGTCAAGGTAAGACGTTGTGTTGACAGGGATTTACATCAATACTTGAACTCCTGCAGCTCCCACGATGCAAGAAATGGATGAAAGAGTCATGCCAGGACCAGTTCGACCTCATCGACTGCGAAGCGGCTGCTGTCTTCTGCATGTCCTCCATCGGAGATCCCTACAGCGATATGGATGCATATTAATGCTTAACGCCACCATTTTTTGATCAACTTATCATCCAACCATAGGCCTCAACAACTACGATCTATCCCAAAAATGCCTTGGCGATTCAGGACTGTGCTATAATGAAATTGAGTGAGCGGGATGCCCCTTTCCCAAGTTGCCATTAATCCTTCGTAGTGAAATCATCAAGTACCTCAATCAAACAGACGTGCAGACCCTCATAGGTGCAGAGGTCTCTAAGTATGGTAGGTTGATATATTTCCACAACGCAGCTGTCAACGATCCATCCAGGTTCCCTTTAACAAGCCGAAACAGTCGTTGGAAATGGCAAATCGTTGGATTGCCGGCCAGCCATTGTAAACCGTTTGGAAGTGGACGTCCCTCCGCTGAGTACCAATTTTAATTGACAAGTCTGATCCTTGCCATTGGTCTGTTGTTTAAATGGTTATTACCCAATTAAATTCTGCATCACATCCAAAAACTACAAGCCGTCAATGGAGCTCCAACACCTGTACTTCAGCGATCGAGCGCAGATGTCTATCGCGCTCCTTCACAGTGAGCGCATCGTACCGCCCCACCAAATCGACCAGCGCGTCGCGGATCTTGGGGCTATCCGAGCGCAGAGGGAACACCGCGTACTTCTTCTTGTCGCCCTCCGCTGTCACCGCTACATGCAGCTGAATCCGTCCCGGATCACGAACCCTCCGTTCACAGTGGTCCAGCCACAAGCGAGTATCACCAGAATTCCTGCATATGTCGATCATATCATACGCAGGGTGCACGGCCAATTCGACCTCGCCTTTGGTGTAGTCGAATTCGGTGTAGAACGTTATCGGATCGTCCTTGGTCTGCCGCATGAATTCTAATTGGAGCTGGAGTATACGCTGCTTTTGGGCGAGGTAATCGTGGTGCATCAGGAAACGCAAGAATGCTCTGCTTCGGGTGGAGAAGTTGTCCTCTGGCCACGAAATGTCAGCTGTGTAAGTAACCCATGCCAGGGAGAGAATTACTATAACTACGCATCACTGGATGTCTGCACACGGAATAGTGCTCTCCGGCGTGATATTCGGGCTTCCAATCGACGCTCTGGCATGTTGTAGAGCAATAAAAGCGCCCCATACACTGGCTGCATCGACGCAGTTCCGTCTTGAGCGCCACCCGGCCACACTGAATTCTCGTCAGGATTATATATCATGCTCATCACCGACGAAGAAACGAACCTTGATGTTATCGCAAAACCGTCTCGAATCATATTCCTGCTCGAACCTCGCCTTCATCTGGAGGCGTTCCGTAGCCAGCTGGGTTAAATGCGACCAGGAGGCCCAGAACTCCGCGGATTCGCGGAGAATAGCCATATCGGATGGCCTGAGTTTCTGTAGGATGGGTTCCACGCGGTTCAGGACGGAACGCATGACGAGCTGCGAGCAGATGATGCTGAGTATCTCCGTTATAGGAGCGAATACCGGGTGATTCTTGGGCAGGCCATCCATCCCGCAGTCTATGATGACGGCCAGAAGACTCCACGTGAGGCCCTCCAGAAGACACGGAAGTCCGGGCGGGACACCGAAGAGCCCTCGAATCAAGTAGATGCATTTGAAGTAGGTGACCGTGATCGCCCGGTCTGGGCGACGTGCGTTGAGCGAGAGGGCGCATCTCATTATCGAGGCGACCAGTCCGTGAAGGGCGAAGACCTCAAGGTCATTTTTCACGAGGATGACCTCCAGCAGCCAATCCGCGGCCTCGATCCGGCCCTTTGTACCCACAGGGTTATCCCGGAGAGTTTTGGTCAGGTTATCGATGTGCTTGACGGTGAGGGAAGCGAGGTCGTGTGGGGTGCCACCAGCCCCCGCGATTATCTCCGCATAATCAGGGACGTGGTCAGTCACTGGCATGAAGTCGTTGAGAAGATCGGCTAAGATGTCGGCAGCCGCGCCGAGGTGCTCAGAACCCCGCGACCAGATGCGTATGAGGAGACCGCGTACTCCAGGAGTGCTGTCAATGTCCGCGTGGGGGTGTTGATTGCTGTTCAGAAACGCGAGATGGCGAATGAGAGAGAGGTGAAGTGTAGAAATCGCGGCTTCATCCTTGATGTCGTCGCAAAGCTGCGGAATGTATCGATTTTGAAACTGGATACGGGGCCAGAGACGGCGCCAAATATCTGGCAGCAGTTTTTTGGGAATCGAGGAGGATTGCGCTAAGTGGTCCAACGTTGACATGGCCGCCATTGTGCGTGGGTGCATTGGCAGGTAAGTTTCCAACTCCGTGTCAGGTGGGAGGTCATGGCGAGAATCAGGAGCCTTCAGCAAGTCATATATAACTGGTAAGAATGCATTCGGAGGAACAGACATGTGGTCGCCGGCCACGATGTAGCCCTGGATGTGAGACAGGGCAATTTGAGCGTCCTGCGCCTGGGGGTCTTCTAAGGCGCTCAGAGCGATGGTCTTGACAACAAGGTTGAGAATTTTGCAGAAATTGCCTGAATCTGACGCTTACTCGCAAATTGGCCGGGAGTTTCGAGAGATTCCTGAGATCTAATGACGGGTGTGGCATAGAGGAGAGATGTAACCGTCGTGACGACCAATGATCCCATCACATCGCGATGGCGGCATCCACGGCATTAGGACACCTACTTCTCCACTGAAGGCCTGCTCTGACGTTGGGACCGTTATCGATGTCATATATTCATTTAAAAGTCACCCGTCGAAGCTCGGGCAAAATAACGGAGCGCACTGGCTCTGAATGGAACGTGGAACCCACGGGTAGCCCAGCCCGGTTGAACGTTGACCTGGTCAGGGGGATGCAACATGCAACATTGGCAGATCCGGATGCGCGGCGGGTGGGGCTATATGTTGCCGTTGTGTTAGATCGCTAAAACCAACCTCAACCTCACCCTCCAATCAGATTCTGTGGCCGGTAGAACCATTCTGTTCCACCCACGGCATATAGATGTCGCAACTCATCAAATATTCCAATGCCCCCTCAGTGCCCTCGTGTCTTCCCTTGAATGCGTTTGTTTCAACCAAGAGCCCTACACAATGTAATCTAGGCTTCGAAAGTTGTTGACGGTAGCATGTGATTCAATACAAGTCGGATGGAGTCCGAAAACTCTTGAGACATACGCAAATTCACGGTTTTTAATTGTAGGTTCGAATAAGGATCAGGCCTCAGCAGGAGAGTCAATACGTGACCAACAGATCGCACAGGGTCCAGGAAAATCACCAGCTTATTGATCCTTTTGTCTTATAACTAGGCATGGAGCGGAGGAAACTAAGTGTTGTTCCGTGGGCTATTTCCGATTGCCAAATACATTGGAATTCGTCCGAAGGAGATTGCAGTTTGAAGAAAGAGAAAGCAAAGAAATAATGGGACGGAACGGCCGGCACAAATACTCCCACGGAAGCGACTGCAAAAAAATACTCCCATGCCAGAAGCAAAGAATTTTTCGACCATGGTGGGGATCGAACCCACAATCTCTGCCTATCCATGTTCAAGACCTGAGTCAACAACAAATCGGAAAGCAACGCAGTAACCATTTTGCCACACGGCCGATGAAGTGATGCCCATATATAGCTTTGACTATCGTAATTCGCTGGCAACAAAGCTTAATCTAAAAACGGAACACTTCTGCGCGTCTGACTTCCCATTTATTCACACATGTTGCGCAAGTCAGTTGTAAGTTTCTGAAAGTATCGGATAAGTAGTCGGTGGACTCAGTAGATCTACGATCAACTACTATTGTAGCTGTTCTCCTCATCTCAGGCTCCCTACCGAGGTTCAGTTCGGCTACCTCAATGTTCGTTAAGTCTATGAACATTTGGAACTGCGTACTGTAGTCGGCCCGTAGGGTCGCGGACGGCAGTCAAAGCAATCGAGCACCGCCTGTTGCTATGCATCCTGATTTGTGCCAACCAACACCGAGGCTAGTACACCAAGTCGTTAACAATGACTCGGCCCTCCCCATACAATAGTAACTCCATGGAAACTGTCGATTAGTAGTTCACTGCGCGTCAGCGCCGATTCTTCATGGCCCCAACCAGCGAAGCGCCCAACGCTCATAGTGACGGGCTTGTGGTGGTCATTTCCTCCGCATGCCCTCAACCGTCATGTTTACCTCTACAAGTCACGCAACACTCTTCGCACTTGGCGTCGCTGTGTCGGCTCTCCCACAGACTCTGGGTGCCGCAGACTTCGACATTAGGACATCAGATGTCATGAATTCAACATCAATTCCCCCTCTGTCTCGAGTCTGGTCAAAATGAGTTAGATTTCTGTTAGTAAAACCAACAATGGGTTGTATACTACCTACCACTGCAGTTTGGAAGCATTCTAATTTTTAGCAAAAGTAAAAGTTCGAGAATCTGAAAGTTTTCCCGGGTTTGATTTATGCGACATCGGTAACTATGGCGTTCAGAACGCACTTTTAATAATCCGCTCTGTTTTCATGTGTTTTTCCCTTTTGCGCTACCTTTTTCACCAAAAGATTACTTTTTGCGCTACTTATTGCACTCCAAGGCAGACCAGAGGGAGCAGAAAACCCGGGAATTTCCCCTCCCCTTGTTTGAGGCAATTGAGATTCCGCTACCTCTATTTGGCCGGTCCGAAATCCCGCTACCTCCATTGCCGTAATTTGTGATCGCCCTACTTTTAGCCACAGATTCTGATCCCGCTATTTTACGGTCGGCGGCGACAATTGCGCTACTTTTCAGTTTTCGGACTTGTGAAATTCAGGGAAGAAAAACAGAAAATTACAAGAGAGTTTTCTATGCACTGGACATCAACAGCCAATAATTTGAAATGAGCCAATGCTAGCTCACTGCTCAAGTTCTCACGAAAGACCCACCTGGCGCGTACCTTAATTTGTCTTGGATCCAGTTGTTTGTGCCTAGATCTGACTCTGTCCAGGTAAAATAAGGCTCCCTGTGGTGCTACCATACACTTCGTTACGGTCACAAGCCGACTCGGACGTCGAAAACACAGCATTTTCATAGCCATGTACCCTGAGCCCTACGTTGAAGCAGACCATGTAAAATATAATATATCGTCGCACTTCTTTATAGATGATGTTTCTCGATCTCATCTTAGGCCTCCCTTTGGAATAACGATGCTTCAAATTGGAAGTACAAACGGTTCAACTTCCTAGTTGAAGAAGAAATCGATAAGTATGTTTTCACTTCGTCAAATAAATTTACCACGCAGAAAACCCAGACTAGCGCAGTCGCAATCCTCCGTGCGCCCGCGGATTCGGCGATAGATGCGAAGCCGAAGTCCTCGGGCAGAACATTCAAGGAACAAGGAACACTTTGCCATTCATGGATTTAGATGGGCCGACCGGCCCGGAACGCTCCAGTTTTCCATCATGATTCGCGATTCGCCGGTGTCACCTTGTTGTCACCTTGACGTCCAGCATGTTTTCTCCATCCCTTCAAGGTTCACGCTAGCTTCAAGGCAGAATAGGGCAGAACCTTTAGTACCCGGTCTTAAGTGGACCCTGGCTCCATTCCTTTCCATTCGAGGGGGGGCTTTCAGTGTCTGTCCGTTCAGACTACCAGGATTGCTCTCGGAGGGCTAGATAGGTTGTCTTAAACTACCATTCAACGTGTCCTAGGATTATAATCACCTCCTTATAGGGTAAAAGATTTACCGCCGCTAGGTTTAAAGTGGTGTGTCTTTAGTCTGGGATTATGACCAGCTCCGTATAGGTTGCTATTCACCGACACTAGGCCGAAAATGGTGTGCCTTTGGGTTACATCTCGTAGGATTATATCCATTCCAAGTCTGGTACAGGCAGAAGCTCCCGCCTCAAAGTCCAACGGCCTGTCGCCAAAGGGAACATCCTCTCGCTCGAGCCAACCAACATAATCTCGGAATCGTGCATGCCCTTATTCGGTCTTAGCTCGTCTTCTGGTTTGAATCGGATCAGTCTCGAAGGATATGGGGAAGCAAAAGCAAACGGCGTTGGAAGTAGACGCCGTTTCCCCTCGGATCTCGAAAGGGCTACTAAGCAGTCCTTCTAAATCCATGGCCCCACTTCCCACTATCTCGACTCCGTCATGCCATCCCTCGACCTCAAGAGCGGGACGCTCTGTGCGACCATTGTTTTCAGCCTCCTCGCTTATCGATACCATTCTCGCCAAAGCCGGTCCAAATTGCCCCTTCCTCCTGGCCCGCGAAAGCTTCCTCTTGTCGGGAACCTTTTCGACGTCCCGGCCACTTTCCAATGGAAAGCGTACAAGAAATGGAGTGCCCAGTATGGTGCGTGATGCTCACCATTCCAGCGCTTCGCGGGACTCTGAAATTCACGGGCGGGAAGATTCCGACATTATCTACCTCGATCTCGCAGGGACGCCGCTGATTGTACTGTCCTCGGTGGAGGCGACGGATGCGCTGCTCGATAAGCGGGCTGCAATCTACTCGGATCGGTGCGTCGTTTTCCATTTGGTTTCATAAATCAAGTTACCGTACGATAATGCTTCTCAGGATGCACCTTCCCATGGTCATGGATCTGATGGGTTGGGACTTCAACTTCTGTACGTGGCGCCCCTTCCCGCTACTGTAGACGTATTCATCTATTCCCAGCGTTGATGAAATACGGTATACGGAGTCTTCTTATCCAATTTCCGCACTAACGAAACATCGTGCCATACAAAGGTGACGAATGGTACGTGGCGGAATCAGGTTTATCTGGTCTGAATTTCAAAATTTCCAGGCGGACCCATCGCCGACTCTTCAATGAAGCATTCACCGTCAAGGCCTCGCAGAAATATGAGCCACAAGAGGAGGCAGTTACCCGCACACTCCTGAAGCGCCTGCTTCAAACCCCCGATGATTTCATCGACCATTTCAGGCAGTGCGTTTTCAATTCCGTGGCACATACATTCAGCTGCTCAAGCTCAGGATTAGAAATGCGGGAGAGCTTATCATGTCCGTTGCGTACGGAATAGATATTCTGCCCACGGAAGACCCGTACATCACTCTGGCACGGAAGGCGGTGCATACTTTCACGCTTGCCAACGTCCCGGGGCGTTATCTCGTCGTGAGTTCACGGACACGACCATTTCACGCAGTGGACTTGATTACAACAGAATACTTTCCCGATACTGAAACATGTGCCAAGTTGGTTTCCCGGCGCGGGGTTCAAAAGGCAAGCAGCGGAGTGGAAGAAATTGTCCCGCGGTATGTTGGAACTTCCCTTCGCCGAAACGAAACGCCAAATGGTGCGCCTTGCCGTCTTACGCTCTTGATTCATTCGATTTTGGGAAATACGCCGGCAGGAAAGTGACGTGGCTCGCCCGTCCTTCGTTTCGGAGTCCCTGTCTGTGCTCTCAGAGTCCAAAAACAACGCGTACTACACCGAGCAGCAGGTCAAGACCACCGCGGGAACGATGTTCTTCGGTGGCGCGGACACGACTGTGTCCGCAATGACCACGTTTGTGCTTTCGATGCTCGCGAATCCTGAAGCGCAGAAGCGCGCGCAGGCAGAGATCGACGCCGTCACGGGCGGGGGCTGCCTCCCCACGTTCGAGCATCGCGACGCGATGCCCTACGTCGCGGCGCTGGTCAAAGAGGTGCATCGATGGGAAAACGTTGCGCCCTTCGGTGAGTCTCTGCTTTCGAAACACATAATGTTCTGTACTCGAGGATTGATCACGCTGCAGCGCTTCCTCGTTTGTTGAATGTGGAGGACGAGTACCGTGGCTACAGGATCCCTGCTGGGTCAATTGTCATGGGGAATACGTGGTTAGTTCTCGACTCAGCTGATTCCTATCGCTATGTTCATTTTTCCGTATAGGGGCATTCTGCACGACGAGGTATGTGTAGCGCTCTTCTGTGTTCTGAGTTAAAACTTGTTTCGCAGACGACATACCCCGAGCCATTCGCCTTCAAACCCGAGCGCTTCCTCCTCGACGGACAGCTTAATCCTGCCGTCCGAGATCCCCTAGCGACTTTCGGCTACGGCCGCAGGTATGTCCATATCTACCTCCACTTGCACTGGTACCTATTGTCATTATCTCCCTACGCAGACTCTGCCCAGGCCGCCACATGGTCGACTCCTCGCTTTGGATCACAATCGTCAACATCCTTGCGGCGTTCGACATTCGCAAAGCGGTTGATGAGGCGGGAAATGTGATTGAGCCGAGCTACGAGTATCTCTCGGGGTCGATAAGGTATGTTCAGCCAAATAACTCAAACATGTGTGCGATGATGGATGTCCATTTTCAGCGCACCCCTTCCCTTTAAGTGCGCGATTACACCGCGGTCGGAGATGGCGGCGGCACTGGTCCGCGGAAAGGTGGATGAAGACGCTGGATTGTTGTAGGCAGAGTACGACTTTTCAGCATATTGACGGCTCAGTCTTTCCCTCTCGATTGTTTCTTCCTCGGATCTAATACTTGACCTCGGGGATGTAGTGTACTTATATACTGTATGTTCAATTCCCGTTACAAGGGGAACGATATTCAACTCCAACGTCCCTACTAAACTCCTCGCTGCGGACTGGCAACACTTTAAGCGGTAATAACTGGTACTTTCTTCTCTTTCTTGTCAAGGAATTGCGACGTGACAGCAATAGAGCTGGAGCTAAGAATAGCTGAAACACTCGCAAGGGTTATATAATCCTTGGACCCACAACTTCCTTCTTCCACCCAGACCAAAAGTTTAAAACATGGAAATCACCCCGCGTGTCGCAGGGAACCCAGCCCCCGTATTTCCAGAGGACATAGAACAAGCCATAATTCTTGTTCTCTTGCACGATGTCAGAGAGATGTGTGGTATTGTGTCGCTTGTGGCCTCACGATTTTACGCCTGGTGCGCAGAAAAAAGCCCCCTTCTTCTACCCTATTAACCATTTGCGCGAATAGGACGAAACCAGTCACTTTCCATACTATCGTCATCCGTCCGCGCAAAGACTGGGCCAAGCGGATTAGTGAACTCTTGTTACCGAATGCAAGTCTTATTCGCGCGCTGGCCATTGATCTGCCTTCTACTCGCGATCGCCTGTCGGAGGAAGAATTATCGCACATCCAAAGACTCCTCGATTCGTCGGGCGGCGTCAGACACCTTGCTGTGGTCTGGAACATCTGGATACGCTTTCCTCGCGAATGCGGCTCCCTTGAACTAGAGAGCCTGTACCTCATATGGGACGGCGCCCACCCTGTGCGGCTTCCATCTCTAGACTGTTTGAAGCATCCATCGAAACTCAAAGACCTCACCTTCTACGCGCCGCCAGATCTGCATGATCCGACACCTTTTTGTTCCTGGGGTGAATTCTTCCTTCCAGAGACGGATCACTGTGCCAATCTCGCGTATGTGGCCTACGCAGCCGACCGACCCGTTCCCATGGTTGGGTATCTGTGCGAAAAAATCCCCGGCGTCAAGGGCGTAATGTTCGTCCTCGTCGACATGCCGGAGAAATACAGCTCCGCTGCAGAGGAAAATGGAACGGTCAGGGACGATTTGGCGTTATGCGCGATTTTTTCCACAGCGTATGTGCGTTTCTCGGGCCAGCTAGTAGGAGAGTGGTTGGGGAAGATAGAAGGGCGGCAGAGCATGCTGGATCATCCTCCTCCCCATGCGGTGATAAGTCCCGCGGACTATGAAGATCAGCTTTTCTCCACCATTTAAGTACTTTTGAACATCTCTTACAAAGTTACAATAGACCAAAGATCCAAGCGACGGCGCGCATCCATCGTCTCATTTATCATGCTCTGAAATCCTGGAGTGTCAACGTTGGAGGTAAGAAAGGTACTCTCTATCCTGACCACTAGCCTCGTTCGTCAGTCAGCTGAATCTGGTTAATAGTTCTGATTACCGTTAAGTTCCGTTATTCCTGGATCCGGAGTTTACGGAGGTATCCAGGTCTACCAAGCGCAATTGCCTCTCCGTCCACAACATCGCCTTTCCTGGTTCCAACGGTTTGCTTACACCTCAGGCTTCCTGTATCTCCGCATATTTCAAACTTCTGCGCGAAGCAATTATGTGCTGCGCCAAAAAAAGAAGAAGAACAGCACGAGGGAAAAAAAATTGGTAATCACCGAGAACCCCAAGCTTGAGAACCACTGAAAGAAAAGGACGAAAAACTTGCGAAAAACCAACGAGAAACCAACGAGAAACCAACGAAAGATGACAAAAAAGGACGGAAAAAAGGAAGAGGCAAGCACGACAGGTGAAAGGCCCAAGTGCGCCCGGTGAAACTCTGAAACATCAGCTGTAAGGATGGTGGGTTATGATTGAAAAAACCAAATTGGGAACAAAGCACCGGGCCGCCGCCTGAGCTGAGTCACTTCTGCGTTTGATGGCATTCCCGAGATCAAACAAATTTTGAAGCAAGCCTGCTAGCTACCCTCATCTCGTCTTTTGCTTGGGATTCTTGCCAGCAAGGTCCACCCAGGAATATCCAGCCAATGGAGTCGGATGTGCGATCCACAAGGCCCACCCCGCTCCCCAAGTTGCAATTATCCATCCTCGCTCTCATCCAATTCTCTGAGCCAGTTACCGGTGTGTGCCTTCTGTCAGCGAGCTGCCGGTCCATCCAACCAAGCTGTTCTCTTACTCAGCCCTCGTCATCTACCCATTCATCATCCAATTCGTGCGCGACACCGGCGTCACTGGCGGCGACGAGTCCAAGACCGGGCATTATGCTGGGATAATCGTACGACCTCCCCATTTTTTCCGTGCAACCTCAACCTCAACCTTCACGCTGACAATTTAGGAGTCGGTATTCTTCCTTGCGGAATGCCTCACCGTCGTGTATTTCGGGCGTGCTTCGGACCGTTATGGCCGGCGCCCGGTGCTGCTCGTCGGCCCACTCGGGCTCGCGCTGTCGATGCTCGGCTTCGGCTTGTCGAAGCGCTTCTGGGGCCTCCTACTCTTCCGCTGTCTGCAGGGCGCGTTTAACGGGAACATAGGTGTGTGGTGGCTATTAGCGTATTGGTCCCTTTTTACACCGCAAATATATTAATAGGCGTGTCGAAGAGCGTCATGGCGGAGGTGAGTGTTCTACTTCTATACGCTGTGGTCATGTATTCAACAGGACCACAGATCGCCGACCCCACGAACGTCGCCCAGATCTACTCGTTCCTCCCCATCATCTGGACTGTTGGCGCGGCTGTCGGGTGCGTTGTTTCTCCATTCACATCCGGACTAATATACTTACAGCGGGACAAATATATATTCCTTCATTCAATACATTTTCACGATCCAGCCCCTTCCTCGGCGGCACCCTCGCTGACCCCGTTTCACGGTACCCAGACACGCTCGGAAAAATCCCCCTCCTGCGCGAGTTCCCGTACTTCCTGCCCTGTGCCGCTGCTGGTGGCTTCGCGCTCGTGGCCTTCATCATTGCTGTCCTTGGGTTGAAGGAGGTGCGTTGTTGTTATCATTTTCTCCCTGTTCCAGAACCGATGATGTTTACATCCAACCCCGCAGACACTCCCCTCTGCGCTCGCGCGCCAAAAAAAGCAGAAGGCGCAAAAGCAGAAGCAGGGGCGGCGGGGCACCGAGACCGAGCCGCTCCTCGCCGACTCGACCCACCTCACCGACGCGACCCACGCACCCATCTCCGAGGCAGCTCATGCAGGACTCGGCCGCGCACAAGCTGATGTTGTCGTCGAGCATACGCCACACGTTCAAAGCGAGGAGGCGCATGCCGCCGGCTCTGAGTACACGTCCTATGACCATGATAGCACGGAGGACGAGGACGGGCCCCCGCCGCTGCGCGGGCTTTTCGTCCGCCCCGTGCGCGTTGCCCTCCTCAGCCACGCGTTCCTGTGCTTCTGCCAGATGTCCTACGATGTGCGTGCGGTTCACTTATGTCCATTGAACATTCTTGCGTTCATTCTCGTCGTGGTTCAATTTCGATTCTACCTACGTTCAATCATGCTTCTGTTCAACTTCAACTTGCAAACTCACACCTTTCCCCAGGTCCTCGTCCCGCTGGTCTACGCGACGCCCATCTCGATGGGCGGGCTCGGGCTCAGGTGCGTCGTTTCAAAATTCCACTCAATCCTTGTCTAATCAATCCTTCCTGCGAATCACCCCGTGCTCTGCTCACGCAGTCCACTCTACATCGGGCGCATCCTCGCCACCGTCGGGCTCGTCAACGTCGTCGTCCAACCCCTCTTCGCCGCGCGCGTAATACGATACTTCGGGCCCCGCACCATCTTCATCGCGGCCTTCTGCGTGTTCGCCGCCGGCTTCCTCGCGTACCCGCTCCTCACGGCGCATGCGCGGCGCGTGGGGGCCGTGGATGCGCTTGCGGCGGCGCTGATTGCTGCGCAGATGGGCGCGGGGCTCGTTATTAACCCGACTTTCGGTACGTCCCAATGCCGACTGCGTTACTTGCTATCTTCCCATGCGACGCGTTGTATATGTTCAAATCCAACGCGTACTGATGCTACCGCCGCAGCGTGCACCCAGCTGTTCGTCGTCGATAGCGCGCCCTCGCCGGCGAGCCTCGGCGGCGTCAACGGCATCGCGCAGATGGTCTCGAGCATCCAGCGCAGCGTCGCGCCCGTCGTCGTCGCGTCGCTGTTTGCCGTCTCTGCTGCGTATCGGCAGGGGCAGGGTTCTGGTGGAGGTCAGTGCTGCAGCGGCCCATCGTTTTCACAGCCAGTAATCATCTCATGGAATAATCTACAGGTGATGATAAAGGCGCACAGGGTTTTTCCGACTTCCTCGCTGGCAACCTTGTGTATGTTGTGATGGGCGCGGTATCGCTGTGCGGCGTAAGGGGGGCGCTGATGCTGCCGAGGAAGTTGAAGTTTGAGGGCAGGCAGTAGGTACCAAAGGAGTCGTGGCGGTGTTCTGGCGAGGGGGTGGGCCAGCATGTTCGTTCAACATCAAGTCAGTTGAATTTTGACTTCTCAGAATCAATGCCGCAATGTTTATACATGCCATGGACACTCTCACACGTACAGAATCGCGTTTTGGACGTCTAGGAAAATTCAACGGCGCTGCAATCGAGATTCAGCTCAAGTGTGGATTGATTGATTGAAATCTAATTTGGTGTCGACGATACTAACAGCCAGCGCTTTACATCCTCGTGTGCTGTGTATTCCATCCACACAACCAAGTCGTCAAGTTAACACAGCACGAAACCCGGGGTCCGGCGCCGCAGGGTCATCCAAACCAGGAAACACGGGGGATATGTTCCGTCGACAGCGGCGCTCCTGCACTGGCCATCCATGCCGGCGCGAGAAGAACCCAGGGCTCGGGTGGGCGTGTGGGCCCGGGGTTGCTCGACCTCGTGTTTGTCCCTTCGTTTGTTTCGAATTTTGAATCCTCGTGTCCGTTTCTTTCGACGCCAAATTCGATCCCGCCGATCCCCTTTGCGACGGTGCCAGCGTACGGATTGACGTTAGCGTTCGGGCGAGATATGGAGGCGTCGGCGTCGCTGGCCATGGAGAGCAGGCGCTCCAGAACGGTGCTGTGTCAGTTGCAGGAAATGGATATGTCTGTCAGCTTGCAGAACGAACCGTAACGGTGATGCGCACATGAAGAAACTCGCAGCGGGGCATCTGAATATGCAATACCACAATCAGAATACATACATCCTCACGAAATATTGACACGTATGCGTACCGTGTCTGCTGCGGCCTGAGCACCTCCAGCGCCGTGTGGACGTGGCGGAGGTCCTGCCGGTGGTGCATGGGGTTGGAACGGGAATGGGGTTGTGTGGCGATTGACATCCTGACGATGACGATCATGGCGGCGGTGAAGACCAGGTGCTGGGTAGAGGTATAATGTAGGTCAGAGTCGAGGTAGAGAGACATGAAGGAGAGAGGTTGAAAAAGATTGACGGGGATTATCATCAAGAAATGAGCGGAGGGAAGCTGGACGTACGGGGCTGAACAACGGATTCTCGAGGCTCTTGTGCGCGTAGATGTCTACGTAACCGATACACGCGCGTGCGGCTGCCGTGCAGATTCGGAGAGCGTGAGGTTCCTGTGTGTATGCAGAAGGAAGGATAAGTTTACGGGGAATTGTCGAGCGACAGACTTCCAGATTCCAGATGGCACCTGAGAAACGGCAGGGGCATCGAGTGATCCACAGTAGTTGGGGTGCGGCGATGAAGTGGGTTGCAGCATACTCTTGCCCAATGTAGGAAATAAAAGGAGGCCACGACAAGCGTTGGCAAGTTGTTGTCCGGCAGCCCTCAACCGCAGGTCGAGATTTCGATGCTACGGTGTTGAACGATGGGAGTCTGCATCCATGAATCAGAAGGTGGTAGCATATCGGTATATTATGATCCACAACACAGTTCAACACTACATATGTATAGAATATATGGAATCTTCCTGTCTCCTTTCCCTTTGGAACTCCGACTAGTGCATCGATTTTGAAAGATGGGCTGAAGATTGTATGTGTTGTTCAGAGACATCTGTGGATATTTTTGCCAGTCTTTTATCGAGGAAGGCAACCTGGTCTGTCTGTAATGACCTCTCAAACAAAGATCTTGCACTGGTCCACAACTTCATTGCCGTTGATGAATCTCCGTTGGTTTCTGCAATACGACCTAGGTGTAACATGCATTCAGCTCTATTACTGTGGACATCCATATGGGTAAATCCCTCCAGCGCAACAGTGAACAGACTTGTAGCAGTGCACCAATCATCCATAGCAAGAACCATATCACCAAGAAATTGAAGGGATTTATAAAGATCAATTTTCTGTTTTTGTTTCAGAGAATACACAAGATAAACTGTTGGCCAGAAAGATCTCCAACATGCCCCATTCTTCTGATACCACCGCCTTCGATTTGCAAGCCTCTCCAAACAATATGTTTCCCTTTCTGAGTCTATCCCAAAAGAAGCTCTGAGGCATTTCTGGAAGGAGAGGTTTGCCTCTGATATAGCTCCCTCTCTCAGCTCGAGATCTGCCATGACAGCTGTGCATGACATAGCATGCCGGGGGCGTCCTGAGGTGTGAAACACAGATTTTGCAATATCCACTTGTGCCTGTATCACCTGTTTTGGAATCCCCATTGGAACACCAATCTGCCCAAGATTGACCAAAGCCAGTGAATGTCGACTTTGATTCTGGTTTGCATCAGCTTCACAGAGCAGTTGCTTCAAGATGTTGTGAGCTTCCACATATTCAGATTTCAACATGTGGATCTCAGCTTGAATACCTAGCAAACGGTGATTCTGGTCTCCTCCAGACATACCACAACAACCAAGGAGATCTCTCCCTCTGCTACATAGGAATAATGCAAGCTTATAATCTCCAAGTGATATCCAGCATGCAGCTTCAGTCTCTAGTGCCCTTGCTTCTCTCACCAGATATCCATGCATCTTGGCTAATCTCTGAGCCTCATATGCATACTTTTGACCTGCATGATAATCACCCAAGCACCACTTTAAGCCTGCTAATTCTATGAGGACCTGGGAGTGCAGGTTTGTATTTGCAGCAGATATTGATAGGATGAGTGCAAGTTGGTAATACTGCATTGCTGCTGGAGCATCATTGTTGTGATTATGGCAGTAGTCTCCCAGGATGATGTAGAATCTACCTGTTGATTATATTTCATTTGTGCAAGAGAAAAGACTTTTTGAACACTTACATTTGACACTTGGATCATCAAAGTGGGGCAAATTCTGTAAAGCTTGTCTTATTAAACATTCAGGATTGTAAATTGAGTGCTGTCTCCATGCATATAACAGTGATGAGATGATGTAAACTTCAAGCCTGTGGTCACTTGGCTGAGAGAGGAGCTTGGGAATATGATCAAGGAGCAACATATGTCCTTTGCCAGACATCATACTGAAGGTTTCTAGATAGCATGCACAGTAGATAGTGTTCACCAACTTTGTGTTACCTGGGTGCAGACTGTGGAAAAGAACATTTTGAATATTGGCAAAATTTGATGTGATGTGTGTATGGATTCCAGAACCAGATGCACTTCCAGCATATCTCTTGTATAATTCCAATAGCTCCTCAAAATGCTCGAGTAGCGGCTGAATGAGATATGCTGATGGTGGATGAAACTTTTGCATGTATTCTCGAATAGGTAGCAAGGCCTTGAGCCGCTTCCGTTCATCACTATAAGCCAGGGAGGTGGCCAATAATGTTGCTTTACAGGTCAGTATATCCTCAATAAGGAGATTGCTTTGGAGCAGCTCTGAGTCGGAAATGCCATCAGGGAGGATTGAAAGGAGGCTCAACAACTCCTGTGCATCTGGTGAGGTGTGGAGTTGAGGACTGGTGAGGGATAAGGAGATGGATAAATCCAGATTTGACTGTTTGTCACACCCGTCAGATATGATGGAGGTTTTTTCTTTTGCCCAACGAGATAGAACCGTGGAACAATCCTCAGAGTCAACTAGGTGAGCAAGCAGACTGATTGCTAGTGGCATGTTGCCAGTGAGAGCAAGGAGTTGGTCAACCTTCTCGAGATCATGTCCATCATCTGCAATATCTATGAAAGTATCTCGAGCAGCCTCTTTTGTCAAAGGCTCCAAAGGTGGTAAGAAGGGATGGGTCCAGTGGACTTTTGAAGGTCTTACTGCTCCTCGCATTGTAATCTGAAAGAACATGAATTATAGTTGTAAGGAAAAATCATGTGCTTACAAGTAGTGCCAGATGCTCAATATCTGTGAGCAGGGACAGAAACTCCTCAATATCACTGCGAGTCTCAATTGCATCCCAGGCAGTCTCCAAATTGTCCAGAATTAGTAGGCAACCTGAGTTGTTGGAGAAGAACTGGATAATATGTCTAGTGCAATCCTGGATTGGCTTCAATCCCAGATGTATTTCAATCAGGGACGTAAGCTCGAGTTTGGTGGATGTAGAGTCACAGGATACAAAAAAACGCTGTTGTTCAAATCTCTCTATGATTTGAGGATGATGCAAAATGGCTCGGGCAAGGCTTGTCTTGCCTATGCCACCAGGACCCAAGATTGCTACCTTGGGTGTTTTTTGTGCAAAGAGTTTCAGAATATGCAATAGTTCTGATTCACGACCATGAAATATTTTGGGCTGAGATGGCAGCATAGATATTGATGTTGAGCTGAATACCAATACACTGAGATTCCATCATTTGACTGATTCAAACAAGATCCTACCTATTCTGAAAGCCAGAAAACATCCTTTGCATCTGTTTGCATGTTATGTCTAATGAGTTGAAGAAAAGGAGAAGGAGATACATACTGAAGATCTCGTGTCTGATATACTGTCATCAGACAAAGCTTCAATCAACTCTACGTGTCTCTCTTCTTCACATTTTTTCAGGCTTGCAGCATCTGCAAGCAGGTTGATGTTCCGCACCTATAAAGCTTGATACACCTGTGGTAAAAATGCAATAGGCCACTATACCTTGAACACATCCATAGCCTCTTGCAAACCTACATTGCAGGCTTTTAACAAGGTGCTCATCTCACCGTGACGAAACAGATGTCTGATCTTGTTTTTATCCTGTTGGGCTTCCACATAGGTATGAATCTTGTGCAATGTTCTAAGATCATGTCAATGAAAGTTTTCACAATCTAGAGGGAGAGTACTCTGTAAATCTTCCAAGATGATTTAACATGCTTGGTGGGAGCTCCAGCCCAGTTGTGGACTTGACATGAATTGACACAATGGAATAAAGCAACCCATAACTTTTCTCCACCAACTGCGCACAATCAGTTTTGTTTTGATGGATAATCTGATGAGCAATTGGTGAAAACAGTATCAAATATTTGGAACTATACCTGCACAGCAGCCAGTAATGACCGAGAAGTCCTTGAGATAGGCTCCAAAAACGGGGCTGGAAGAGCTTCTGCAAGGATTTCAAAGGTCTTTACTGCACTAGTGAAATGCATGATGATGTTGTTTAACCGGATTTGAGTCAAAGTGGGTTGAGACTGAGAGGGCATTTTGTGATGGGCAGAAAGCTAATGGATGCCGCTATGTATTTATCCTCATTTTGCCAAGCTGTTCAGTTAAACATCATTGACATGTAGAAATCACTTGATTGTTGAACTGCCATAGTCTCAGAGTATAATTTTGCTTCCAGGGATATATCATCCCGCTCCCCGTATATTCGGGGAACTTTGATGAGAACTCTCTATCAGCACAGATTCATTTTTCCTCAACAAAGATTGCTGATGTGGAAAAGGGTGAAGGTCGGGGCCAAGTCAAGGAACTCAGCGGCCTGGCCTAACTTAATTTACTCTCTGTTCCTGCTTTTAGATTGTTTTCTTGACATGCTTCTCTAATTTCATCTCCACCTCCTGGAACATTTTTTTCTTGGTGAGTGTTGGTCCCAAGGTTTTGAGTCTGCATCACTGCATTCCTAGTGGGAGAAGGTGCAAAGTAAGGGCAGAGATTTTGTGAGAACCCTGCCCCTCGTATATAGTTCCACAAGTTCCTAGACATTCTGATTGTTGAAACAACCATCTGCTCATAATTCCCATCTATCATTCGGGAAGTGGAATGTTCACTCGATAACCATGACTACAGATTCCGCTTCTTGGGGTACACCAGCCAACTGCTAGCTCCAGCAAGATGAACCTCTAATGGAGCTCAGAAAGGATCAGAAATGATGAATAATTCTATGACCTCTGAATTTCTAAGCGTGACATCAGGATGAGTATTATTAGCAAATACCACCAATTTACAACTTGACCTAGACAGAAGAATGGAATCATCCATGTGGTACTTAAAAATGCAGGCATTGCTGACGAGAGTCACCTCAATGTCTCTCAGCATGCTGCTGCAGATCTTTAAAGGCTCTTTCTTCCCCTTGTCAGTGCCAGGGCAACCCTGTAGCTGTTCATCTGTCATGCATCCTGTCAATCTCAATGTTTGCGCTCTGAAAGTAACCTTCAAGTTCTATATGTTCAGTAGCCTCAACAGTGATGCATCCGATCTGTGCCCTCTCGAACAGAAGTATGACATCTACTGCGTACCCTGATACCACACCTGACAACAAATGCAACTCCGTTTCATCTGGTCTCGGTTTACATATAGGTAATGTTAACTTTCAACCAAGATATGTTGCAGCTCTATCCACATACAAAGATTCCGCTGCACAATTCAGCATTCATGAGATCAAGGGACAGAACTGCAGTAAATTACTACAGATAGGCCAATGAAAAGTCGGTGAACTGGTGTTGCGCAATCAATGTGGACCGAAGTATTTAGATTCAGATGCTCAAAAGCAAGCCATAAGCGACACATTGCATCAGATGGATCAATGCATCATGATCCAGTGATGCACACTTTTTCTTCTTGTCCTCATACTGCCAGCAATGCGACTGCTCCAGCCTCCAAGGACTTTCAAATGCCTTGGTCGCTTTTATCTACTCGTCAAAGTGACAAGGATATTGCTGGAAGGCAGGGCTTGTCTACTTATTGTTATGGTGTGGGAGCCTGGAGTAAGGACACTCATTCAACCACATTTTACGACCGACAAGTCCGAAGTTTGCCAAGTGAAGGTAGTGAAAAAACGGGTCCGCCGGATTCCGTACCTTTGTCATAACCGCAGACAGCCGCAGACATGTAAGTCGGTTGCCATCCATCAGATACACAAATTTGAATAGGATTCTCGTCCCTCATTGAGCAGATTCTTTGCACAACTGTCATTCAGAGTCGCCCGGGATATCCGAAGAAAATCAACCATCTGATAACTATTGGAAGGTGAACGTTCCCAACCTGCTACCTGTTGGCCGTGGCAGTTATCTCCATTCCTTTCAATAGTGGATTTCACCGCCTAATAATATCCCATTGGGAGCTGTGCCATCCCCGCTTACTTGTGTTACAGTGCCACTTCTATCTTAGGTGACCAAAGGTGTGGGAGCACACTTCCGATGGCCCTTGTCCATAATTGAATGAAGTTTCCAGGCGGAGTGCCCGTCAAAGCCAGACAAAGCCAGCACGTCGTGGCCACACTTTTTGTTGGAAAGTCCGTGTGATGGGTGTTGTTCTAGGCTGTGTGGTATTGTATTTGGGATTGGTATTTAAGTAAGGGCATCTCGTTCGACATCCATCTCATATATCTCGATATCGTCTCTAATCCTATTTCCACTCACAGCGACGACACAGCTTCGTCATCTGAAGCCTCCTGACCATACCCCCCCCAATGTCAGCCAGCGCCACTGACGATGAAGCTGAAGTGGTAAACGAAGGGAACACAATGAACATGGATGTCCTAGTATTCGGACCGGATGGCAGAACATGCACACTTTCAAAATTTCTGGAGCGAGAAGAACAAAATGCTCTGCAGCGATCTCTGGAGTGCATGAAGAAGAGCCTCCATGAAGCCGAGCTCACAGGCACAAGGTAAGCCGTCCAGTCTTACTGTAGTCTGTACCATTCATAAGTAATTGAAAGCCCTTACCTTCAGAGCACTGAAGTGTACGGAGTTGACGGACCGCTTCCACGATACAATATGCATGGCGAGAATGCATTCCCGGGAAGCGGAAATTTATTGGGAGGAGAAGGATTGGACGGACACGGCAACAATGTCACGATAACGGACCCCGCCAACACCTCCGACATCGGCCCCGTACCTAACACCGTACCATCTCCGGGGTATAGCGAAAGTGAAAAGACAGTCGAAGGAAGTTCATTAATGACTGTCACTGTGCAGTTGGCTGATGAAGAACAAACAAGGTGGCATCAATTAAATTTGCAGTCTGCTTTCCTATCGGCTAAACAACAATCCTGCATGAAAAGGCTGAAAGTCCATCTGCGACCCGCAGACACAGTCCTTTGCCTATGCAGCTTAATCAATGTGTGCGTCTCTTTTTCTAAGTTTCAATACTTAACTCGTTTTACTCATTTCGCATGAACTTTAAACACCCGTTCCGACTCCGAGAGGCTTGCACATTCCTACGACATCATCTCCAGAGCCGTGCATCCACCCCGTAAACTGGCCGATGCTGAGACGATGTCGGAGGCTGGAATTGAGAACAGCATTGTTATAGCTTGTTATACAATATACACTGGCAGCAGTGGATTATTTAGGTGAATGATACTACTCAGGTACCGCCGACCGGTATCGCGGCTACATAGATAACAAGTATTCAGACATGAAATACCATTTTTTGGTCTACTTGTGCAAAGGTCGAAGCTCGTTGTCATGATGAAGGGAAAGAGCAAGGCGTTTCGGAGCCGACAAATCTTGGCGTCGGAGAAGTTCGGAGGCAAGCCGAAATGGTCTGATCGACACAGCCACTTGAAGTTGAGTCTTCCTTTTCTCCCCCACATCGAAACGAGCGCATGATATACAGTATGAGGCTAGCAATGGCGTACATATCACGAATTATATTCGCGATAAGCCGTCGCTTCGGGCACATCGTGATGTATTTACGGGATTTGCGATCGTGATTGTGGTTTCTTCAGGTTTACGTTGAAATTTGAAGCCCCAGTATGATGCGCGATGAGCGTAATAATTGTAGGGGGTTTATGTTACATGTACTGATCATTCTTAACCGACTTCTCCACCTATTCAATCCTCTCCCTACAGTAGAGTGTATCTGCAGCTTCAGATTTTCTGAAATCCTGCAATCCGATTGGCTGCTCCACAGCTCCAAGCCAATCAGAGGCTCAGAAAATTTGATTTTCTGAGTAGCAGATACACTCTAGTACATCTTCCCGAAAATCGCGAACTCGTAATCCTTTATCCGAACATGCTCAAGATCCCTCAGGCGAGGATGATCAACCTCTGCCCCACGAGCGCAGCCTCAGGACGTACTTAGTACCACGCCTCATCGCCGTCGAGTTGAATTCATTTCTTATCGTTATCCGCGTCGTCCTATAGATAAATTCTATTTGTTTTTCTCAAGTTCGACTTCTCTACTAGCGGCCCCCCTTTCAATTCCGTCCGGCAACTCGTGGCTTTAACTTCGCGATTTACTGGCTTTAACTCCGCCATTTATCAACCCCCGCGCCTACCAGCGCACACTGTCGCCTACTTATGTTCTCCTATGTATGTTACTGGACTCGGGACTACTCCCAGACATACCGGCACCCTCTCCTGACGTCATCACCCAAGCAAAACCTTCCCCGAAAAAATATATATAGCCTCCGTGATTCTCCACACAGCGTCCGAAATTCGTATTCCGCCTATCTTTGAGAAAATTCGTCTCTTTCACGTTACAGGATGGCTTGTGTTCCTTCCAATCAAATTCCTGCCTGACAGATAGTGCGAGCATTTGTGCTAGCTTTCTCGTCCCCTTCTCAACTTTCGCTGCTCTCCAGAATCAGAATCAAAACTAAACTTGCGTTTCGTCACATGTGGTCGTTGCCAACGCAACCAAGAAGCCTCGGAGAGAGGGGCTCCGTATCACCGCTGATCTTGACTCCCACAGTGCACACGCGTTGTTGACTTGACGCTCGCTTAACTGTTTTCAATTCCACTCCACAATACACGCGGCACGCACGCACATAGGATTTCCGCATCGTCACCTTTTCGTCAAGCCTTCGTCATTTATTTTTTCAAGCCGTAGTAGGTATCCACCGCCCACCAGCTGCCTATGTTGTTCTCATACCACGACGAGTCGGAGCGCCCGTCGCTACGTCCTTTCCTTCTCCTTCCATAATCCCTCCTTCAAAATCAACACATCCTCCTCGTCCTCAAAACATCCATCCACCTGGTCATATACTCTCCAATCAAACCCGCCCTACACTCTCCGGCATGCCCCGTCCCCCAATACACCTCCAACGCCGCGAGGACGAGAAGCGACAGAGGGCTGAGCAGCGCCAGTGCGTTATGTGTTCGTCGTCTGTGAACCTACATATCCTGACTGGTTTGCTACGCAGGCTTCCCCCGCGCCAAGAAAGCTCCTCTAGGTGGAGCAGCGTGTTTTCCAGCGCCTCGAGCGTGGTGAGCGCCAGCGCGAGCGACGCGAGTGGTTCCAGTTCCACTGTGTCTGCATCAACATCTTCGGATACGTCCACACCTACCTCCGAGCCGGCGTCGACGACGACTCATAAGTCGTCCGAGTCGCCGACCGCACCACCCACGACTTCTCCGACTTCCCCGACTTCCGTTTCTTCCCCGGCGAAGACCGACTCTCCAACGACGCCGCCGACGACCTCCACCACCACCGGCGCGGGCGCGGGCGCGTCGAGTTCCGACGTTCCGTCTCCCCCTCCGTCGACCACTGTCGATCCGCCAACGACTACGACGAGTGTCGACCCACCAACGACTACTGTCGATCCACCAACGAACACCGCGTCGAAAACAGTCTCGAACACATCCTCGAACACCGACACGCCCACCGCGTCTGCGTCTGCGTCGAACACAGTCTCGAACACCGCTCCCGCCACCGCTACCACGTTCCTCTCTGCCTCTGCCTCTGCCTCTGCCCCTGCTTCGAGTAGCGGTACTACGGTTACTGTCTCTGCTTCCAGTAGCGGTAGCGGTACTACGATTATCAACTCGGGGAGTGATACGAGTACGGGTATCACCTCGGGGAGCGACACGAGCACCGCGTCAAACAGCGACACCATCACCACCGTATCGAGCCAGTCCGCGTCCGCGTCCGCGTCTGGATCCGCCCCCGCGAGCGCGAGCGCGTCGAGTGGTAGCGTGCCTTCCAAGTCTGCGTCGGCCTCGGTTTCGGGTTCGGCTACAAAGAGTGTTTCGGGTTCGGGTTCGAAAAGTGTTTCCGCTTCCGCTTCGAAAAGTGTTTCCGCTTCCGCCTCCAGATCCGGGTGCGTTCAATTTTGCTTCTATTTTTTGGGGGGGTTGAAGTTCGACGGGCTGACGGGATATTGGTGTTAGGCTGTCTGTGTCTGTCCCTGCGAGCGCGAGCGCGAGTACGGGTGCGGGTGCGAGTGCAAGTGCAAGTGCGAGTGCGACACTCTCCGCCTCTGAAAGCGCCGTGGAGAGCCGTGTCACGATCGCGCTCCTCCCAACCAATACCAACTCCAACTCCAACACCGACGCGCTCCAGCCCCTCAGCCTCGACGGCGCCCTCTGCCTCCCCACCCCCACCCCCAGCGCAACCCCCACCTCCGCCGAGCCCTCCTTCGCGGGCACCTCCTCCTTCGCCCAGCACCTCATCACCTCCCTCCCCACCTCCCTCTACACCTCCACCTACCTCTACACCTCGAACGGGCACGTCTACACCAGCACCACCACCGGCGCCCTCCCCGGCGCCAACACCGGCCGCCCCTACCCCGCGAACCCCTTCCGGCACAACGTCGGCGCTGTCGTGGGGCTCGCCCTAGGCTGCAGTGTCGCGGTGCTGGGGGTGGTGCTGTGTTTGTTTTTTGGGTGTCGGCGGGCGAGGAGGCGGGCGCAGGGGAGGGGGCAGAGGCGGGGCGGGTTTGCGATTTTGGGCGGCGCGAGGGGTAAGGGGGGGGTGGGGAAGAGGGTGTTGGATCCGGGGAGGAAGTGGAGGTCGCCGATGGAGGGGGACGCGGCGCATGCGTGGACGGTGGATGGGGAGTATTTGGAGGTGCCGGGGGGGTATGGGTATGGGTATGGGCATGCGGAGCCGCTGTTGAGGGAGGAGGGGAGGGGGAGTGCAGATATGGCGGAGGCGCTTGTTGGGGGCGGGGGCGGGGGCGGGAGTGTGTCGGTGTCGCGCGCGACGTCGGCGGAGTCTGGTGATGCGGCGAGCAGCGTGATGCGCCAGTCCGTGACGTCTAGCATGCGCCACTCGGGGCAGTCGGGCGATTTGATTTCGTTCGTGGACGGGGATCAGATTGTGTTGTCCGGGAAGAGCGGGATGGAGCTGACGCCGCCGATGAGTTTGTCGATGGTTATGGCCGGCGCGGGTGGCGGCACCCCTGGGTCTGGGTCGTCTGCGTCTGCGGGGAGTTCCGCGCCCGCGACGGGCCTCGTCTCGCGCAGCTCGCTGCTCAACCCGCCCGCCCCGGCCTCCACGACGCGCAGCCTCGCGCCCGAGTGGGAGGGGTGGTCCCCGTCCGTGTCACTCCCGGCGCTTCTCGCTTCCTCCCAAACGCAAACTCAACATCAAAACCAAAATCAAAACCAAACAAATCCACTACTCCCTACTTCTACCCCCCAGGAAAATCCATTCGCAATTTCCACTTCTACCCCGGAAGCGGATCCATTCGCCGACCCGCTCCCGCCGCCCCCGCCGCTCCCCAGCACCGTGTTGGACGGGGACGGTGCGGATACCTCGCCGCGCGACAGCCTCCTGCGCCCCAGCTTGAGTGTGCTGCGCACCCACTCCTCGCGCACGCTCGACGACCATGTCGATTATTCGCGCGCGATAGGGGCTGTGAGGCTGGGCAGTGCGAATACGCTCGAGAGTATGCAGTCGCGGGCGGAGGGGGAGGGGAATGCGTAAGACGGACTTAAGTATCTACGTTGGGGGAGGGAAATACGTAAGACGTACTCGTGGGGTCAGTGCACACCCCGAAATATAAAATGTAATTTTAGCGCCCAGATGATACTCTGCAGACGATAGTTAGTTAGACTGCACCATACATACTTACACTGAACCAGAACCAGTACATACTTACGATACCCAATTCATGATGTGACATTACGACACTACGGGACGACCAGCTGGGTTGAACACGCGAACACTTGTGAGTGGTTGGCTTGTTGATTTGACTGCTCCGGGAGGGAGAGAGGGTGGGGTGACCCAGGGTCGTTACGCGTTTCGGTTGACGAACTTGGCGGGATTGGATGAATTTTGAGTTGTAATTGTATTTAGTAGTTGTAATTGACCGCTACGCACCCATTCGGCTTTATCGGAGCGTGCCCCACCCCCCGTAATATGTGCTTTGACCGACTACACACGTCAGCACGATTTGCAGATGATCCGCACTCTGATCCATCTCGACGAATTTCCTTTTTGAATTCCCTTTTAAGTTTTTGTTCAAGTTGCCTTGAGTTGCCGCTGTTACGCACCGCCGCGGCCGTCGCACTCTTCACGATATAAACCGTTCTTCCTCCTCTGCACAGTACAGTACGATTATTTAACCTGCTTTTACAGGTCAATTAAGTTCAACTTGTTACTTTACGAGATTGAGACATAAAATTCGAGTTCGACCACCGTCATGCACCCCATATGCATCCTCACGGGCACAACGGGAACAATGGGAGCTCCTATCCTGCGCCATTGCCTAGGCCTCGCCTCTCCGCAAGTCACCCAGCTGACACTCACGCGGCGCGGTTTTCGCTCCCAGAACTAGATGACGCGGGCCCTGACTCGGATACGCGCAGCATGGGCAAAGTGCGGAATCGATGATCGTGCACGCGGACTACGCGTCGTATCCGCCGCGCCGCGCAGCTTCAGGGCGCGGATGGGTGTCAATGTATTTGGGCGCAGGGCTGAGGGGACGAGTCAGGGATTAGGGTTCGGTGGCGGCGGCGTAAGTACGTGTTCTTCCAATTACTCTGCAGGGAAGTAGTGACTGCTTCCTGGAATTAGGAAAGGCCTGATTTGATTGATCGAACTGAATAATTGATCGAATGTGGATATGAATATGGTTGCAGCGAGTGAGTAAGTACATCCGAACCACGCACGACTTTCCTCTGGCGGCCGCCGCGAATTCGAAAGCGTTTGCGGGACCGGCGGATCGGATCGGAGCGAGGACAGTTCACCTTGAATTTCGTGCATGTTGCATGGCTCTGGGAAAGGACATTGGGTACGTGGATTTAATGTGATTGTAGTATTCAGATCGTCTGATCTGAGATATGTATATACTTATCACCATGGCATGATGAATCGCCAGGGCAGAAAGCAACGTATCACTGTACGGGAGGACCATGGCCAAAGCGCGGGCGGAGACCTCGCTCCTCGCGCTCTCCGACGCACCGATGTACGCCCCAGGCCCGCTGTGTACTACGGCCTCGCGCCTGGACCTGTGCTCCGCAAATTGAAGCCCAGCACCGTGACGCCGACGGACGGGTGTGTGTGGACCTCGTGGGTGGCCATGGGGACGGAAGCGCTCTGGAACTTAAGGGGAGGATGGTATCGCGGGTGGGGGGCGTTGTTGTGTGAGGGACCAGGGGGTGAGGCGGCTGAGGACTGGGAAGTTGGGACACGAAGTAGGACTCGGAAGGAGATTGTTCGGAATACGTTTTGAGTATTATATGTTCTGAATGCCTACTGAATACATACATATACCTTGTTACTTATTCCACCAAACTCTGCAAATTCAACATCCCCAAAAGTGCCCCGTGAATCGAATGAAGGGTCTTGGAGAGCTCCCGAAGCATCCATCTTCTTTAGACACACGAAAGTGCAACCTCAAATTTGAAAATCACAACACCGCCTCCTATTAGTACGTGACAAAAGGCAAAAAAACTCTGCGAAACGCTCCACCTGCTTCTCCCTCCACTTCCACAGCTCGCACACTTTATCATAAGTAGTCTCTTTTCAATCGCCTACGAGACCTACAGTACATTCAAGCACGATTGCTTTGTTTCGTACGATTCGGAGTTAACCCTTGCCTATAATTGTAATAGTGCTAAATCAAACCTTCCAGCTTCGTAATGCAAGGTTCAGACCCTCGAACTTCCACCTTGAGTTCTAAACAAACGATCGTTCTCAGGGGTCCTTCCCAAAATGGATCACTCATCCATTACATAATATATTGACCCAAATTGGGATTTATCGCATTATTTTTGCGCCCCTCAACGCTCACGTCTGGCGTGACGCAGTATTATGTGTGCAGATACTACCACGGATTTTTGCATTCGCGGCACTGGCCTCCGGTCATACGGAACGCGCCAACCAACTGACGTTGCCCGTCGCACCTTGACATGCTCAGATCCTTCCTTTGGGGACCCCTATCATTTGCAGCAGGTGCAAGATGTCATGAACATTACAACATGTTGTTTGAACTTTCATTGCCATGGGTTCAGGCTAAACATACTGCTTGTCGACTACCGACTCATTTGCTCTGGTTCTACGGCCTTTTTCTTGTTTTCCTCCTCAAAATCAAATATATACGTCTTAAGGAGATGAGACCAGGGAGCTTTTCACTCACGACCTTGTGACGAAATCAACAGAATTGTAATTGGATGGAGAGTCACGATCAGAATCTTGTCAACCTAAGAAGTTCGTCGGATGCTTGACCCGCCCGAGCCTTTCTCAAGGACTTTGCCATATGGATGGCATTTCTCTGCAGAGAAGCACCCTTGCTTCCTCAGGCAGCATTAAATGTCTCTTGAAATTCCTTGGATGCGTCCTCCACGGTGCCGGTAACGGTGGTTCCTCCGCGACGCAAGGGCCCAAGCTGCGGGCCGGTGCGAATCTGCGAAAATCAGAGGCGGTCAAGCACTAAAAGGGGGGAAATCGAACCTGAAGCAGTTCAATAGCCACAGGATTTTGCTCGGATGATAAAAGTGCTGCATTGAGCGGCTGCTCGCCGCCGACCGGCCAAATTATGAGTGGGACTCCTTGTGACAGAGCCTCGGACACAGAGCTGATAAAGGGACATCAGTTTGGTTCCTGGGCTTTGACTTCAAAGAGAGGCCTGGCCCACTTGTATCCACCGTGAGTTAGGAACCATCCAGTTCCCTGGTGTTGCAAAATCGCTCGCTGCTCAACCCAAAAGTCACAGACAAGCCCTTTCCCACTCAAGTTCACTTGCGCGACTAGCTCCTTCGGCAAGGACGCCAATTTACCTCCCAGCGCCAAAACGAAGGGGAAGGGCGGCTCTACGTCGAGTAAGGTTTGAATCAGGGCCTCCATATGCTTCGGTGTCGCGACGGGGAAGAAAAGCGAGCTTAGATAAGAGATCATCTCAGCTGTGCAGCAAACCCCGATCCGAAGGTGTGGAGGTGCGTACCCAAACGAGATGTAGAGCACCGATTTAGGGCCATACCGAGTCAGGGAATCGTCCAGGAATGATTTGACGCGTTCATTTGATGGGGGAGGTGGGGAAACGTCAGACCAACAAAGTTCGTGTGCTTGTAGCCCAACCGTGAACAGCTCCTGCCCGCATGTTTGGTAATAGTCTCTGAAGTAGATCTCTGCTGTAGGTTCGATACAGGCGGCGATGGGAACAATATACCCATCAACAACCTTAGCAAGACTCTGGCTGCCGACCAGAATTTTTGTGAAGCTGTCGGGAGGACCGGCGGCGTACGCAACACGTTCGTAATCATACATCTCGGGGATGTCAGGGCATTTAATAACAACCCCTCCGAGTTTGTCGCTACCATTCCACGCTCGACCAATCTGGGAGCCGAAATTTAAGCCGTGCAAACATGCGCTGATATCCACAGAGCCCACCTCGTGCAAAACGTCGTCCGTTGACCGATTCTTGCGCCTGATTTTGTCGGAATATATTTCGCGGGCTATCGCGGCAAAATCATAATTGTTCAGAAGTTCCGCCATCGACGTAAGTCCAGAAGAGTACCAGAGTAGCGTTTTGCAACTCGGACTGATTATCCTTTTTGTGTGTTCAAATGCTAGACCCCCGGTGGCGAAATCCAGCTGAACGGGAAAATATCAGTAAAAATTTACCTAAATTCAAGGACGGTGCATTCAAACTTACGTGAATAGAATCGGGATTGGGCCATTCATCGTGTTCGTTGTGGTGGCACAATCTAGGCAACACCTCTAACCAACCTTCAGCAACCTGCTGAAATGCACGTTCTGGTGCTGTTGGTCCGAAGATAATGCTACGCCGCTGCCACTTAGTCAGGATTTAAAAAGAAACAATCAAAGTTCTACCTTTCCTCGCCTACGCCGATGATTCGGAGTCTGGTCATGGGGTAGGAGCACGTTTCCAGCTCCGCGTTCATAATGGACACTGGCAATGATGGGACTCCTCAAATCGTTTTTCGACTGACGCAGGGACTTACAAATAGAATTGTGCTGAACCAATGGCATAACCAGCGTACGATCCTTGCGAAGCATCTGGGTTGCGACATAGATGTAGCTGACGGTATGTCCCCAGTCTCAGAATTTGGGGAGAGTAAGGAAGAGCTGCTGTGTAATAATTGTTGACCGTGTACGCTCGGCGCACCCGTTAGTCTATCACAAAGCCTGTAAGTCCCCCACGAATGCACGATCTTCCGTTTTCCCCCATTCCTGTTCCAGTGGTTTGACTGCGCGTGCGAGGGTGGCAGTGCAACAATTGATCGCCGGATATCACCTGATCGCGTTTTGGCCATCGATTAAGTAAACCCCGATTAGACAGACAAAGCCATCTTCGAAACAAAGTACAGAACCCATTGTCTGGCGCTTTGAGCTGGCTGCTATCAAACAAAGCTTGGCCGATTCTCCCCAAAAACGCTGATTTTGCATCATTTATCGCAACAATGAGATGGTGACCGTGCGGCTCGTCACTAGTACTGGTGGCAGGCTGTAGCCGAATACACGATCGGGACTCTGCGCTTTGACGATACGGATTTCGGCATTCGCACTAGACAATGGGCTGAACATTCCAAGCGCGATACCAATTTGGGATCGGTGGCTTTGGTGGTCCGTTATAAAAGCAGCCTCTGTTTTTACAGCGAGTTATCATCCACCCTCATCTCTCCAATTGTTCTATCCCCAGCTTTATAAATCCTCCATGCCTGAGCTACAGTCTAAGTCCATCTATCGGAGAGCTTCGACCGTGACTTTGAAAGATCACAGCTTGGTGTGTTCCTGACTCAAACTAAAACATGCTTGCATCTTAATTGAAGCACCCAACTACAGCACGAGGCAACCACAAATTCGTCCTCAGACACCGAGAATTTCCACCGCTTCCTCAACGAACGCGTCGCTCTGCCAGCCGAATGGTCCGCTCCACAGCCCGAGCCAACAAGGTGGAATTACCAGTTCACCCACAATCCGCCTCCCCTCGCCCCGCCGTTCATGCCCGCAATGCCCAGCCCCGAGATCCCCGGCCTACCCTCCGATTGGTGGCATTCAGACACCAATATCCGAGTCATAAACGGCACGGGCGACATGTGGTCAGGGGATAGGATCCCCTTCTTCCCCAACCACGGGTACTGCAAGACTGGAATCTCGCTGCAGCTTGCACGGACGGGTACTGGGATGGTGCACGCGGGTAAGCCCATCGGCTCGTTCGTGCATCATCTTGTATTCAGTCCTCCACATCCGATGCTTTCCATCCAGGCAAGTTTTCGATTTGCGCCGTTTATTCCGTTTTTGTCTGACAGATTTTGCAGTGGCCGGGATACATCTCAGTTGACGGCAGAAAGGGTCTGCGGCCTCTGAACATCCGTCGCCCGCTTCATTTCCACGCCGGCGTGACTTTAGTGGAGCTGGCCAAGGAGGTTGCGGACTACATGTTCGAGTTCTGCGAGGTATGTCGTTTCCGATCCTTTTCTTTGTCCTGCATCAATAATTGAAGTATCACAGAACTACGCCGACAATTGCAACGTCCGCGATCCCGAAGCAATCCTCCTCGGCCGGAGGCACGGGGCTGTTGATTTCAACCGCCTCCGTCTGGTCAAATTATGGACCTCTAACGGTGGGATTCTTTGGAATGCGGAAGTGGCCATTGTGGATGACTATGTTCAACATTCTTGATGGTCGAGGCTTTGGGTATTTTTTAGACAGCTATCGTACTACATATGATGAGCATCCTTTTCTTGTGCACATCGTTCGTCTCCGGAATTCGCAAGTACGACCCGTGAAAAACTCGACAAGTTCTCGTTCTCCGCTGAGGATTCAAGTCAAGGTCATATGAGGATGTTGTCAAATAAATGTTGGCTGATTACAGCGCCATAGTACATCATAGTACATGTCAGAACGGAGTGTATAAATTAGCAGTTCTGCATGGCAGCCGCGACAAGACCTCCGAGCGCGGATCCTTGTGTCTGCATGTTCCAGATAGCACCGCCCTGGTTCGGAGCGTACCAAATGTTGCTGTACCAGCCTGCATCACCAACGGCGTTCTGTTCACAAATCGCTCAGTATTTACGCGTGAAGGAGTACGAGTCGAGACAATAATCACCGCAAGAATCTTATCGCCTTGGGCCTTGATGAAGTTAGTGTACTTGTCGTTATTGTCGCGGCCAGTGATGTTCAGGAAGAGAGACATGTACAGCATGGCGACACCCTTGAATGTCTGCTGGTCGGCTGTGGTTGAGAACGAATCAGCTTGTTGAGCGTAAACTCGTGAGCGCAAGGAATAATATTTACTGTTGCAGGTTCCACCGGGCTGGAGATTGTCGCAAGGTTCCCGGAGACCACCATCGACAGTCAGGTTCTGGATGATGGAGTCCATAATACTCCATGCAATATCGATAGCATCAGTGGCAGAGGGGTCGTCTGCAGATTATAGCAGGGGAAGCGTTAATGTGAGGATGAGTGGCAGAACCGACATACGCTTGTGGAGGTAGGCCAATGCGAGAAGGATCACGCCTTGGTTGTAAGTCCTGGTGGCCGTCGAGTTTGTGGAAAAAGCGGTAAAAAGATGAGCATACCATTGAGTCTGGCCATTGTTCTTGCAGGTTGCCGTGACAAGGCCGTCGTTATACACTGAGTTGTGTGTAAACCACAAGAAGATGATGACTGAACCACACTACCCACAGCCATTAGCACCGCGCATGTCAGCGTTCTTGAACCAGGCCCAGTCTGAGTTGAGAGTTCGGTCAGAAAAGCTCAACTGTCTCTATCATACCGCCACTCACTAGCCTTGGCCTTGTCCAAGTACCTCTGCTCGCCGGTAGCATCGAAGAGGGCACCGGAGGCGGCAATGTAGAGCTCGTTGGTCTAGATTAGGAATGGGGTAAGCCGTAAGATATCATGCACCCGAAATCAGCACATACAACGGCGTTCTTGTAATCGCGCGCCTTGCTCCAGAAGACTGGCTCATTGTCAATTGTAACCTTCGCGATGGCATATAGTAACTTACCACCGCCGCCACAAGTGCCAGAGTCCTCGGAAACGATGGCAAGCTCGTAGTTGCGTTTAGCAGCGTCGATATTGCCAGACTTGAGGTAGGAAAGGACGACCCAAAGAAGATCGTCTACGCATAATAAGAATCCAGTACGACATCAGTACAAGAAGTAACATACCGTAAGAACCACCGTTGACAAACCAGTCATCCCATCCGTTGAAGACGGTGTCGATGACATTGGAGTAAGTGCCTTGGCCTGTGAGGGCATCCACTAATTTCAAGGCATAAGCAGGTGTTTCTCCGGGATCGAGTTTGTCCAGCAAGGAATTTCTCACATTGACGAAGATAGAAGTTGTCGTTGGCGCTGATCCAAACCTGCGCGCCGAATAAAATGAGCTGTTTCGATCTAACAAGGCACGCTCGAGCTCGCATACCCATTGTTGGTTCCGGTCATATTGGCCGCCGATGAAGTACCTAGATTGCAAGTTTGCAGCCGCGGTATTAGCGGCATCCAAGTATTTCCCGCATGTCCTCTTCTCCAGAGGTGACGCGCTGGTCAGGGTGCTTAAAGAAGCGAGAAGAGTGACGGTGGCAAGTTTGGCGAACATTGCTGAAAACAGTAATGGAGAAACCGGAGGAATGGGTTGTGGGTCGTAAGGAATGTGAGGGTCGTCCAGAAATGACTGGAACGAGGAGGAGAAGAGAAAGTTTTATCTCTATGACGCTCTTTATATATGATGGTGGGGCCGTGATACTTCTTGTACATGTGCTCATTGATGCAACGGCCGACTCGGGGGATCGGATGGGGATCTCGAATGCCATTGATGCAAAGATGCAACCATAACAACGATTGATACTCCTTGGCACTGCTGCACATATAAGAGGCGATGAGGACTCGAAACTCCACCGGAGAAGCGAAGTTTTATAACTTTGAGCATTTCTCGAGTGCCCTGATCCCCAGCGAGCAAATAAACAGGGTGATCGAGGACGCAATCGAGCTTCGCGTTCCCGATTCTCGCCTCTACAGGTCCTATGCAAATGGGTAACCGTCCCATTCCGTCGAGGACTCGGGAAGTATCCTCGTCGGGCAAGTAACGGGACGGTTTCAGCGCGTTTTCAGCTGTGTTTTCAGTTGGTTTCCAGCTGGCGAATTTTATCAGATTTTGGAAACGTGTTGATAAATAATACGTGCAACGACTGATTAGCCCCGATTAACCCTTCTTCAGTCCCTTGAGGCCGGATGCTAGGGAAGATGACGAGCCGGACAAATTACAGCTCTTTGCAGAACTTAGGGCGCGAGCATTTTTTTTTCCCATTTTGGGTCAGATTTGATCCCCGCGGAATGCAACGCTCGCCCTGCCCTGAGTTCTGGCCCGTTCCTCTCGAAAATGGGCTGGTCCGATGCGCATCAAAGAGGAGCATCGGACTGCCTTCTAGGAATTTTAATGCGGGACATGCGGGACATCCGTGGTGCAGAATATCTACAAATGTGATCAAATATCGGGTGTTCTGACAGTGTAACTCTTGCCCTGGTGTGGGTTCGGGCTCGTTTCACTTGAAAATGGACTCAGTCGACTCGCCTGCCAAATCAGCATCGGACTGTGTCTTTTGATTTCCCACATACATTACCTGGCAAGTCGACATCATGGGGTTTTCGGTGTTAGGCTCCGTATTTTGAGTGTCCGCAATGTAACGCTTGCCCTGCGGCCAAATCCTAACAGTTTCTTTTGAAAATTGGTGCAAACGACTCGGACATGAATTCTGCATAGGGCTGCGTCCTTGAAATGCTTATGGAGCGCACTGGACAATTTCCTAGACAGCTTTTCTGATCCAATATGTATTCTATGATAAATACGCGTGTCCTCACAGTTCTGGTCCACACCGAGGCCTGTTCTGCGACACGCACACACCATGGGGTGCAGACAACCCCCCTGTTCATTAAAATCTCTGCGGAACTCCTCTAGTCACTGTGCACGACATCCACACTGGCATCGATCACTGTACGTCACGGCCGTGACGGCTGTCACTTTTTCGCCTCTTGGTTCTGAGCCACTCGCTGCACATCTTCTCAACAATTGAATGCTCGAAGCGGAAGCCTCAGACTCTGGCGAAGGCGACTACATCAGCTCAAGCGACTCCCAGGATGTTACTAGCCCACTTCCTGAGCCTGATCAGCCATTATCAACCCATGATGATCCCTCCGGGATCGCTAGCCTCTCGACACCCACGAACATTCTAAAGGTGCAGTCCCATGTCGAGTGGCAGCGCAAATCGTTTGCACCCATTTTCAAGGGAAACGGTTGCGAAATGCCCGCAGGGCAAGCGTTACATTGCGGACACTCAAAATACGGAGCCTAGCACCGAAAGTCCCATGATGTAGACTTGCCAGGTAATGTATGTGGGAAATCGAAAGACACAGTCCGATGCAGATTTGGCTGGCGAGTCGACTGAGCCTATTTTCAGGTGAAACCGGCTCGAACTCACGCCAGGGCAAGAGTTACACTGTCAGAACACCCGATATTTGATCACATTTGTAGATATTCTGCACCACGAATGTCCCGCATGATCCGCATTAGAATTCCTAGGTGGCAGTCCGATGCTCCTCTTTGATCCGCATCGGACCAGCCCATTTTCGAGAGGAACGGGCCAGAACTCAGGGCAGGGCGAGCATTGCATTCCGCGGGGATCAAATCTGACCCAAAATGGAAAAAAAACGCTCGCGCCCTAAGTTCTGCAAAGAGCTGTAAAGCCGAACCATCTTGTCCCATTCGGCACGAACTCAACCTACTGGTCCTGGTACATAGCTCCCATATTTCATCCTCTAGCTGTACACCCTCCAGGTTCGCGCTGATTTCCACAACGTCCACGGAAATCTCACATAGCCTCTATGGAAGTCTTCGCGTCAGCACATGGTTGAAAGTTATCCACATAGATCTTCTAGAACAATTTATCCGCAGACTGAGCCGACGTGTTGGACCTCTCGAAAGAATCGATAATACATTCCAGGAATATGCCATGCATTCTCCTACCTAGATACTCACAGATTCCCTACTTCACATAATTGTCCATGGATCAGAAAGCAGAACCGACTGAAAATGATCACCCTCACAGGCCACAAAGGCACTGCACCGGTACGCCCTGGCCACTACCGTGTTTCCATCGCAGTCCCTCATTTTGATGGGACTGCGATGTGAACACGACATCCCCCTGCGCCGTGGATTCGTTCGTCAAACCGGAATAGTCCGCATTCCCAGGTGATAATTCAAAATATCCGTCAGTTTGACACTCGTAAATACAAATATGAGGTCCACAGTTACGCATTGCGGCACGCGCAATGAGAAAAACATTCTGGTACAGTGCGATCCCGATGTCGGTCGGGAAGAGCCCAAGGAGCCCGCCGGCTGCGTACGGGTCGAGCGAGAAGGTCGAGGCCTCCAGCCGGCATCTCATTGCAATGCATGTGTTGATAGAGGCGTCGACTACGCAGGAGCCGCCGGAGGGACGAGTGGTTCTCAGGGAGCACAAGCATCTTGGTTGAACATTCGTATTCAAAATCGACAACCGCGAAGATTGTTCTTCATTTTTCAACGTAGGACAAATATAGACTTTGCACGACAACAACAATACAGCATGGTCCCTGGAAGCCTAGAACTCGCAGCTGCAGGCCAAAAGGTGGTGAGTATGAACGCACGACTGAGAAACCGAAGCACTGACTTGTAGTTCATGACATTCGAGGTCAGTTTGGTGGGCTCAGCGCCGTTGCCGTTACTCTGAAACAAATGCGAACTCGGTGAGTCACTGACACCGAAGTACCGCCCTATATGCAACTTACCTGGTAGGTATCGCAGATGGAGCTGACGCTCGAGAGACTCGAGCGCGACGTGTCGAACTGTGCCACGTCGCCGTAGTTGGAGTTGACGCCAGCCAGGGTGGAGCCGGACGATCCGATTATCTGGGAGATCAGCGCAGTGCGTTTGTTTTGCCTGCCACGGGTTCAATCGAATGGGTGGATGATGCGCGGAGGGGATGTCAACTTACGAGGAGCAGTTTCCGCAGGATCTGTAGAGCTTGCCGAAGGTCTGGACGCAGTACGAGTCGATCTTGACGGTTCGAATTCCTCCGCCATTGTGCTGCACAATCTTGTCAGAACCCTTCTTTGCACCGCCTGTTATGTAGAGGTAATGTCAGCGACATGGTTTATATTGATGAAGAAACGGCGCCGCGCCTCCGACGATGTTGATCTGGCCAGAGCTTTGCTTGATGGTGATCGCATCCTCGCACACGTCCTCGAACCAGACGTTGAGGAGGTTGCAAGGGCCGAGGCAGTGGATGCCTTCCTGCTGGTCAGCGCCAATGACGACGTTTCTAAGTCAAACACACATTTCAGGTGGCTGTTTGGTTGGAAGGACGGAGTTAAAAATTGCGTACTGTACGGCTCCACTAGACTGGACAAGGAAGACAGCGTCGTCCCCGCCTTCGCCGTCCTCGCAGGCACCGGAGCCGCGATCGAAGCGGACATTTCCACCGTCGAATACTGTGATACGCATGATCGGGGGTGAAAGTCGAACGCAGTTTGACAAGCCTCCGGTAACAGTAATCGGCGCGCTCAAGAAGTTTTCGGGGGCGTGGGGAAGGTACACGAAGGGAGGCGCATCGGCATCGCGACGAACAAACTCGTCGCGCTCCACCAGCCTCAAACCAAGGCGAGGAGAAGTAGGAGACGGCGCCGCATTGACTGCAAGCAGAGAGATTGCAAATAAACCGGCGGTGAAGAACATTCTTAGAGAGGAATTAATCGCGAGAGTGCTGGCGAGTTGGGAATTGAAGGACGGACACTGTGAACATTTTGAGCGGACGTAGTAGAACGTTCTAAAATCCGCCAGGCTTATTCACTGGTCATCGTGTGTATTTCGGAATATATAAAACAGATGGCCCGGCTGTCTCGATCTAGGGTTGCAACGATTTTGGTGATAGTAAAATACGATGATTGACGAATAATTTCTCAGTGAGCAAAAGGATTTTCGGCTTGGGTCTGTACCCCTTTTGAAACAGATTAGAAGATAATCGGCTGGCATACGAGATGAACGCAAACAAAAACGTCAAGTACCAGGCTCCTACTATCAGAGTGCTTCTGAGAGGAGCGTAGTATCGAAGCCATGCATGATCCTTTTCCTCGTCAGCCCGAGGACGCTCCCGATGACTGCGACCCCCAGCATGCACGAGCCCACGAAATCAATTAGCGGGCCAAAGCCAAAGGACCCGAAGAGCTTCGAGCTTGTGCTCATATCGGATTGATAGAGGCCAGCAGCGACAAGCGGGCCGATGAGCGCAGCGACCCCGCGGACGAAAATCATGCTCATTATAACGCTGTCGATGGGGATCTTCCGGAGACGGGCGATGTCGAGGCAAGAGGCGGACCAGGTCGCGCACCAGGAGCCCGCGGCCCAACCGAAGATCAGGGTAAAGACAACGACGGTTGAGAGGCTCCGGGCGAATCCCAATAGAAGAAATGTAGAGAGCCCTCCAATCGATCCGATGGATAAAATCACGAGAGGGTATGCGAGACGGTCGCAGGCGTACCCACTTTAAGCCCGGGTAAATTTTAGCGAAGCTCTCGAAAATTGGAGTGCGACGTACATCGAAATTTCTCCAAGGAGGCCGGCGGCATTGAAGGCTGCAACAGTACCACTGGTAGCTATGCAATGACCACCAATCAGAGTCAAATGATTCGTACTGACAAGGGCCAATACGCACCAGCTGAACCGAGACCCAAACTACTACAATAGGTTGCCAGATAAAACGAGACGGCGAAAAGGCCAGCGCTGGCCATGAACGTTAAAAGAGCCTGCGCATCTTTTAAAACATTAATCAATCGTTCACCACATCCTTGCTCACGTTCATGGCCCAAAGTGGGGAAAATAAGTAAGCGAACTCTAGCTTGAGAGCTGCTGCGCGGCTATGTTCCCTGGTCGTCGTTGGAGGTCTGATTGGAGGCAAACGAGGCTTCATGAAATAAAGTGCCGTGCCGCCGCCTACAAGAAAGATAGCGGACCAAATCCTGAGAGTCCATGCGAAACCCAGCTTGTCGAGAGTCGTGGTAAAGACGAACGGGAAGATGAGCCCTCCAGTTCCGGCGCCGCTGTAAGCGATCCCGTTCGCCAAACTACGTCTTTTTGTGAACCATTGCGGGATGTATGTAATGTAAGGAGCTGCAGTCTTCTGGTGAGCCATGGTAGCCAGATGGAGGGAGTTGACTCGCCGGTGGCAATACCAGCTCCAATCCCATGAAACAGGCCCACGAAAATGAGAAGTGCAGGCGCCGTTTGCAGAAAACTGGCGATTAGCAAACTTGAACCCGCGAGAAGGAGGGCTATGAAGCTGATTTTCCTGGCTGCAGAAAGATCAAAAATCTTTCCAGCGCTGCGATAAGATAATTACGCACCCAGATCCGGATACCTCTTCAAAAGAGGCCCCGTGAGCGGAGGCGAGAAATATAGCGTGCTCAACAGCAAGGTCCCGATAGCTGATATCGTGACGCCGGATTCGTTCTTCAACGAACTGGATTCCGATCGCATAAGATAGTCTTGAAAGATGGACCATGAAAATGAGCCGCCATAGCACATGAACTGTGATACGAGAAATCAGGGCGGAGTAGGTAACAGAAAACTATACATACCTCGATCGAAAAAGCACATGCTACAAAGATCCACGCTTCCCTCCCTTCTATGGGCGGGAGAGTAAGCCCTCGTTGGTCCCCAGCCACCGTGTCTTCCTCGTCGCGGCCACCCTCGGCGCCATTGGACGCAGTTTGTTCCGACAGATAACGCGCTTGAAGCTCGATTTCTTGAGATTGTGGGGTGTCCATTGTGCTGATTCTTCGCAGGTGCAGAGGTCGTTTGTTTGCCGCGACTGGAGTCATATCTGAGTCATCCGAAATCCGGAAATCCGTGCCGTTCCGGTTTGACACCCGTTTCTCCCCGAAGTACCCAACCATGACGATAATTCAAGAAGCAAAGGACAAGCAGGGCGCGCTGCACCATGCACGGATTTTTCTTCGGTCAACCGTTCACCTATCGAGTTGCCGGGTCTTGGCCGGGTTTGTCTTTCAGAGTCTGAGTTACAATCCAATTTCTGTGAATTCTAAATGTTCTCCCCACCAATGTCACGTTTAGCACCTGTTCATCCTCTTAAAGTTAGGCAGATTCATGATTCATCCTTCCTTTGAACAAGTCTTGTACTGTATTTTTTCATTCAGATCGATAGTCACGCGTCACGCACCCCTCTGTCGATATCGAATTTCGATTGTGGTCACGCGTCACGCGGCCAGTTGTCGAATTCGTCGAATGGTTCAAAAAATTGTCAAAATTTGCCTCTCTGCCCCAAAAATCACTTGAAAAAGATTCCGCACTGCGGATTGGAATAAATCTTCGTGGGTCCCCCCTATTCTGGCTCTGCTGGATTTTTACATTGTTAAAACCGCATAATTCTTGATTTAAACCAACCGAATTTGCAAAAGGAATCAGTTGTGCATTAATCCTGAAATTGTTAGGAAGACCCTCTGCACAAATCTCGCGAGTTTGCGGCAGGTTGTCGAATTTTTTGGGGTGTGTCACGCTGTCCCAGGGGTCATGTCGAATTATCGAATTGGTTCAACCTGGTCACGCGTCACACCCAGTGTCGATCTGAATGAAAAAATACAGTATATGTAGTACTGTAGTGGGGTAGTTGAACGAACATGAGTTCAAAAAAATCCGGCCAGAAAATAAAGTTCCTGATTTTCAGGTAAGGATCGCTACTACCCTGCCTTGCAAGCAGAAGGATTTTTCTTCCCTGCGAAGATAAGTACACGCATTGTTTGTTCGTGCTTGATCGCCCGCGTCCCATATCAAACTAGTCTCTCTTAGACAGACGCTTCAACAGTTCGAGCTCGTGCCTCGCTTGTTGAAGTCTGTTGCTTACAAGGGGGCTGTGTTAGCAGTAGAATGTTATTACGTGATATCGGAGTTTGAATTCTCGATACATCAAGTCGAGATGCAGTTCTTCTTAGCCTCCAGCCAATTTTACCTTTCAAAATGTACCCGAATGACATCTAATACTCTCCCAGATGGTGTCTGATTATTTGGGAAAATTTCTGGCAAGTTTCAAAGAAATGCATTGGAAGTACCTGAGAAAAATTGTATCGCTTCCAGAGCATCTTCAACGGCATATTTTCAATTTCTGAGGAGACGAAAACATGGATGGAGATATCCTAAAGAGTCCTGTCCTTGAAATTGATGGATTCTCTGCCTTCGCGCGCCACAGAGCGCGAGAGGGAAAGTGATTACATAATACCATTCTACTGATAGCATGACCCCGTTATAAGAAAAGGACTAATATCAAACGCGTGCTTCAACTTTGTTCTTTCTCTCTTGTTTCTCTCTTCCTCACTCCGACGATCCTCGAGAAATGACCGACTTCGCTATCATCAACCTCACTAAACTGGAATACGTTGACTCTAGCGGTTATGGGTCTGGCAAGGTGCGTCATATGAGTAACGATTTTCAATATGCCACTCACCTGCCACCCAGGTCTCTGAGGCCTTCATGAACCGGATGCCACCCGACTTCATGTGGCTTTTCGCTGTACCAGCGGACAAACAAACGCCTCCCGTAAACCCAGTCAATAATCCGCGCCCGCACTCCCTCTTCGAGCCAGCCACAGCCCGCGTCCCAATCGGCCACTGGGCTGGCGACCGCGTCCTCATCGTGAACGAATACTCCGGCAAGACAAAGAAAATCATCCCAGCCAAGCTCCGCACGAAGTACCGCGACGTCGATCCGGACCGCGACGTGCTGTACTTTGTACAGAAGCACCTCACGCGCGTGGACCTCCCGCACCCGGGCACCGCGTACGGCGCGAACAAGGACGACCAGGACATCGCGCGTTTCAGGACCGACCGCGACGCGTGTTTCCCGACGGACCGTGTCTGGGTCGTGCGCAACCTGTCGAAGAAGTGGTATGCGCGCGCCAACGTGGTGTTCAAGGCGAAGCACTTGCGCGGGCCGGCGGTGGCACAGGGCGTGGGGTTCGGGCATTTGCTATGGGCCGAGATGGGTGGTGCGCTGCTAGCGGGGAGGGTGCACCCGAAAGGCGGCGCAGGGAATCGGTTCGATATCCGACCGCTGGAAGTAGTTGAAGGAGAGGAGGCGGGGCAGTGGGAAGATTTGAGCAAGCGGGCGAAGACCTGCATGGATGATTTCAAGAGCTCCTACGATGCCCAACTGCAGGGGTTCTAAATGGGATTTTAACCAGTATCAACGACAACATGTGGTACCCTGACTGTTAAATAATTCGGGCGGACCTCATTCGTAACTGAAGCTATCCACCTACCAAATGTATCCTCCTGCGCAAAAGCAACACAATGCATCAAATATCTTCACGATATTCAAAAGCCCTTCTTGGTTAAATTAGGGCAGATCACTGGCGGTGCCATGCATGATTGTTCAACCTCCCGACTTCAATAAGGTTGCCCATCTTTTATACACCCCCGTTTAGCGGCTCTCGTGAATCCACGGGAGGTAACTAGACCTAGGCCTGATGGTGGGATTGGCTCCCAGCGGAAGTCAAATAGTCTCTCTTAGAGGGACGCCTCAACAATATGAAGTCAACCCGAAAAGGGAAATTGTGGGCACTTGTTTGGGCGCCTAGGTTGGATTCCGAATTCGATACCCCCCATAAGTGAATGTGCAGCTCAGGCCCGATCCCTCCTAATGGGGTGTCTCAAGAGTGGACGAGAAGACAGTACCAAATCACCTGGCAGAGCCCGACCGAACGTGTGAGGTGTTAGCCGCTGGATAAGTTACTTATTGCACCCTGGCCCCTGAAAGATCTCTGGAACTAAGTTATCAAACGGCGAATCTCGCACACGCTTTGCGGCTTCCATCTGCATCCATATCGCATTTCTCAGTTCAAATTTCCGGAACTCTTAGTTCAGCTACTACCAACAAAACCTTCAGTTCCGAAAACGGACAAATACGTAGAAGTTACCAGTGAGTGGCCACAAGGGTTCAAAAAAGATTGCATAAAGGGATCAAATCGAGAACACCTTTCTACCTCTTTTGCGGTCGGACCTGGTTGGACGCAGACTTACCCGGGAGCAATGGGCTCTCGCAAATAAGGGCTTTAATTTTCCCCCAAAATAGTACCATCGACCAGGAACTTGTAAAATTGATACAAAGCTGTTAGCTGCAAGTTAGCTGTATGGTTCACTGCATTCAGTGCGAATTCCGGAAACGCCTGACGCGGTCGACCGTATGCTGTTGGCACATAAGCGAGAGAAGCACAGGTGAATAGTTCGAGGCGATGGCACAATTTGTCAAGCCCACCGATTACAAGTATAGCGATAGGGTGGCCAGGCCGTGCACAGCCCAGGCGCTTTTTCTTCCCGCTTCCATGTCACTCTCGCATCGACCACCACATCTACAATGGCGACCAGCGGTGCCGTTTCGGGCTGAGACCCCTTTCTCCGCGAAGTACCCAATCATATGTAACAATAGTTCAAGAAGCGAAGGACGAGTAGGAAAGCTGCTCACTGGAAGATTAATAGTTTTTGGTCAACCGTTCGCCCATGAGTTGCGGGAATTTAACCGGGCTTGTCTTTGGAAGTCCGAGTTCAATCCAATTTCCCCGTCCTCTACCGGGAGCGATCGTTGACGTAGCTATTAAGCCCTGAGCTATACATTATTTAAGCCATAACCAAAAGTTCCGAATTGCGTATGGCGCAAATTCAAACGCTCCCTGGCTTTTGATGGAGGGTCGGATTCATTGGTGAGTGAATGTTAACTGGCCGGTCCCATACCTCGGATGCCCTGCTCTACATATTTGAACGAAGAAAAGCTTTGGAATATCACGGAAAGCGTCGTGTTATGCACAGGAAGATTCATTTTGATACATTGCATTGCGTAACTTCAGTAGGGATATTTCGGGCGAAGCTCGCTCGAATTATTGAACCAACCATGGCACAGCCTGTTGTTCTTGTCATTCGTAGGGATTGAAACACATTTAGAACACGGATATACCTTTGGTATTCGGCACTGATTTCAGTAGTCGTCACCGAGCTCGCGATCGTAGGAGCGCTTGAAACGATTCATGCAGCTCTTCGCGGCCTCGCTCAAATCCTCCCACTCCTCCGCACCTTCAACCGCCTCCAACGGCCGGATAACGAACCGATCGCCCGCGCCGCCCTTGCGGTGCACGCTCGCCGCCAGCTGCGCACCCCCCAGCTCCCCCCACAGCAAATGCCCGAACCCCACGCCCTGTGCCACCGCCGGACCGCGCAGGTGCTTCGCTTTGAACACGACGTCGGCGCGCGCGTACCACTTTTTCGACAGGTTGCGCACGACCCAGACGCGGTCGGTGGGGAAGCACGCGTCGCGCTCGGCCTTGAAGCGCGTGATATCCTCATTGTCCTTGGTCGCGCCGTACGCGTTCCCCGGGTGCGGGAGATCTATACGCGTGAGGTGCTCCTGTGCAAAGTCGAGCACGTCGTCGTCCGCATCGGCGGTGGGATACTGCGCGAGGAGCTCCGGCGGGATGATTTTCTTTGTTTTCCCGGAGTATTCGTCCACGATGAGGACGCGGTCGCCAGCCCAGTGGCCGATTGGCACGCGGTCTGTGGCTGCTCTGAAGATGGAGCGCGAGCGCGGATTATCGACCGGGTTTGCGGGAGACGCTTGGTTGTCCGCTGGGACGGTGAAAAGCCACATGAAGTCGGGTGGCATCCCGTTCATGAAGGCCTCCGCGACCTGGTGGCAGGTGAGTGGCATGAACGCTGCAAGACTTAGGCTAATAAGCTTGTACGCGCCGTACCTTGTACCCATACCCTCCAGAGTCAACGTACTCCCGTTTGTCGAGGTTGACGATAGCGAATTCTGACATTTTCGATGATGATCGGAGTAAGAAAGAAACAGAAAGGGAGAAAAAAAGTTGAGGCACGCGTTTTATAGGGGCTTCTTGCACGTGCGGACGACACGCGTGCAAGATTAGATAGCACGAACAAATAACGCGTGTTTCTTCGCCGCAAGTCGCTCACTGGGTCAGATTTTGAACACTCACAACCAGACACGGATTACTGACTTTTACCTCAGGCGAGTGCGAGGAAGCGGGAAATGAGGTTCAGAGTTAGAGGGATTTTTATCCTAATTACGGAAGACAGGCGGCCCCCAGTGAACGGCGAGGTCTAATAGAAGAGTGCGGCTATGTGAACAAGTTGTGCCTGCCTTCAGAGGCGAGTGCCTATAAAACCCGACGCGGCAAACTCATGAGTTGATCGAGGCGGCGGGGTTTTATGGATCCGGTTCGAAGTTCTACCTCGCTCAGACTCCAGCGCACAATAGCTGGAAGTGCAATGGGAGTATTAAACTGATTATTGGCGCACGCCGTCGATTAGCCTCCTTTTCAACACCATTACAGCCAATGATTTGCATTCAAAGTTGTTGGTTTATAGAACCGATTGAGTGAACGTGCACTTCTCCCCAATGATGGTTTCCGTTGTCTCCCACAACGCTGTAGCGTGTGCCTGCAAAAATATTAGCCCTCATTCCAGCAATTTAAACCCAGCGGCCCAGTCCGGCAGAAAAATTCTCAAGACCCAGCCCCGACAGAAAAATAATATTATCACGCACCGGATCCAGAGCATACGCCGCCACCTGGTCGTCGGCCGGTTTGCTATCGACGATGTAGGAGCCGGGGGTGGCTGTTTGAGGAAAATGGGTGGGTGAGATGGCTATGCATTACGGTTGGAAGAGAGACGAACCGTTGAGCCGCGTGTCGAAGGCTGCGGCTACGATGCTGTAGAAGAGGTTAGGTCAGCTCCGATAAGACTAACAGTGGTTGGGGACGAGGAGCGGAAGGAAATGGTTGAATGGAGAGGACTGGACTCACCTCGCTGCGCCCTGCGGAATGCTCTTCCACGTGTATTTCTCGGGGTTCGGCTGTCCCTCGGAGTCCAAAATGCCTTGTGGATCGGTTAATTTTGTGTTAGGGGTGAGGGTGAGGAACAACGCGCACCAGCCGCCTTCGCGCTCTCTACGCCGTCTTTCCTCTGGAACAGATTCGTGAAGATGACTACGCGATATACACAGTCAGCGCACGCCCGGAGTAGCAGAAATCAATCACGCACCACCCGGGTGGACGCTATACGCATTGATCTGCCCCTTGGCGCGGCGCGTGAGCTCGCGCGCGTTCGTCACGCCCGTGCACTTCGCGTGCGCGTACGTAGCGAAGTTGTTGTACGTCGCTGCGTCGGGGTGCGCGAGGCGTGCGACGTCGACGGTGCCGGCCATCGTGTGCGCCTCGCTCGCGACGAACACGACGCGCGGCGTGTAGGTTGATGTGCGCGTGGCGAGGAGCTTGGGGCGCAGGAGCGTGGTGAGGAGGAAGGGGCCGACGTGCGCGGTGGCGAGCTGCGACTCGAGGCCGTCGGGGGTGAGGGTGAAGGCGCCGACGTTGCCGGCGGCGTTGTGAATCAGAACCTACGAGCGAAGCATCAAGAACTTTTAAATCCATGTTGAATTGGAAGAAACGAGACGGACATGCAGTGGTTCGGCGTATGCGTTCACTTCTGCGGCGGCCGCGCGGACTGCAGCCAGAGACGAAAGGTCAAGGGTGAGCGGCCGGATATTGGCGGAGGGAACGTCTTTCTTGATGGCCTGCTCCGAGAGTGCAAGTCTGCGAGAAATCCATCACGACTGGGTTCAAAAATTGGGCAGGAAACGAACCTCTCGGCGTTGTAGCCCGTAATTATCACCAGATTCGCGTGCTTGGCGATCGTGCGGGCGGCCTCGAATCCGATGCCGTTCAAGGACGTGCCAGTTATCAGGACTGGAAAAATCCGGAATCCGGAAACGAATTGAGCAACGAGTCGAACACGGCGGGGGCGCTGGGAAATTCACGCACCGTTCTTTCCCTTGATCTCGTCGGCCAAAGCCGTGGCGACTTCTTCAGCGGTTGTGGAGAAGGTGAAAGTTGGGAGTGCCATGATGGAGGGGTATGCTTAGATGGGAGGATGAATTACTTAAGAGTTGCGATACCTCACCTTTGATCCTCGTTTATGTACTGACGCACCGGGGGGATTACGGAGGCACACGTGGTTAAGGAGGCCGGAACGCATGTAGACCGGGTGATGAACCGAAGCCGCATATACGGTTAGACTCTCCCCTAGTCGGGGATGTTTTTCGTGCCAAAACAAACAAACAAAAGGGAGCGAGTCCGTAAAAAGCTGATTTAAAACACGACAGCGGTTATTTATCGTTCCTTGAGCTTGAGAGCCTTAGAAGTCGAGTGCTTGCGACGTCGAGCGAGCCAAGGACGGCTAGCCGAAAACGAAACCGCATATACGGCAAACCGGTTATATGGTTGGAAATTGGTGGGTGTTCGGTAAACGTTCCGGGAAAAATTAGGAATCCTTCGTTACGCTCAGGCCCGGGTTCGGATCCATTACGAGGACATATATGAGCGCTTCAATGAATCGATAGCGCTGGGTGCATTGACGAGCTCGACAATATCAAATAGGCAGAAATATTGCCCAGGACAACGAGACACTCTCTCCGAGCCTTGACGCGCATTTGGATTGCAAGAGGTTTCAATTGAATCTTGGTTGCTGCCGCACTGCTCACATTTGCGCCGCTGAAATCGAATTCAGGATGCGCTGGTAAGAGCACGCAAGGTCATATGCGCTACGACTAGGTAGCTTGTAGAACTGCCCTTGGATGCGTTCGAACGCACGGAGTCTTTCGCCACAGTGCCAAGCAAGCCGTGGACTAAGATTGCAGGAATTTGATGGAGGTAACTCGGCGTACACTTCTTACATATTCGCACAACCTTGCTGCATATCCAAAAATGCGGGGACAGTTCATTATTATGAAGGAGAGGATTTTTAGTTTAGTTGGGAAGGGTCGGATTTGATGCCACCGCGGTGAGTTTGGGATACGTGTATGTGCCATCGACTAGAGAGGTCGTCGGCCCGTACCAGCGTAAGAAGAACTGGAACTCTGCTCCTTCAGCCGGTGTGGGAAGCCAGCTGGTTGTCAAATTCAGTCAATTAGGACACCATGTTAGACAACAGCCACATACTTGGACGTCCATTCCTCAGAAACGGCCGCATCCGTGGACTGAAGCAGCATGTAGAACGGCTCAACACTGTCCGCGGGACTGCCGCCGCCGTAGACCAGTGTGCCGTCAGGATATGTGAGTGTGCCGCGGTTGTTCAGGGAGTATCTGTCGAGGCTGTTGGGGACCAGAAAGCCCTCCGCATCGTACATCGTCAGGCTCCAGAACCCCGTCACCTGTGGCTTGCCGGAAAACTCAATCATGTACGTCTGGTTCGCGGTGAGTACCATGTCGAGCCCGAAGCGCGGGTAGATCGCCTGTGTGGCCTGCAGCTGGAGGTATCCAGTGAGGGAGATGAGCGCGCGCATGGCATAGTGAGTTTGGAAGTCGCCGCAGAGCGCTGGCGCGACGTTGGTCCAGTTCTCACCGAGAGATGGAAAGTTTGAGGGATCCGAGGCGACACTCCTTACGATGTCCTGTGCGACTTCCCATGCGAGCGTGAGATTGACGCCTGGAGGAGTGGTGTAAGTATGGTCTGCGATCGAGATCCCGGCAGCCTCGAGGGTTGCGGTCGCGGATGCGACGTCAGCGGCAACTTCGGGCGGGTTATGTTCTGCGAAGCGCGCAACGAGCTGCAAGATGTACAGTGGCGTGACGCCGATGGATAGATTCCCGTTGAGCAGTGCCGGAGTCAGAACTGGCGCACGCGGAGGCGATCCGTAGGACAGTGAGGACAACGAGAAGCAAGGTTGGATGGAGGATACAATGTGGTTGACATCGTCCGCGTCATCCGCTTCAATACGGAGGTGCGCGATACCATAGACGGTGGGCATGTAGATGAGTCCAGCGTAGTCACCGTCACCAGAGGTGCATCCAGGATCCGACGTGCGGAAGGTGATAAGGTACTTCCCTGCGGTGCTGTTGGTTGCGGTCCCAATGTTGCAGAAATTGTTGCCGTACCTGCGTGGGGTGAGCAATCACCAGTAGCAAAGGAAGACAACGAACATATCGTAGAAAGGCCAAACATAAAACCGCCCCGCAGTCATCGGAGGCATGGTTGCAACAACGTCTCCCTCGGAGAGATCCATGACGGCTTCGGAGTACAGGGTATCGACGTTGGGTAAAACGATGGTGTGGTAGCTTGAATTTGCCAGCGTCGTTTCGTGGAATATAGAGTTTGTTGTCAAGCTTCCAGTTCGATTGATGATTGAATTGGCGTAGATGGCATATGCAATCAAAGGAAGTCCGTACTTGCAAAACGTCAATATATATACATAGAAAATTACGGTTGTAAAAACAACTCACTACCAGTGCCGCCGCGGTGGCATTTTGCGCGGCCGCTGTGATATCACGCTGCTCGATAGAGATAGAATAGGCAGACGTAGACAGAAAAACAAAGATTAGAGGAATCATGAGACGATTAAACATGGTGGGGTATGCAGAAAGGTTTGGCTGCATACTTGTTTTAATGTAACTAGGTCTCCGACGCAACGTTGAACTCCGACGGAGCTCGTTTGCGAACTGCGGACTGCGTGAGACTGCGTGCGGCCCGCACTGCTAGTCATTTGTGGTTGGTAATAGTGCTCTAGAGTCCAGGGTTTTTCCAAGTTTTTCCAGGGTGTGTATAACCACATCCCTGCTGCAGTTGCTCGAGGAAACTATGGCGGAGGAAGCTGCAGCGGAAACAGTGGCGCACCATGGGAGGAAAAATCAAAAAGTTTTCAGTTCACACGGGTGCCAAAAGGCCCAAAACGATCATCTTGTAAAGTTCCGATTTGCTCCGAATCGCCGAGTATGTCCGTATTCAATCCGTATTGTACCCAAATCTCCTGTCGTCCTACTATAGAAGACCTTCTCAGCTCCGTATTGAAACCGCGTTTTCCATTGATCAGTTAGCACCTACAGAAAGAAAGCTGAAGTCCGAATTCTATATTAAGTTGCTTAAACGCCAACTGGTACGTTACAACCACTTGAAAGTTCGAAAGAAATACATGGCCGTAACCTCCAAAGCCCCCAGAACAAATGAAAGCTGCACGCCGCAATGTAGCCGAAGCTTGTCTCTAAACCAGCCGTTAGAGCGAGTGGCGAGCGTCAACCGATTTGTCACTTGTTTAGGTTCTGATCTACTGCTAGTCTCGCCCTCTGGAAACGTGGAGCGGAGCTGAGGATAATAATGGAGTCCATAAGCATTCGGGACAGTACGCATATCATTATACCGTCGTAACTAGTCCGATCCCCAGACGTGCACCCCCAACCTTCTTAGGGTTGTAGGTCGTTACTTGTGTGAAAGAAATCCAGTGTCGCGTTCCCATAAAAGGGGAGCCTTGGTGGTGTGGTTCAATCAAGTTGAGGCTCAGTTGTGATCGCACTGGTTCATTCGTTCTCCTTGAGGTAGCCGGATATTAAATCCGTGAACATGGCGTAGAAGTCGTCTGGACAAAAATAAGGGATCCATATTCCAACAGTCACAACGATTCCATCCAGGCCACAAGCTCTTCTGCCCACTCCTCTCCCTTTCCCGTCTCCAGCGCCCATGAGAAACTGATGTGGTTATGCCCCTTCGCCAACATTTGCGGGGGCGCAAGACCCTTCTCCGCCAGAGCGTCGCTGAAATCCTTGGCGACAATTTTGAACCACTCCGGATCGTACTCGCATGTCACCAGCGCAAGCGGCGGGAGCCCTCTGATCAATTCTGTCGAGGCAACCCCCAAAAGCCCGAGTGGATCATGCATCTCCGTCGTCTCGGGCGTCCCATAATACATATTGGCGGGCTCACGAGCGTCCATCTCTACACCGACTGGCGCAAAATGGTACGGTGCTGATGCTACCGCTACGCCTTTGATTTTCACGCCTGTGGCGCTCGCGAGGATGGAGGGCTCCAGCAGCAGCGTGAGGGTGTGCACACCACCGGCAGAATGACCGAGCAAGAACGCAGATTCAACGTCTACGTCTGGCCCGAGGTTCTCTGGGTGTGAGATAGCCCACGCGAGCACATCGCGAATGTCCTCCGCTGGACCGGGGAAGGTTGTGCTCGGCGCCAGACGATAGTCGGGTACACCGCCAACGGTCAGACACGTAGCCCCCAGCTGTCGGCAACATGTGGATGAGCTGTCGAAACCAGAGGTCAGCCAGCTGCCGGCGAGGTCGTGGCCAGTTTTGTACGCCAATGGGCCCAGCGTGCCGCCAGGTTTGCCTGCTTACCAGCTGCTCTGTAATCTGGAAATGAGCTATATGTTCAGCGTGGCCGACTGCTTTCCCGCGTATTATTTCCTCGCCTCGGATCACATACTGCAATGGATGAAAGATAGATGTTATTAATCTGCTACTGACCATACAGGGCAGCTAAGCATAAAGAAGAAAGCAAAAAAGACGCTGACAAACAGTGGCCGATGCAATCCATGGGGCTGCTCTATCCAGAAGCCCTTCACCACAAGTGTTTGGTTGCAAGAAATGACATGCCGGACGATACAGTGAGGATGTAGGAAAGTAGCCGAATTATTCGCAGTTGATAAACAAGGAGATTTTGGAAGGCGCTTGGGAAAAAAAACAATATAATCTTGAGACTTGCACGCTCGGGAAAAAAGGGTACGAAAACTTGTGGATCGAGATTTTGTGGGTTGAAAGGACAGTCTTGAAAGGCGGCGTCGGCCGGGTTTGCTACACGACTTGGCGCTCGAGACTTGAATTGAGACTTGAACTTCAGGATCGAGATTTTGTGAGCTGAAGGAACATTTTGAAAGGCGGCGATGGTCGGGCTTGCTACATTACTTGACGCTCGAGATTTGAAATGAGACTTGGAATGGTTGATGACTTTCCATTAAAATTTGTGACACTCGGAGAGGACATTGGGAACAGAGAGGACGCGAGACCCGAAATCGACCACTTGAAACAATCGGCACTGAAAACAAGATCATCGAGTGCTTGCATAAACAGACCGCATCGTGGATGCGCCTGAGGAGCAATGAAATACATGGAAGTGGAAGGCGGAGGCCTGTGGCACCGTAGAGCTTTAATGCGGTACGCCTGCTGGATTGAAAAGGAGCTACATAGCCGGATGAGGAGGAGGGTGGACCGAACGGGAATCGTGACGCTGCGAGGAGAGGCGAATTGAGAGTACAACATACCAAAGCCAGTTACGCGTGTCCCGCCCGCAAGCTAAGCTGTCTCTTTGTCCCGACGTACTTGAATCGATCGTTTCATAGGATCACAGATTTCGCACTGAACTACCGAGCATTTGTTGAATTGCTATCGCGCTGTAGCAGAAACTGTGCATGTTGGGGGAGCAGGAGGCCACGAGCAGGGGTGCACCGTGGAAGTGGGAGACAGAAGACGATTGCGGCGGACAACATACACGTGACTTGTGAATGCGATGCCAAACAAGCGCACGGACCTCCGCACAAGTTCAACCTGCCTGATGTGATCATAACCAACTAGAGCAATCTTCCGATGCCGCCGCCCTCGTGAGGGTCTGAAATCTGAGCCTGGAGCCAGCAGTCAGTTGAACTTCATCTCATCAGTGCCGTGTTCACTGTACAGATAATCCTTGGATAATCCAGATCGAGCGTTCCCAGCGGGGCCCAGTGTGGCTGGCGGCGACGGCAAGTCAAGAAAATGTTATTACTCCAAATGAGATTCTTTGTTTTGATTCTCAAGCAGTACAACTTAGAAGCAGATGAGAAATCAAACAATTGGTAGTCACCAATATAAGCTGCGCATATGCTGGCTGCGCCAGGTCATATCCACCCGAATTGCAGCTCACGTAAAGCTGAAATTGAAGGTGAAAAAATGCAGCTGGTTTCTACCTGGTGGCCATCTGGCACCAGCTGTTACTATGTATGGTCTCAATGTGGAATTCCCAGGTGATGAGAACCTGGGTGCACTTTGGCGGTGTATGATGGTGACGAAGCCGCGTTTTGCGAAGTACAACCCTAGGTTGCCGTACCCCAGGTCCACAGGCGCGGGAAGCGTGCGCTCACCGCTGACAAACCCACCGCCGTAAACGAAGATAAGGAGAGGGTTTTTCTTCCCGGTATTCGGTGGGTAATATACATCCAGCTGTCGTGAATTCGTGCTGAGCATTGACGGGATAGGAACATGCTGAGCACGACCTACCTGATGTCTCTCAGTTGCACCATATTTGAACGTCTTGCGGGCTCCTGTAATTTCGTCCCGCTTGGCTTCGAGGAGCGGTGCGAAGGCTGCTATGGCTGCGGGTATATCTAGCTTATAAGGCCATCAAAGATAAGAGTTATTTCTACGTACTGGGGAACAGGATCGTTTGAATCGCTGTCTCTTTCATCTGTGCGACGACATCCATCTTGTGATAGCTATAGGTAACGAACGAGCTGAGGTCTGCGCTGAGGAGAGTGAGTGTGGATAACGGACCCAATTGGTCATCAGCACACGGGATATCCTGGCCGATGGTCGGCAGAAGTTGCAACTGTTCCGTTCGACATTTTTAGATGGACGAGTCGGAACGCCGAAGGCCTGGGAGAATACATCATGGGAGAATAATACAAGTGTGCGAATTGAAAAGGAAACTATATGTCTGGGTATTGAATGCTACGCTGCCAGTGGTACGTCTTTGCTTGTGAACGGTTAGTCTGTCTGCCAAGTAGGGTGTTGCGATGTTTTTATGGAATCCGATTTCCTAATACCCATTGACGTGATCATTTCACCGGATTCAGAGAGTAAATTTGAACAACCGTGCTGGACGCCTGGAGCTACGGAAGTCGGGTAGATAGTGAGTGCGACAAAAGTATTTTCACCGCATGAATATTGCAACCACATGCAATATTAATATACGTACTTCAGCCGCGACGCGCTGTTTGTCAAAGTTGACTGCTTTTTGACGCGTCTGGGAGCCACGTGGTGACCGCGATACGTGGCTTTCTTCTCATTCCTTGTCTCATTCTTTCCGAATCACCTTCCGAAGCGTATTGAATCCCGTTGAACCGCGACCTCCGACAGCTGCAATGGACGAGAACTGATCGGGTCTCCTGCTGGCTGAAGACTTGTAGGACACAAGTTTTGCATCACTCTACATATGCGATTCTAGACCTGCCGATCGATATTCGCGGCCTACCGTCTTCCTGCCTTGTTCCTCATTGCCTGCGCCTTTTCACGCAGCACTTCTCTGTCACAGAATGGCTTCGGGAGACTGTCAACCTCTCGTTCCCCCTTTTCTAGCCGCCGTTCCCGCGACGACAGATGTGCAGCAAGTTCCGAGTCAATGCCGCTGGTGGTCTTGAGCTCTGGAAAAAAACGCAACATCTCACATGAGCCGGCCAATAATACGAAGAGAGATGCCCCGGTGGATGGGCACCGGTGCCCAAGTGCCGCTGATTTTCTGCCTTTCAGCAAGTTCTTTGCGTACTCGATTTTATCGTGTGTCCCGCTTCTACGTCTCGGGCAGTTCAAACATGTTCGAAAGCCCAGCCCTGTGATCAGCAGCGAACTGTTCTCCGGTTTGCCCCCCATTTCCGATATCGAATGGCATTCGTCGTCGCCTGCGACAACAGACCCAGCCGATGGTCAAGCGAAGATACTCCGTTCGGAGCCGCTGGGTAATTCCAGCGTACGGGAGAAGAGGTATATAAGTTGGAGCAGACACATTACGAGTCTAAAAATGGAGTTTACGACATTTGACTCGTTGTTTTTTAGTCATCGTTCCCCCCACTAGGGTTGGCCTTTATGCCATGACGTAGGGTGCAGTGTGGGAGTTCCACTTCCCTTTATAGTAGTTTTACTTTCTTTGTCATTCCGTTTTACTGTGCGCACTGCTTTCGGCCGTGCCGTATTGCCGTGTTACCAAACTCGTCTCTTCTTCTACCACTCTCTTTGTGTTTGCCTATCGTTGGTGGTCTGAAACAAAGTTTGCTTTCCCACTGTAAAACTTGGTGATTATTTCCCCGGGCCACGAGGAGCGACCGGAGGTCGGCGACGAGTGGCGCGACAATTTTTCAATTGCCAGCATGCAATTGAATACAGCTCAGCATTTGCAAGTTTATGTAAGGGAGTTCCAGCTACTTGATTGGGAGTGGTTCAAAGGGCCGGAGGCCAGACTCGTTCTGCCATGCGCCAGCAATGGCCCTAAAGACCAAGTCGGGCTGCGGTGTGTAAAGATGATACACTCGGCACTATTGGTTTTGGCGCTCTCCCTCACGTCCATCTTGGCGCAATCCCCCATCCGGGGACAATGCGGAGGACAAGGATGGACGGGACCCACCAGTAAGCGGCATTAGATGGTTCAGTTGACGTGCTGACATCGTGATTCTTTCAACAGCTTGTGCATCAGGGAGCGTATGCACGTTCTCAAACCCGGTCTACTCCCAATGCCTGCCAGGCACCGCAACCACTACTCCTCCTGCCCCGCCGACGACCACCATCAGCACACCGACGTCTACGGTCAGCGTTCCTGCTCAGACCGGCTTCGCGAAGACCTCTGGGACCAAGTTTACCCTCAATGGCGCACCTTATACGCTCTTCAGGTACTTCTCGTTTATATATACCCTTGGCGGCACCTAAGCCATAAATCTTGAATAGGTCGAATGCTTATTGGCCTGCTCTTCTTGAGTGCAGCAATGCCGACATTGACCGCGCTTTTACTGACATCGTTGGGAGGTGAGAATGTCCTACGGAAGTCTGCGCATTTCCGCCCCTAACAACATTTCATTCCAGTGGAGTCAACCATTGTCAGGTAAGCACTTCACCCAATTTGTACACTCTCACTGAAAAGAACTATGTAAAGTTTCCAGCTGCAACTTTGTGAACGGGCCCTGACTTCGACGTCGTCGTAGGGGTTTCAACGAGGTCACGGCTGCAAACGGCGTCTACTTCCTTCCATCTCTGGTTGGGAAAGACCGCCACTGTTAACACAGGCGTGGACGGTCTCGGGAGGTTTGACGAGACTTTTTCTTGAATAACTTTTGCTCCACAGTTCCGACTGAGTCGCAACAGACGCTTTAATCGCGTCAGCCAAGGCGCATGGAATCCTCTTGATCGTTTCCTTGTACGTTCCATTTAGTCGGCACAATTGACTTCCGTTCACTCTCTTCTTTTCAGAACAAACAACTGGTGAGTCTGACTCACCGATTCTATTTACATCGTTTTAAATTTCCTCAAGGTCTGACTTCGGAGGTATGGACACGTACACGCCCAGCTCCTCGGCTCTGGCCAGCCTCACGACACATTCTACACGAATCGCACCGTTATTGTGGGTCTCCTGCTTCTTTTGTTCCCTGCCCGGGTTCACAATCGTATACCAGGCTGCCTTCAAAACCTACGTCCAAGCAATCGTCACACGATACGCCAACGAGCCCACCATCATGGTGCGCCTCCTCGTTCAAACATGAATCACCTAACTGACCGCGATCCGCCATGCATGGGAGCTTGGTACGACCTTTATTTCTACTCACGAAAATACATTAACCAACTCAGTCAACAGCAAACGAACCGAGGTGTGCGGGAAGCAGCACGTAAGTAAATTCAACCCACGATGCGGACTCTCCTTTCACCGTCCTTATTTCACAGGGCTGCCTCGGCGACCTGCACCCTCTCAACTATCATCACCTGGGCCGCGAATGTTTCCGCATTCATTGAATCAATCGATTCCAACCACACGGCAATTGGAGACGAGGGCTTCTTCAACCAACCCGGGAATCCCGATTTCGTGTACCAGTATGTCACCCCACCTGTGTCGGCGTGATGCACTTCGTTCATTTTGAACCAGGCGTACGCTTGGAATTGACTTTGCGGCGAATATGAAGATCGCGAGTCTGTTTCCACGTGCGTATATATCTTTTGTTTGAGACCTGAGAACTGGCCAGACTGAGTGACTGATTGCCAAATAGATGTACATACCCGGTATGTTTCTCAGGTCATGAGCAATTTTGTTGCCTGTACACGTCCTTTAGCAAAGCTGGGGCTTTAGCAAAGCTGGGGTGAGTCCGTCCCGGAGCCATGGGGTGTCCAGTGGATCACCGACCACGCAGCCGTGATGAAGTCCGCGAATAAACCTGTCATCGTTGAAAATTCGGCCTCACCTCCTCGGGACGGAACACCACCTACAACACCTGGTATCAGGCTGGCATCGCCGTGGACTTTCTTGGCCCTTATTCACAATCTCACGTCGATGCCACGTTCCGACAGACTTTGTACATTTGAATTGTATTTCCAGTGAATTCTACAATATTTTACAGGATGTTCCTCTAGAGGCTGACGCCACGGTAGGTGAGCATCTGCGACTTGAGGCGGGTGATCTGGCCGGCGGTGAACTGAGTGTAGCAAGCGTCGTCGGAGTAGTCCATGTAGTTGTCTGTACATGCTCTTATTAGCTCAAGAACCAACTGAGGGTTGAGGAGGACATACGGATGGGGTCAACACCGGAGGAGCTGCAGGTGTCGCGGCCGGTGGGGCAGCCGGACGCAGGGGTGCTCTCAGCGGGAGTGTCGGAGACCATGTCACCGGAGCCGCTGCAGCCGCCCTGTCGGTGAATTAGATGAAATGAAAAGCAGCATCGCGAATGCGGAAACACACCTGGAAAGTGTGGTAGAGACCGACCCAGTGTCCGGCCTCGTGTTGGAGAGTTCCGCCACTAGTCAAAGCGTCAGACGGAAACGCTACTCGAGGCAAAAACGGACGAACAGGTTGAAGGGTGCGGCGGTACCCCCGGGGACGGAAGAGAAGAGCATGACGACACCATCGTCCTTGGGGGCCGAGGTGTACGACGAGGGGAAGGTGGCATACCCGAGGAGTCCCTGGTCGATGATGTTGGTGAAACCAACGGCTGCGGGGGCGGTTCAATCTAACTGTTGAGGACGGAGACACAATAGGCTCACAGTAAACGTTCAGATCGGCGGCACCGCCCTGACGCAAAGCATTCTTCATCGCTGTTTGCTGAGCGACGTTGGAGCCACTGGGACCAGCAAGGTTGAACCAGTTGGCGTTAACCGTGCGGGTGGTGTTGGCCAGCACCCAGGTGATACCAGTGTTGACATAGGCGTCGTTCATGACGTCGATTTGGTCGTCAATCTGCGCGTTGCTGTGCGGACGTTAGAAAGCTGCAATGGCTTGACCCCGGGTGAGAACGTACGGAATGTTCCCCCCGGCCAGGGTCGAGTCTTTGCTGACGACGTGGAAGTAGATCTGAAATGCACTTAGTGACCAGGTACGAAATTCTGGCAAGGTGAACTAACCTTCACCGTCGCGGCGAAGGCCGACAAGCCAGCGGCAGGGACGACCTTGTTCGCGGCAAAGTGGGCCTCGGCCGTAACCAGCTCCTGCTCGGTGATGCTGGTTCCGCAAACGCTGGAGGGCAATGCGTAATGAGACCTTGGTTGTCTCGTACAACAATATGGGAATACGCACCGAGAACCGAGAGCGGACGAAGCAGCAAGCAGGAGGGCGGCGGGGAGGGTAAAGAACATGGCTGGCTGCTGAGGAGTGAGGTCCGTCTCGTTGCCCTGCGCGACCTTTATAGTTGCGTTGTCCCAATACGCCAAGTAAATTGAACACGCGGCAAGTCAACAATGATAAGGGACGCGCTGGGACGCGGTTGTGATCCCAATGCATCACCTGCTGCGACCATCACAAACAACACGCACAGAAACAGATAGAAGCCAGAGAAGCAGGGAGTCTCCGTGCCGATTGTTTGTTATGACCAGTGCAGTTCATGTGCAACGCCAGCTGGGCCAAAGGGAAATCTCCGTAGATATCCCGGTAATCTGTCGAATTGCGTTGATTCAAGCTTTGGCGAACAAGCATAGTCAACCAGTTGCTTTCCAAACTGGATGAAAAGCCGACCACTGGCTCCGGTTTTTGGTTTTTCTTTGAGGCAAGAGCAGAGTCGCCAGCAAGTCACCTACAAATCAAACGAGGTACATAGATCACGGAGAACTGTCATGGTCTCCATGCCTCGCTGTTCTCCGGGATGTGTGCAATCCTCGTGGACACCAGAGATAGTGCACGCCAAACCAGTCCATCTTAAGCTTCGGACGGCGCCGGAGGCAGACCGTTCCATTGGAAAAGTTAAAGGTGGAGTTTTAGCAACTACCACCGAGACGACAGCTGTCAAACATACAACTCCTGCAATCCTGGCGACTAAGTGTGGGTTAAATCCACGAAGCTAACTTGAAGAAAGTCTCACAAAAAATGAATGCGTTCAGATGCGTTCTCCCTGCCGCATGATCTACCCGGAGAAGCCAAGAGATGGTGTTCATGTGGTCGCAATTGTGGGGGTGGCGGTGTAGTGGATCTTATCTTCGTTATCTACCGTCGGCACATGTATTCACATGCGCACCTCCCTTGGCACCTTCCTTCATCAAATCCAGGCAGATCCAGATTCCAGGCGGTAAGTGTGGCGGCGACGCCCGGGATCGTGACATCTCACCTTGTGTAAACTTGGAGAATGCTGCAATGTATAAATGAACGGAAACAATATAGGATGACTTCACCAGTTTGAGGGCGCCTTGGCCCAAGTCTGGCCGAAGAGTCGAGCATTTGTGCTCATACTTACTGCTTAAGTGAAGGCTTGGGTGCATCGAAACTTGACGACGACCACATGTTTGGGCGCCGAGGAAATTCGCTGCGATGAGCTCTGTCAGGCGCTGTCGGACCCAAATTTAATTCATCGACGAACACTGGACGAACATGATGATGATTTGCGGAAGAGCCACTCGTTAAGAAGGTTCAAAATTGAGTTCTGTGTAAAATCGCTGGCAGCAAAATTGAGGTTCACTTTGTCACGCAGATGAACTGTAGGAGGGCCAAATGAAACAAGCCGGGCGTTCCTTGCTGTGAAACGACGAGTTTGGTGCATACAGGGGATGAAAACAATTGGGACGGACAGCAAAAAAACAAGATGAATCGTCAGCTATCGCAATGCTGGCCAGCCGACGCCGTGTATCTGCGCCGTGTAATTGAAGTGTTGGTGAGACGGAAACATCGAATCTGAAAAGGCCGCAGCGGCTGTAGCAGATGTCCAGTGACTGGGTAATGACGTTGGGCCCCTCTGAGATGCTGGGCTGGCGGCATAGGAGCGTGATGGTGGTTCTGGGTACGAAGTAGCTGAAGATAAAAGTTTGATAGAATAACTCGGGTCTGGCCGACGGGGAGGCTTTTTCAAGACCTTGGGATGCATAGGAGCTTGACGAACATCTGCCAGGAACCGGAAGCAATGTTAGAAAGAACACGGTCAATCGAAGAAGGCAAGAAGGGTAATGTAGCTGGGACCTTGGTCAAAGAGGAGACCCAGGGACTGACCAGCCGCAACACTCTGCTTCTTCTTCGCCGAATATATGTAGAGGTTGTTCGCCGGAGTACCAGTATGGAGTACCAGCATGACGGCGGCGGTAGATTTTCCCAGGTGCTGCGAGCGAGAATGAAACAGATGAGCGAGAATGCAACGAATGGGCGCAAAGAAATAAATCCAGGTTCCCGTGCAGGGAGAAAAAAAAGTAGATTGAGCGACACAAGTGTGCATACATCGGGGCCCTGTTGCTCGCCTTCACCATGGTTTTCGAGAGAATACGTTGATTTGAGTCCGAGAGTCGCCCAAGTGAAAAGAACCTCCTCCCGGAGTCTGGTGAAGCGTCGGCAAGTTTGGAGGGTTGAGATGCAGACAGATTGAGAGACAGAGGTCGATGGAGAGTCAGTTTTCAACGGGAGCTCAGAGCAGATGGTGGTCACTGGTTGGGAGCAAAAGTGGATTGGACTTCGGAATGCAATCGGAATCGGAGATTGAAAAACCCGGAACCGGCCCGGGCATCCGGAATTCACGTGGACTGACTCCAGAGTCTAGCCCCACAACTTTGTGCTTTACGCCCACCAGCTGCGAATGGCGCGTCCACACTCGCCCAAGGCTCTCAACACCCAATTTTTGAACCCTATTTTCCTGGTTTCTGGTCTTGATCCTCAAGCAGATCTGAAATAGTAAGTAATGTGTATTTTCGCCTCGCCATTTTGCGGTTCCAATGCCATCTCGAAAGCCTCTCTCTGCGGCTGGCAATGTGATTAAATTTTCCCTGGATGACTTAGTTGACTTGTTTTATGCTATAGCGCATATCGACACCAATTAGCTGGCCTGCATCTTTAACCTCACTGGGTGGACCCTGTTCTCGCGATTCCATAATGGCTCTGACGCAGGTCTCGACGCCTCCCGAAATCCATAGTGCTTGAACGCGTTACGGTGGAGACAAACGATGCCGCGCCAATACGTTCATAGCAAACGTTATCGAGACCAGATTGATAGCAACAATTGGAACTTACTCGCGGCCCTCAGCAAACGAGTCGATGTTTAACAAACAATCCGGAAAGCCGAGATCTCTGGAAACGTTCAACCAGATCAACTCATTTCCTGATTATTACCTGTGATCTACTTATTCTCGCTCAAGCTATTGACGCCCCATTGGCTCCCCCCAAGCCTGCGCGGAAGCGAGGCGATGAAACGACGACATTTCCTCAACGTCTCCTTTGCCCTGTATTCCCACATCCGCCGACTTGTTGTGACTTCTCCAATCGCGGCCTCAGCTTCCCTGAAAAGGCCTTGGATTTTGATGAGGAACTGCTCTTCTGTGCATTCTGCTGCTTCGGCCAAGAGACGGAGATACTTGCGGATTATTTTCATGGTCTCAGCTTTGCTCGCCCCATACGCCAACAATAGTGCCATCCTTTCTCTTCTTCCTTCGTGGGGTGGTGGTTCCGGGCTATACTCGCTGGCGGCGGTGGTCCACCGGCGAGCCAAGAGCCGTTCAGCGGGACGGACGCCTCTGCCTTCGCGCCATGCTTCAGGAGAACCTGAATGATATTCGTGTGTCGCTTGTGCAATGCGAATCCGAGCGCAGTCCCATTGAAGCCTTTCGACTCCGTGTCTGCGCCGTGGTCCAGAAGCGTATTGAGCATCTCCAAATGGCCCTCGTGACATGCCCAAAGCAATGAAGTGGTCGGCATCTCCCAGTCGAAAACCGTATCAACCGGCGCGCCGCGATCCAGGAGAAGTTTCACTGTCCGCACGGCGTTGTGCTGAACGGCGTGATGTAACGGCTGGGACTCATTCCAGGGCCAAATGCTCTCCACATCCCCGCCAGCATCCAGAAGCAGCGCAACGATCTCAGTTGTCCCTCCTCGGCCGCGATGTGTAACGGCGTCTTTTCCTCTCCATATCCCTCCGTGGGATGAATGCAGTAAGGCTCCGCCACGAGTTTGGCTACAATGTGTGGTTTTGAAGCTGCCGCCCACAGGAGGAGCTCCCGCCCACATTCCGGCGTGATTCTACTGTCGAGTACCTGCTGCAAAGTTTCTCTCAAGCGCCGAGATGTAAGCATCAGAGCATTGAGCGATGCGGACGGGAGAGACGGGGCGAGGAGCTGTATGAGTTCGGGTGGGAGTTCTCGACTGAGGTAGTCTGACATGTGCGTGGAGTTCCACACCTCAGATCCCATGCATTTATACCCTCTTGAGGCATTTTTGCTATCAATTTGCCTATCTGAGAGGCGATGCGATGTTGGGCCGGACCACACAACTGTATTGAAGCTGTATTGTCGTTGACTTGATTGAAAGTTGAAACTGCCTTTCCGATCTCTTCGGGTGTGCCGAGCGATGGACCTTTTCACAACGACTTTCTGATTGTTCGGCGCATGGTTGAGCTGACGACGCAAGTCTACGAGGCACGTATTAACCCCTCTGGTTCATGCCAGGGCATAGTTCCTACGGGGCCCCACCACCAGTCTGCTCAAAGCAATGTATATGGTTAACTACGAACAATGGGTGGGCGAGAATTGAGGTTACGGATTGGAGTTTTGAACTCGGCCGGTGACCCGCGCCAAAGTTCATTGAGTTACAGTTGATGTCAAACCTTGGTGTATCTGAGGTCCGACATTCAACAATGTGGTAGTTGAAAAAGATCTTCTCCACATTCTTCGTACCGATATAATAAGTACAGTACCAAACTGAACTTCCACTCTCACATCGAATCTTTTGGATCGGGATTCTCATGCCCTAGGCCCGTTCATGCAATTTCCCTGGCACCCGCATTGCTCCGAGCATCCGATCGCGAGCGATGCACATCCGCAAGAGGAAAGTGAGGAACCGACCTGGCACCCGCGGCTGCAGCTGCATCGTTTTTCACCCGGATTGGCACCTGCAGGCGGCGTGTAGGGGCTTAAACACTGACCCTCCTCGCCACTGTCGTATGAAGTTTCGATCAGCGGTGAATATCTATGAAATTCGGGCACGCACCGACCACCACAGCCGCACATAATAGAGCACGCAAGACCGTTGATCGCGCAGCCACATCCGCCAATCCCCCCGCCACGCAACTGGCAGCGTCCCCCGCGGCAGCCGCAGGACTTCCGGCGGACTGACCAAACATATTCAGGCTCTAGTTCCAGGCCTTCCTCGACCGCGGCCGCTTCATGCGCTGCGTACTGCGAGGTAGTAGGCGTCCAGTTCGAAACCGGCGGTGGTTCGGAAGAGTAGACCCAGCCGTAGCGCTGACTGCACGCGGATCAGATAAGGCTTCAATTCGAATTCGCATGCATCGAGATTAGAGACTTACTTGCACCCAAAGCACATATGTGCATATGGCTGGCCACGACCGCTGCGGTCAGAAGTATCCGCGATGCATCGTCCTGTGGCAGCATTGAAAGTCCAGCTGCCTTCGCGCACGATCTGCCCTTGCGCGTCGCGCACAATTGGACGGTAGAATTCGTAGAAGGGCTGCGTGTTCCCACATCTTTCGCATTGAATGATGGCCATTCCGCTGGGTTCGGTATTTTTTCCCTGTGAGGTACGCGCAGGCGTGCCCAGTCGCGGTTTTTTGCGTGGGTGTGGATGAGGTAGGGACGTGTGCTTTGGCTTTGTTTGGGGGATCGGATCATTACGGACTCCGTTTCCTCCTGGCATATTTTCAACAGGAAATTTCACCTGCCTTCAGGATAACCCAGGAAAGCCCGTTATACAAGGACGACTCAAGTCGGGAAATCGGATGCACCCAGAGATCCTCCCGCAATGAATTTCATGTTTCCATTTCTTCCGAAAGAAGCAACCTAACAAATTACCCCTTGAAAAAATGGTTGACGGTTGAGCTAAACTTGATTGAAATCGGTGGAAGCCACAACGACCGAGTTGCTATTTGTCCTGACCCCACATTCAAAGATCCTTTTTCTGGTTCCGTTCCTCTGGCCCCTTTTCCTTTTAGGAGAGTATGAATTCGTCCTCCTTTCATTGACATCAGGGACCCGAAATTAAATGACCACCCTATGTTACTATGAAACAATGAAAAAGCCCTTCAGCAATGCAGAACTCCGTTTCTCGACTCCCCTCGACGATGTCCCCCACCCCAGCGCGTCAGCTGTTCAAGGAATTCGCAATCTGCGCAACACTCTCCTTCCTCATCATCCTCGGTCTCATCCATGCGCTCCTACACCTCCTCCACATCTACCTCCTCTCAGGAGTCGCTCTGCGCTCACCACTCGCGAAATTCCTGGTCGGGCCGGCGATCCAGATCTCTCAGATCTCCCAGGTTCATGAATATCTGCTGGTTGTATTCAAGATCACCCTTGCGTGCTCGATCCTCGTCTTCGCCACCCGCGAGATTATGTTGATCGTCGGTTCGCACCTCGGCTACTGGCAGAAGGAGGCCGACGTCGAGACTGGCAAGCAAGCCTTGCCCTTCTGCCACGAGCCGAGTTGGATCGACGAGAAAAATCCGCTACAACGAGATTCAGAGTGCGTCTAAGAATTCCCTTATCGCTCCAGCTTGACGATTTTATTCTAGCTATCCCGTGATGGCAGCAGCAGCACCTGATGATGAGCTGCTCATGTCGTTGTAGTACCTGGTACGCTTTCTCCTCGTCTGAACCAGGCTCAGAATTTATTAAACCGTGGGGTTTGCCAGGTCATCCTCGCGCTTTTACCCGGCCCGCTACATCACCACTCTCTAAAAGACACAGTCCACGGGATAATGTCTGCGCTCCCCGGTGGGGCGGTAGACTAGGGCCTCTGTAATATCGTAATATAATATGATCCTTGATATGTACACTGAGTGGTCCAGCTTCCAAACGTTTGCGTGCCACGGAAATATGTACCGGAAAATATGTACCGCACTTGTGCCATCCATCGCATCCACTTCTTTCTTCCTCTTATTAAATCCATCCACATGATTACTGGACTACTCAATGAGGTCTGAAGTGGAAGGATTTTGGTTCATTTTCGCTGCCTGGCCGGATGCAAAGCAAGTCGCTGACCCATCCATCATTCATCAATACACGTAAGGTGGCACTGCTTTCTCTATAAGTAGTACCTCCATCGGCTTCCCGAATATCTCACATACACACACCGTCCCAGCGTTTCTGCCATTGGAATCGAATGTGAGTGGACATCCAAGAGAAGCTTATCCTCATCTCAGGAGATGCAGGCAAATGACCGACGATCCGTATCTTCCTCTGGAATTGGAGAGGCAAATTTTCGAAATGGCGGCGCACATTCGACCCTTGTCTATCCTCACTCTCATGTTGGTCGCATCTCGCGTGAAAATATGGTGCGTATAGACTTAGCATCCGTTTGGGTCTTGACACCGAGGAAATATCTCAGGCTTGAGCCGCTCCTATATCGGACCATTTCCGTCTCCATGCCCCCTCTCGATGTGGTGCAAGGACATCTCAATCCGTCATGGGAAACCCTCATCCCCGCCTTCAAGTCCAAATCCATTCCTTTCCTTCGACATAGTGTGCGCAATCTATTCATATACCACGACGTTCCAGAGGAACACTCCGAATGGCTTCTGCACGCCTGTTCTGGCATCGAAGATCTCTACATTTGGAGCGCCGACCACATACACCCTTCAACCCTTGCCGATCTACGACTCAAGCGAATTCACTGCGTGATAAACTATTTGTTCGGACATGGAGTACAAATCGACTTCACACATTCCTTCTTCTCGCACCTCACCCATATAGACGTGTTTGATTCCATCAGCGATATAGACATGTGGACCCAACTTTCTCTCATCCCGCATCTGACACACCTGGCCTTCAATGGCGTCGATTCCGTCCCCCTCTTCTTGTGTCTACTTCGCGCCTGCGCCTCATTGCGTGTCTTGGTCGTGTTAAACCCGGGCCCTCCGGACGCCGACATGGCCCAATTGTCTGAAGACACCCGTTTTGTATTGACGAACTGCACTGCATTCTTCCAGGACTGGCAGATGGGAGCGCATGCGGGAATCGATTTTTGGTCGAGAGCGGAAGACTTGATCGCGAAACGGCGATCTGGTGAAATTCCGGGTAAGTGTTGTAAACTCGACCCCGACACGCGCTGATTTCAGCGCAATTTTACAGCTGCTGAAGTTGAGTATTGAAGGAGAGGCAAGCCTCGGCATCCCGTAGAGCGGAATCAAGTTCTGGGCAAGTCATCCGTCAAATCTTGGGATATCAATTACTTACTCGCACATGCACAGACTGCAGATGCCGTCTAGTATATCGAGGTTGCATTTTTTTTCCAACTGGCTGTTAGCATCGTCATGAAGAGAAAGAAAAGAAAATTCCCCAAAGGAGGTGGAGGGAGTGACGATTCAATGGACAAGGTGTATTATGTACTTGTGGCCGCGACGTCCCTCTTTCGTGGCAGTGCTTGATTTTGCCTATGTCTCAGACAATGATTTCTTTCTTCCTTCCATGGCGCAAGGTGGCGAAGTTCCACCCGAGGGATCTGGTACATCCAAGTGAACTTTTCTTCCTTCTCATATTGAATCTAGTGATAGATCTGCCAATGCACCGTCCCTCAGGCTGCCTGCGGTAATTCCCGTTACAACCGCTTCACTACCCTTCAGGCTGGTTCTCCTTCTTCCCGTGGAACTAGAGAGACCAATTTTCGAAATGGCAGCTCACTGTCGACCTCTGTCCATCCCAACTCTCCTGTTGGTCGCATGCCATGTAAAAAATTGGTTCGTCAACCTCCCAGCTGTATGTAGCGGCATAAAATTGAGAGGACATACTATCAAACTGGGACCGCTCCTCTACCAGACCATTTCCCTGTCTCTGAGGCCTTCCGGAGTTTTACGAGGATCAATGAAGACGAAAGCCGGAACTCGATTCCTCAGAGCGCTGTTCGAACAAGGGCAAATCCAGGAAGTATGTTGAGATCGTAGATTTACAGGTGTGTAGTACGCTAGTATGTACGCCGCGTAGTCATACATACCGTCCCTTTGCTTGACGAAATGGTGGGGGACGCAACCTCCTAAGTACATGGCTCGTACGACCATCGACCTACCACTGCGTACATTGTCATCTTATCCGATTCCCTGCATGGTAGTCAATATTCGAACAGACATCGTACATGTACATACAAACTATGAGATACATGCATGCTTACAGCGTCCATCATTTTTTTACTTACACGCCCATCGCCACAGGGGAAACATGGACCAGCCAAAACTACCATGAGAGTAGGAAAGTATAAGAGATGTATCCACCCGACCCCTCAACTCCGTACATCTGGTGAGCTCACATTCAACTCCGTCCGTGCGGCGGGCTCACAGCCGACTCCGCACCCGTGGTGCGCTATGGCCGAAATCCCCGCCGAAGCCGAACCCACGGCCAACACCGGAAACGGCGCGGACACGGACGGCGTCGAGCGCGCTGCAGATGGCGGCCGTGATGTGGTTCGGGGCTTCTTGAACGAGCTACGAAGTTGAACCATAAGCATCACCTCTAGCAGATGAGGAAATTGGAGAGAAAAACGCGCCATGTGTCCGCCCTCGACGCGGGTGATAGAGGCAACAACACGTCCGGCGGAAGCATCAGATAGGGAGTCTTGCACGCGGCGTGGACTAGGTTGGAAAATCAGTGTGAATAGTTTCAGTTTAAAACGAAGGATCAAAGGTGCGGGTTTGAATGAGATGTGAAGGGGTGGGAAAAGGTGCTGTAGGAAAGGAGAAAAGAGAATGAAGAGAAGGCATTGAGAGGTATGTAAGAAATAGATAAACGCAAAGCAGGAAATGCCTAATCTGACGAAACGAAGCGGAAGCACACTCACACGAGGTCGCTCCTAGTCGCCCACACGAGGTGCACGGGCACTGCACGGCATACGCGCGCCAGCTCATCGACCGCGGCGAAATGCGGCTCCACGTCGGGAAACGCGCTCGCCTCCTGCCGCCGATCGCACTTGAGCGCAACACCGCCGTCCGGCGTGTCTTCGAGGCCGGAGTCCTAATTCCCAGGACCATTGTGAGCCAAGTAAGTCGAGTTAAGAGAAAGAAGGAAATACTGACAACATAAATTCTCAACACCTGCGCATCCCACCCCCTCCACGGCCTCCGCTGCGCCAGCCACGCCGCCGCCTCGGCCCGCGAACGCCACCGTGCGCGACGCATCGTCGTCGCGGCAACCACCGCGGGCTGCGAGTCCAGAATATGCCGTTCGAACATCGCGCGTGTCGCCACGGTGGGCTCGACGAGCACGAAGGCCGCGTAGGGCAGAACGGGAATGGGTACGTCTTTACTGGAGAGCAGGCTAGGGAAGAATGTGAGTTGGGTGGTTGGAATGGTAATCGTGGGCGTTGCAATCGTAATTGAAACACAGTTGGTTGGTAAGGAGTATAATTGCACAGCGGCGGATATTGCAAACCAACGCGGGAATGAATAAACAATATTAATGCGTACTCACATGGCACCTGCCCCGGCCGAGTGCCCAATGGCGACCATGCGCTTGCCCTGCATCCGTGGAGAGCGCACGAACGCTGCAATGGCTTCCGCCCATTCGAACGCCGCTGAAGGAAATGAGGAAGGGAACCTTCATAGGAATGCGGGGAGAGGATGAGCGATAGAAGAGAATACGCACAGACACCTCCAGCGCGACTGCTCGCCAGCAGCTCGCGGTTCAGTACCGCCGCGTCGCCGTGGTTCTGCCAGTCGAACGACCACGCCTCGCGCACACGCTGGTGCAGGGGTTTCGTCTGCTGCATGCGGAAGATTTGCGCGATTATCGGTTCCCATTGCTCCTTGTCTGTATATATCGCCGTCTCAATCAATGACCACTCGACAATAGCGGAAAGGGAAGAGACTTACGCGCGCCGATGCAGTGCGCGAAGAGCAGAGAGAACCCCTCCTCGTTGGATGCGGAGTCGCCCACGCAGTAGCGGTTGACGGTCATCTTGAGCACACGGCCAGGCGGGTTATACGCGTTGGACGGGCAGTGGAACACGAACGGCGTCGTCTGGAGATTCATTGTGTGCGCAGAAGAGGTCGGGGTGAATTGTGCTGAATATACAAGTCAGCGCCGCATGACAGGTTTTATATACTCGGCGGCTTCGATCTCTGATTGGATTCGTGTTCACGGGGCGTGAGAACAGCCGCTGCTAGGAGACGCGGGGGCTCGAAGTTGGAATGGAACGCCAGCGGGGAGACCAAAAAAGCTCCGTTGACGAGCTACTTTGACGCGCAGAACCTAGAGAGCACATTTACAGCTCGCGTCCGACGGCCTAGGAGCGAGCGAGTGAGTCAACGCGTTGTCGAAAATTGGGATGGAACGGAATAATGGACGCACAAGAACCAGGCACGTGGCGGCGAAGCAGGAGTGCGAGGCCCGTTCGAAGGCGTCCGGAACAATTAAAGAATCGGTACGACGTCCCAAGACGGATTCTCGGGAGCACGACGCAGATGCGCATCTCAGTGCGTCGGTTCCGGTGACCTCGCGGCGCATTCGCACGCCGTCGGACTGATTGGCAGTGGACGATCCGTTAGTGCTGTGTTAGCACCTGCGATTTCTAGAAAGCAGGAGGTTAGAGTGGAATCAGAGCTTGATCAGAGCCTAATAACTTGGATGGCGTCAGAAATATGGACAAGGTGCAGCATGTGGGACAGATGCCCTTCCGAGGAACCGGAATCACCGTCAAGGTTGTGGAAGACTGCTTGGATGAACGAGGCGCACGGAGAACATTCTTGACGGCCCTCAATTGGCTGCACCTTGTTCGGGAAGAATCCCGCGCGCCATGGAAGCGCGGATCTGAGCGGCGATTATGAATTCATGTCACGATTGACGTCGCTCCTGCTTCTGGTAGACCTTCTCCAGGATAGCTAGTACTTGCTAGTGTGTTGAAACGGTAATAAAACTCGGTGGTCGCACGGAATCTACCGTCATAAAACTGAGCATCGAGAAGCCGACGCTGTGTAAACAGTTCCTTGAAGTTGTATCGCCGCAAAGATCGCCGACCAGACAAAGCCTCGCTTCAAAAGGCAGGTAACAGATGGCAAGACCCAGTCATAGCATCCGAATGACCAATGGCTTGCACCAGAGATCCTTGTGAGATCCACCGTCGAAGAAGGAAAGTAGTCCAACGAGGAAAGAAGTAGATGGTTTTGGATGCGCAAAGCCACTGAACGCTTCGAGGTGAATCCACAGCTTGAGTCGCATATGAACTTCGAAGAGACGAGCTTCATGGTCAGAAAACCGCCGATAAGAGTCGCCATAGATGACAGATTTACATCGCCGTTGATGACTTTCGAAGTGCGAACGCATCACCGTCGGCCCAGTTCGCTTCAAGTTTCTGGTTGATGCATAAAAGTTCGTAAGTTACACAGAATGGAGAATTATTCGGGAATTTGACGCGAGTCTTGTGCTGGATGGGCCGCAGGAAATTGTCACTCGATCGTCGTGCGGTCCCGGAAAGGAGGGAGAATATATGTCACGTCACAGTCACACTTCCGGCTGAAGTCGGAGCCCAGACGCGGCCGAAACGCCCGATGGGAAACTTAGAACTTTAGACCGCGGAACCGAGATTCTGTTGGCTGCTGTGGTTAGCATCCTCTAGAATGTATGTTATATTTGTCCATTTTCTAGACACATCCAGGTATAACTCGTTGAAGATTGCGTATGAACCACTGAATGTTAGGTTCGAAACCGACACGGCGACACCCAATTCTCTGTGATAAGATGTCGTGGGCTAGGAAATGAGGTAGGGTATTCGCTTGCATACTACCAACGGCGAGCGCCTCAAGAGCCAGTGGCTTACATACCCTTGCGGTCCTGCGTGTAGGGTTGGGAAATCTCAAGGTGAATAGTAGATAGTGGAACAGATTCATATGCAACTGTGCTGGCTGAGAAAAAGTGAAGCTAAGTTTAATAATAAGAGCCGAGGAGCGCGAATTGTCCCCCTGCAACCGAGTTAGATTATTTTGGCGCGTCATAAGAAACGACTCACCAGGGACTTGCCCAAATTTCCGCCGTGCAACGAAGTCGTCCGCTTTGGACCAGAAATCGAAGCCCGTGTTTGCTCCCCTCAGCCAGTCTTCGCGATAATTCGGCATGTCCAGGGACACAAAGCGGTGATCCTTTGCGACCTCCACGTCGAGTTCCCTCGGCTGGGGGGACATTCTCCCGAATTCCATGTACACCAACACCAGCAACGACTCGCACGTGTCCAGAAAGCCACGGAAAAGGGGGATGAAATCACTATCGTTGAATGCGAGATGAGTGAGGTTGGGAATGAGGACCAGGTCAGTCCAAATCGATGGATTGCCGACGTTGCCATAATGCCAGAAATGCGAGAGATGAGAGAAGGAGCGATGGGTGAAGTTCATTCCCGGTCCCAGGCAACACTGAAGTTGTTTCAGTAGTGGGGCAGCAGAGGCCAGGGGATGTTTTCCGTCAAAACGCCCAACAACGAATACATTTTCCACCTGGGAACAGGTGGTGAAAAGCCATGCCATGTCCTGGTCCGACATATCAGAGAGAAAGAGATGGCGGACAGAGTCATTGAGAAAGGAGGCGGGTTTTTCTTTGACAACAGATTGGAAGGTTTTTTCGGAAACGCAGGGGTATCCCCGAACCGCCCGATGAAATATAAAGAGGGTCCGGTATAACAGTGGTTCCACCCTGCAGCGAGGGTCAGAGATAGCCACATAATAAGGAAAGAGGGCGAGACAAACCATGTTTTAACATAGTGGGCAACCAACATCAGCGTCGGTATGGAAGTAGGTTGTGAACGCGCTGCCAGTTCCAAGATCTCTCTCTCCAGCTCCACCGGTAGGGGTGGTGGCCCCAAAGTCGTACCAACCGACATCAGGAAGGAAAGATAACGCGAATTCAAGGGTAAAAAGTGGTGACGAGGGTAAGAAGCAAGGACTGTGGTGCAGCCTGGCAGCCGTGATGCCCATATATGGACATCACATTTTGTCTATATTTGGCATGATGCCGGCCGTCTTTTGCCACATCCTACTATAACTCATGTACTCGTTCCCTACAGTATCCATGGTTTGAACCGGTGACCGTTCTGTCTACGGAACACAAGCGTCGGTAGAGTCAAAACTCGTCGGATCTTTTCAGGCCCTCCAACGATTCGAACCCTGCCCAAACCTTTCCAGGGAAGTTAACCGCATGCACCGCAAGTGCACCCCTCGAAATCTGAAGACTGGGGCATGCCAGGTAGGTGGTCGTCGCCCGGAAATCATTAATCCAAACAAGGGACCACCATGTTGAGGTAAATTCATGGTGAATTATTCACCACTCCTGGTGCTCCACCCGAGGTTACTAATTATGCGGAAGATGTTTCATAGCAAGACTGTCAATTCCGCAAAGGTCCCAGGGTGTTATGTGGGCATAGTACGTGGACTTTTTTCTAAATGACGGGTATTATTGGAAGCTCATGGAAGCTCGAAGGCTATACGATTTTGACCAAGGAAATGATTTAAACAAACATGAGGCGAGACGGCTCATTTCGTACGCCACGGACGAGGGGAATAAGTATAGCCAGGACGAGTTGGAGATTTTAACCAATCTATTGAAAGTTTACCCATCTCCATTCGGTATCCTCCTTGCCCGATTTATCAATCGAGCTACGCCACAAGTCGCAGCGAAGACATGAACTTGTGAAAGGATCAAGTTCCTGCTTCAGTTTTTTAACATTTATAATCTCGACACCGTATTACCTTCCTTTCAGTTTCTGATCTTTAGCGAACCTTCACTTGGAGATAGCAGATACTTCCAACGCTCTTTTGCTCTTTAAATATTCGTGCCAGTCTCGAAATCTTCGCTTTTCAATCTCTCCTAGTTTCCCAAAGGCCGAGTAATCACCGGCCTCACAGAGTCACCGATGTTCTTTAACGCAGCCAGGATACGCTCCTCCTCCTCGCTCAACAACGTGGCTCTGCGCCCCGGCGCTCCCGAGGGAGGGCCAAAGAGCGCGATGTCGGCCGGGCACACAGTTCCTGGCGGAGGGAGAGTGCCGTTCTGGAAGTACTCCCGGAAGTAATTCGAGGTGCAGAGAGAGGGTGCGGTGATGGAGGCGTGCTGTGGTTTTACTGTAATTAGCCAGGTTTGCGGATGAAGATGAAGATGTGAAGCAAAATTACGCACCCCGGGTGAATCCTGCGTGAAAAGAGCGGAACCGGGAAACCCGGCCAGGGTTTTGAGCGCACTTGCGAAGGGTTAGCAAAGCATTATGCTATTCAATAATTTGGAAAAAATGTGGGGGCTCACGCTGCTTTTGGGGCAACTGGGTCTGAGTGATATTAGCATATACATGAGGGGGAACTCAGTTTTTTTTTTCGTTCGATACGTACCGGCACTGGTCGTAAGTAGGAGGAGAGGGAAGCTCGTATTTGTCGCTGCGACCGGGCCCTTGAATCGATCCGCTCGATAGACCTTCCAGCCGCTAATCGCAAGTCAGGATAACTCACTGACCGAGCACAATAAATCCAACATACCTGCACGACACCCGGTTCGAACCAACCAAAAATTCGACAAACTGCGACGTCTGCGCCGCCGTGTTGTACCACGCCCGCAACTCCTCTACTGAGTCTGTCACCTCCACCGCATCGCCGCACTGGATCGCAACCACAGCCTCCCCGTTATTCAAGTGAAACGGCACCGTGTCGTTGCCTCCCTCAAAGCACTCGAACGCCGGCCCTCGCTGCATGATCGAGAACAATATCGACCCGTCCCCGGCCTCGAGCGCCGCGAGGCCCTGTGCGACGGGCCCGAACAGGATGTACGGCACGTAGAATGACGTGAAGAGCGCGCTGCGGAGGAGCGAGTAGTCGACGATGCCGTACCCCGTGGGGAGGACTACGGAGACGGGGCGCGCGCGGATTGAGGCGGTTAGGGCGGCGAGACGATCGGCGATTGCGGTGGGGGTGGGTGCGTGGAAGGCGCAGAGGTCGGGCCCGGCGGCCACGCAGCTGTCGAAGAAGGTTTGCAGGACTTTGTCAGTGTCGGTGGCCTCAATGGTCAGGTCCGCTGGGAGAATGTGGTGGTTTAGCAACAGATAGATGTATATTGACTTTTAGAGCGCACCGTTGAACCATGCATTGGCGTCGAGGACGCCTAATCCCGAAATTCAACCATCAGTACCTTTGTAAGAGCAAACAGGGAAATTGGCGCACCATCGATTAAGATCCGCTCAACCTTGTCCTGTGAAGGGGATTGAATATACAGCAACGGCAGTTGAAAATGCTTCTGACAGGAAAGAGCGCCGCAAATGTCGCACCAATAATCGAGCCATATCTACGCATCGATTCAGTATCGAATAGACAAGGATAAGATAAACCACGCACGAAATTCCATAGTACTTCAACTTTTCGAACCCAAACTTTTCCGTGATGCGGAGCATGTCGCGCGCTACGTTATCCGTCGTCATGTATTTGAGGATTCCAAAGGGATCGCGCTGCGCGGCGAGCTGTCCGAGAAGGGATGCGCGCGCCCAGTTTTCTGGAAGGGCATTGGACGAGGCGTTCAGCGAGGCGGGTGTCGCGGCGGCGTTCCATAATGCACGCTCGGCGTCTGTGGCGAAGAATGACGCGACCGGGGTGGAGTAGCTCACGCCTATAAGGTGATTATCAAGTTTGGACGATACCAGAATTGCAGAGTAGGAGACTCACCCCGGGGGTCGAAGCTAACGATGTCGTATTCACTACCGAAGATGACCTGGAAGCTCTGGCCCGTTGTGACCAACGTGTCGACACCACTTCCGCCTGGTCCACCGGGGTTGAATAGCAATGGGCCACGATATTCGGCTTTTGATACATTAGCGGGGAGGCGGATGATGGCAAGTGCAGCAGTGCCGATGGCACTTGGGTCGGAGTAGTCGAGGGGAACCTGTAAATCAGTTGAGAAACTGGTTGTTGACTTGGAAGGCTGGAAACGCACCACCAACCGCGTGCATTGGAACGTCGAATAGCATTCGACCCAGTCGAGATTCTCGCTCGCTTTCAACTGAGGAACTGAGAGCTGAAAAGGTCTTCGAGGTGAATTTTCGGATGGTACGCACCTCGTTCCAGCGAAAGGTACTCGGCGCCTGAGCAGCCGCATGCGACAAAACCAGAGAGATAATACAAAAGAAGGTGGGGGACGAAAACATCGTTCCTCTTCCTAGATCACCGGGCTGCCTTAAGCTTTAAAGCGTTGCTCACTTTGTCCCGTAACTGACAGGCGGTTCGACTTGCCGGTGATGTTTCATTTAACTCAATAGCTTGACGATCACCTGCTTGTCCTCGCCGTCCAGACAGGGCGGCAGGAGAGGGCAGGAGGTGGCGCTAGGTGGCGGGATGTCGGATGGAGATGCAAAGCTGATGAACTGCGGTGGAAACGGGCGGTTCATCAGCCGACCAGGAACCAACATTGATCGGGAATGGTGCCGGCAGACACAACAAAATGGGAACAACAAAATGGGAATGAATCCAAAGTCCAGTTTGCAAGAAAACATTTCAAAAGCGAATCCAAAGTTACCCTTGAGTCGACGTTGCAAAGTTTCAATTCAGAGGGAAAAGAATGGGTATCGCTGAGCTGCTGTTCCACCCGCCACATCTCTTGTACCTTCGTATCAACGGGGGGGGGGGGGGGGGGGGGGGGGGGGGGGGAGGGGGGGAGATTAGCCAAGGATAACCATTTGGACTGGGAGGTGTATAGAACGGCAAAAAAAAAAAACCACGTGTATATGCGGAACCCAGCTGAAAATAATACATTTGGTTGAGTTGATCGACGTTCGGCCAATTCGGGGATGTTCGAAAGCCTCATTCATTGATTCATGTTGAGGAAATTCAGATTTTACTACATTACCTTGCCTTGCAGATTATTCTGGTTATCCATACTTGGATGAAGTGTGCCACATGGCGCGGAGAACATCTGCTTCCTCTTCTACTGAGAGAAATTGACATATTTTGAGTTCTGTCCGTTCATATACCACTTTCAAGTAGAGCATACATACATCGCTTTCAGCATACATTGCCCATCACCATCCCCGAGCCTCCCACTGCGCAATCGTATCTCTCGCCGTTTCATCCATCATGTCATGAGTCATCCCCAGCACGCGCACGGATTTGCTCGTGTCGTAGCTTATTTGATGGATGACATTTGTCCTCGCTCCGGGAGTTCCTTTTTGACATTTTGGGGATTCCGGCGCGGCCTCGACTTTGGATGAGTGGGTGAGAGGGGATGAGAAGTGTCCGTGAAAGCGGTAACAAGTGTCGGCGACAGATTAAGTAAAGGGAGAGGGACGTGGACGAGATCAGCCTTGGGATCATTGCGAACAAAACGAAGAACTCACGCCAATTTTGCCACACGTATGCCCCGGCGCTTACAATGATGCGCTCTCCACCGGCGTCAGGTTTAAGAAGCGCCAGGACGTGCGCATAGGCAATGTCGCGCACGTCAACCCAGCAGGCGCCAGTAAGCCGTGCTGCAAGGGAAGACGGCTGAGTCAACATGGTGTAGAATTGATGAGAAGAAGTGTTGAGCTCGTCGGGCGTAGATACGGGCTGGAGGGGGGGCTGAAGCGTAGCTGTCATAGAGAGAAGTTGAATCAAGGGAGGGGACGAACCCCGAACACGAAAGGCGGATTGAGAACCGCCAGATCCCAGTTCAATTCGCTCTTGTATGTCTCCACGAAGTCCCAGGCAGCTGCAAACAAGATATTATAATTCCTGCGCAAAGTCAAACATTTAACGGTAAACGCACCTCGTTCCTGAAGCGCCTTGGACGCCCGATACTTCGTCATCGGGGGTGCCTCACGCCCAAGCTCTGCGGCCTCCTTCGGCGCCTGCTCATTCCAATCAGGTTCACTGAACATCTTGGGTTCTACCTGAATCTGGAGCACAGCCGCAGAAGAAGAGGTCATTACGATGCGCTTGATGGATTTGCTGCGAACAGTCAACGAAAAGACGTTCTGAATTAAATTGTGCAATGTTACCCTTGCGTCTGGGCACTCTGAAAGACACCCAAAGTTCCTTGAACTGCGGGGAACGATCATCTCTGGAAAGAGAAAATATTATCATGAGTCCGGGATAGTACCAAGTAAGCAGTAAGCACACCTTCAGGCTCGTCTGCGTGTAAATGATAAGGAGATGCAATGTGTTCGATTGCATCCACACCTTGTACGGCCGCGTCAAATGCGCCGTCCTAGTAGATATTTCAGCAAAGAAAGATCACAAGTACCGTAAGTAAATGGTGTACCGCAGTGATGTCAGGGACGACGGCGAGCTCGAATTCTTCGCCATATTGCGAGAAAATGTTTTGCAACTGGGCGCCCTACTCTACAGAGCGCACGGCCCCGCGTACGGAGAACCCGTGCTCGAGCAGAAATTGTATAGTCCACTGTGCGTCAATGAATCAATTCTCCAACTGAAAGAAAGCGAGACCTCACGGTAGCTACGAAACCATTTGCGCCTGTAACGAGTACTTTGCCAGAAGAGATAGCGGGCATCTGTATCGAGGGAGGCAAGTTGTTACGTCAATCGGGTGCAACGGGAGGATCAGGGTTGTGCGAGAGGAAATCGAAAGTCGACTTTTATTCCACACACATGCGGCTTTGACGTTCCGAATGATTGACGTGCGCAATGTTGGTGCCCGGCATGCGCATTGGTAGATTCCGGGAATTTTGTGGCAGCTTTCCGCTGCAAATTGAGGCTCTGGGGACTTTTTCCATCTGGTGCTCTCGGTAGGAAGCTGAGGAAACATGTGAAAGAAGCCATTGTGCGCTAGCGGCGCCTCAGCAACAATCTTCCCACGCAGCAGATCTTGACCAAAAGAACACCGATAGCAAAGACAATACCGAACATCGTGGAGCGAAAGAAGCTGTAGAAAGGGAAGATTGCAGGACGAAGGAAAGACGGCTCGAAAGGCGGAATGCCGAGCTTTATACGACTAAACGGCGCCCAAAACGGGTCAGAATTTCCATCGCCCGAGTTACTAAGCCGAAGCGGGGGTTCCGAGTTAACACTTAACAGGCACTGGAATTTGGGTGATGCACAGGAAAGTCTGATTTGGAGCAGTGGATGCATTTGTGCAGTTCATGGAAAAGTATGGCACAGGGTGACAGGAAACCAAAAAACAAGGAGACATTGAACGACCAGATGAGAACACCAGAGATCTCAGATTTCCAGTGGGGGAAGAAGAGAAACACATTGCGGAAATGCCGAGGACGACTCAGTACTTTCGGTGTAGGATAACGAAACGATTCAGCGTATACGTAGAAAGTTGAACCCGAATCGCGGGTCTCAGCGGTCCGAAAGTATCCGATGAGCTGCGGCTTATGTGATACAGTTTTGCCTTGCTTCAGCCGTATAATCGGCTCAGTTATGCCGCTGAAACAACTTGCCTCCTACATCATCATCCCCGCCTTCTCTACGTTGTGCATTTTTCGGTTGTGGAGATTACAACGGCATACGGGAATAAATGTCGGACGATGCGGCCCTACGGCCCCTACCACGCCAATTTCTACTCTTGGAAGGAACGGCAGGCTTGGTCCGAACCTAGCTTTTCACCACCACAACGATTTCTCGACTCTCAGATTTTGTTCAATTCCGGTTATGATTCCTGCCAACTGTGTCTCCATAGCAGAACCCTGGTCCACTTCTGTATGGACTAATGGACTACTCTACTATTACTCCGGCTCTTCCTGACCGTGTTACCGCGGGCTCGTTTCCTCGTCCATCGTCTGTTTCGTGTGTCATAAATCCAGGCGGGGTTCTCGCGTAGGATTGAAAGCTTGTCGCTACAGGTCGACCACATGCATCAACAATGTTAACTTGATTGGCTGTTGGCTGCCCAACGGGACTTACAGCTGTTTCCGAATTTCTTGAGACAAGTTGGTTTTTTTTTTGTGCCGGAGATACTCAAAACGATTTTTGATGCAGGGATTACTGTTTTTGCATCCTGACCCGAGTTCCAACCGGAGAGAATTCAACTCAACCCAGGGTGCTTGAGATGGAAAGCGGGCCATTTCGAGTGTAGGCTTGATCACGCAGTAACGGTGACGATGGAAGAGAAACAAGGAGTAGGGGCGACAGCAAACGGCGGCGTCGTCGTAATACGACGGGTCGGTAGGTAGGTAGGTAGGTATCGGAGTTGCGTCCAAAGAGAGTGCTCCTCATCACTAGATCAAAAGTTATCACAATATCTCCGGCGCAGAAAAATGTAATTGTGCATTCATACATCAAGATTTTTCTTCAGTCTCACAACAACTCATACTCGAGAAAGTCTGAGAAGCATTCCGGGATGTACTTTTCGGTCTTCCGTCGGACCGATACCTCAGGCTCGATTACCACACTCCGTGAGAATAGAAGCAGATGTCAATGAAACTGCCGCGAGACGTTGCGCGTGATCGACGCCTATCAGCGCGGATTGAATGCGGATTGAATGGGCCAATGGCACGAGTCTTCCCCTCCGCCGACAAGGTGGAGAAATAAAAGCCAAGGTTTGATCTGCAGAGGCGCTTTCCGCCCTCTGCTCCTCCCCTCCCCCACCCAAAACTTGTTCAAAATGGCCGGTGGTGGTGCAGTCGCCGACTCGGGCGTGCCTCTTAAGGAGATCTTCAGACGCGGACTGTTCCCTCGCGAATACCGTGCGTTTGAACAATCATTATTTTTCTTTCACAGCCCCCATTTTTGTAACTAACGTTGTTTCAGTCGTGGCATTTTCTCTTGTCACCTCACTGTACGCAATCGGTTCAATTTCGAAATTGTTACTGACCGGAATTGCGCGCGCAATCTAGATTCTTTCTTTGGTGCGATTTCGTGTGTCGCGATCCGACACTTGAAGTCATCTCGATTGTAGGGGATTCTGTTATGGCCTTCTCGACGTCTTGAACAAGCATTTCCGTAAGTCTCCGCGTATGGGGGCGAATTTACACGAGTTCAACGACTGCAGAAACCGTTCTTGGAATCTCAAAACTGCAGTCGACTGGCCTCCAAGTTGCCTACTTCGGGATCGGGTATTTCGCATACTCCCCCGTTGCTGGTGAAGTTCTTCGCCGATACGGGTACAAGACGACAATTCTCATGGGCCTCACGCTCTACTCTCTCGGTGTGAGTTCAATTGCATAGATATCTTAGGTAATACAGCTCACAGCGTTCCTGTCCCAGGCCATACTCTTCTGGCCCTGCGCTCATTTCGCGGCAACATCCGACAAGCATGCCATTTTTGGCGGATTTGTCGTGTGCACCGCCGTGACAGCATGTGGGCTGGCCACATTGGAAGTCGCCGCCAATTCCTATGTCAGCGTGATGCCACCCGTGGAAGTGGCGGCCTTCCGCTTGAACTTCTCCCAAAGTTTCAACGGTGTCGCTAGCTTCGCTGTGTGTCTGTTTTATAGCACTTCACATAACGCGCGATGACTCAACGAGTTGAGGATACAGGGTCCTTTCATTGCATCGAAATATTTCTTCAGCGGGGAGAATAGCTCCAACCTGACCAATGTTCAAGTGCGTGCCCCTGCCAGTCTACCTCCATCTTTCAAAAGTCACTCACACAACTCCCGTAGTATGTGTACATGGCCGTTGCGGGCATGGGTGTGGTGGTTGCACTCGCCTTCGGCGTTACTCGGCTTCCTGAAGTATCGGAAGCAGAATTGCAAGCTGCTGCCGCCGCCGCCGCCGCTATCGCCGCTGCCGCCGGGGAGCAGTCCGATGTAAAATCGGATGAGCCGTTCTACAAACAATACCGCGCAATCTTTGGCTTCGTCGCGCAATTCGTAAGGTTTCTTATCTAATTTTTTTTATTCAAGCCCTGATGATTTCGTACTGAAAGATGTACGTAGGAGCACAAGTGACCATCGGTACGTTTCATCCTGTATGTAGTTTCTTCGGAGACTGATTTTCACTATCCAGGTAGTTTCTTCATAAACTATGTGACGGAGAGCGCGGGCCGGACGACTGCGGACGCCGCGAACATATTGTCATATTCGCTCATCGTCTTCACCGGTCAATTCGCACTTCCATTCCAGGGAATCGAGGCTGATTTGCTCTGCAGTTATGCGCTTTGTGATGACGGCCGTGGTTTCATTCGTCGCGGCCCCAGTTGTGCTCTTTGTCAACGCGCTGATCGGCACGATTCTCGTCATATTGGTATCCGTTCTGCCGGGTACCGCGGGCATGGTCTGCCTCATCCTCATCTACGCCACAATGAGCTGCCAGTATCCAGGCAAGTTGAATCTCTGCTCGAGGCGCAAATTCTCTTTCCTGAACCGAAGCACCAGTGATTTTCGTTCTGGGGACGAGCGGGATGGGTCGCCACACGCGCCGTGCGGCATCGCTCCTCGTTATGGGCGTCGCTGGGGGCGCGGTCTTCCCGTAAGCAGCTTACCCAGTGTCCGGATTCCAGTCTGACTAGTCTTCAGACCTATCCAAGGCGCAATCGCAGACAACTACAACACCCGCGTGTCGTACGGGGTGTCTGCGCCAGCGTTTGCATTCGTAGCGTTCTTCGCTGCGTACGTTTGGGTTGCTGGTGATCGCCAAATTATGTTGAAGAGGACGGACGAGGAGGACGATGAGGAGAAGGGCGTCGAGAAGATTCCGTACAAGGAAACTGCGTCAGCCGATGTTCAGATTGAGGATCCGAAGAAGGATTGAAAAACGCCGAATTGACGACTTTACTATTTATTTGCGGGGGGAGGGAAGTTTCAAAACACCTATAATAACGGCAATAAACGCATTTTCGTATTCCTTGAGCGTGTCGGCGCAAATGGTTCTATTTTGGCAATTTTTAACCGTGAGTGACGAGCTTGGGAGTCGAGCTCATTGGGGGAGCTTCTAAATATCTTCGTGGAACTGATATCTTGCTATCCATCTTACTAAGTTCAGTGCATCACAATGAGAAATTATGGCGACTTTCTGTCAACTGCAACACCCTGAATTCTCTCATAGGTATTGCCCTCAACTGGGGAGCACTCTTGGGATGGTCGACGGTGTCGGGACTGTCGACTGGAGCGTATGTCTTCCATTATACACTAGAGATCTAGAGATGTTTGCTGGGCATTGGTTTACGGCTCTTCAAGTCACATCCTCGCATTATGGTTGAGAATGTGCTGAAATCAACTGCGCAGGACAAAAAGACGCGGAGCCAGTGGGCTTGCGGCATTTTCTTTCGTTTTTAGAAAGAAATGTGTACCTGAGTTGTATCAACTTGAAAATTCGAGTCAATGTATTGGGTGGTCGGTGGAACTCAAGGTGCATCAATTTCCAACTCATGCAAAAAAAAAAAAAAGCCCATTGAATGATCAGATTTCTTTTTTTAGAAGGGTACAAGAAGGGTACCTAAAAGACTGCCAAGGTCTCGAAGAGTCTCGAGCCCAAGTGAAACGAGCCCTGATGGACATTAGTACTGCGCCTGGCCCCGAAGCCATCTCGGGCGTGAGCCCGAGCCCGAACCCGGCACATCATTATGTTGAGTCGGTGTTCAAACAGGTTCAGCCGTTCCTTTTCACACTCGGCCTATTCTAGTGCGTTTCGGCCACTTCATGCATCGGCATATATATTCAAACTCTCACGGTAGGGGTAGAACGGAAGGCCATCAGCCGGACAAAGCGGGGATTACTGCCGCCGATCGCGATCGGATTTTATCTGCAGATCAACTCTCCCGCGGACAAAAATAGACCGGAGATTCTACCTCTGCTTCCGTCGGACGACCTCAAGGTGTGGAAGTACCATACTTGAGGTGGTTTGGGCATTCCCCCCTCTACTATGTTCGAACGGGGTAGGTCATATTTCATGTTACGCAATTTTCATAGGATTTCAATGAAAATGTCATTTTATTGTGAAAACATCACGCAAAAATTACAGAACGCATCTTCCAAGTAAAGGCCATCATTGAATCCTCTCCAATAGCTTTCCATCGATGCTCAAATCGGAATGGTGAAAAGGAGCTTGTCAACAACACCCACCCATCCAACACTCGCCATCCGTTACAGATTCATCCCGACGTCATCCAGATGACCATGCCAGTGGCTGAGAGTCTCATGGGACACCATTCTGGCGCTGTTCACGGCTCAACTCGATCCGGATTGTATACGTAACCCACCGATTATGATAAACGGGGAAATTGTTGTCAGAGCTCGGTGGCTCTCGGTGGGCTAAAAGGATATCTGCTTACCTTTTCTTTATTACCCAGGATTCACACCCATCCGACGAGACCTTGAATTTTTTTTCCGACTTTTTCCGACCCATAGGTTGCATGTGAATGCGCGTGTGTACGACACCGCAGTGGGCGCGGCGAAACGAATCAACTTGCTTGTTAATTAGTCCGTATCTCATTTTATAAGCAGAACAACTGTAATTTTAGCCTCCACCTCTTTCACCATGCGTACACTGCCTTTCGCTTTAGTTCTCGCTTCCTCCCTTGCCATCATCTGCACGGCCGGCCCATCAGTGGAAGGTTCTGCTGAGTTGCAGCAACTTGAAGGGAGGGACGGACATAGCCAGGGACATCATGTCGCACCTTTGCTTGAGTTGGACGAGACGGAGGTATCACTACGGCATCAACCAACCCCACCATCGTACTACACGATAGACTGGGAAGATCCAGAACACGCTTCATCGCGTCATCCTGGACTAATTATCACGCACGCCATCTTCACGTCCCTTGCTTTTTTTGTTTTCCTACCGATGGGTGAGATTTTCTTCCCGTCGTTGGCAGAAAATACTCATCATGCAACCAGATATTGCCTTGCGTTCAGTCAAGCATTCTCTCCGCGCAGCGGCCGCATTTGGGTTCTACGCATCCTTTGTGTTGGCTTGCGCCGCGAGTTCTGTATACAAAAAACTCACGCCCGATATGTACGTGATCTTTGTTTTTCATTTTTTGGCTGATTATGCTGATCTGGATTTGTATAAATCAGGTATCCCAACGCAAGTCATGCTCGGCACGGTTACCTCGTGCTCGCTGTTGCGCTTCTCTTATCGTTTATTGACGCGTTTGGAGCTGTTTGCCGTATTTCTGCATTCATGCGAAGCGCGAAAAGTTACTCGCTCAAGGGTTTTTCCAAGGCCTTCCTTGGCCGGGAGGATTCTGATGGCAAGGACCCGGAGTATACCAGCCTAATCGGCGAGGAACTAGATTCGATCGACCATGTGAAAAATCAACACCATCCGTACGATGAGACCGACAATCCCTCCCGTTCTCCCGATTTCAACCACGAGAATACGGAACTATGGGCGAATCATGCACGGATCAGCTCAACCGGGTCAGATGGCACCGTCTTTGCGCCAGCTTCGCGGTCGGAGGAGACGCTACATGAGCTCCAGTTCATACCTCGCATTTCTTTTCTTCGCCGCGTCGGGCGGGCCGCGTTCAAGGCGACCCAGGCGGCTCTTATCGCTGGATTTGGGCTCTTCCTGACAGGCATAGTAATTTATACCGGTATGTTTTTTCTCTGTGTAAATGGCAAGGCCGGAACTGATTGTTGAACCATAAATAGGCGGGTGTAGGCAGTAAGTCAACTTTGGTGTAAATCCCAGTACGGCATCTGATTTTTACAGGAAATATATCAACGGATGTTTGGCGCACATTATCAGCAAGTGTATCCAATTTATTGCTCGTACGACGGTTCTAATTCCTCCTGAATGCAGAAGGCGGTATTTTCTGGTCATATGGCCTGATCTCGTTCGCCCGATTCCTCGGCTGGTGTTCCGAGCTTGGGTGGGCCTGGAATCGCGCCCCTTCCTCGGGTTATCCGACCGCTGAGTTTGTCGAATCATTCCTCATTTTCTTCTATGGCATCACAAATACATGGATGGAGCGGTGCGTACATTTGATAAATCAAAATACTTCCGCTCAACACGACCACATTAGATTTTCAGCCCTGCCTGGTGATCCATACACCACGAAGCAGATTCAGCACATCGGGATCGCTGTTCGTCGATTTATGTATCTTTTCTTGAACGACTAACCCGGGATACAGGTCATGTTCTGGTTTGCGGGCCTTCTAGGTAACACACTTCGCATCCTTTCGATGCGGCGGAATCTCATTGTTTTACAGGAATGGCAGTCGAATCTAAATCATTTCGCAAGTGGCTCGCGGCGTCCTCCGTGAAGACGTCAGAACCTGCAGCGGAGCATACAAAGTACACCTTGAGTCTCAACCCATTCCCCGCCATCGTTTTCGGTGTTACGGGATCCGTAATGGCGGCCCATTTCCAGACATATCTTTTCCAAGTATGTCCTCCGCTCGCCTGAAGTTCATTTCCCCTAAAGTAAGTCACCTCCAATTTCAGGTCCAAATTCACGCATTGTGGGGCAACCTGATTTTTGCGTTCGCCATACTCCGTTGCGCAACATATTGTTTCCTCTGGGTGGCCCCTCCGCGATCCACTCTTCCGTCGCGACCTCCCACGGAGGCACTTGGCAGTTTCTTCCTCGCATGCGGTGGTGCGAGCTTCATATTCTCTACAGAAGAGGTGACGATCGCTGCGATGCGGCGAGGCCGAGATGGTATGCTCTCCTCGGATGTTCAACGTTCAACATGGACCTGACTCAGACGCGGCCAGATATTATGATGTTTGCCGTTGTCGCTGTGGCGATAACCTGCCTCGCTTTCTGCTGGACGATATCTTTTGTCGGCTTTCACGGATGGTTGAAAAGTCGCGCCAACTCTGCTGTATCACAGGACACCATCAGAAGAGTGTAATCGGGCAGAGCTTTGGTTACGGGCCAAATTTGGTTGCCTGCCTGCGTTGCAATAATCTCCCAGTCTTTCCCGCGTAGCAATATAATATGACTTCAAGAATGTAGTTCGATAATACAGGCAACCACTCCTCTACATTCCCTCATGGCCATTCAAATGAATTCGGATTCGGAGTTCATTGGTCAAAAATGGACCTCGTAAGGCCACCCCAGAGCCGGTGTCATGTTGTTCATTTTTAGACTTGACGTGTAGCTCGGGAACAATAACCGACTCTAGCTTAAGGCTCAAATGTTCAACCTTGCGACTCGGAAGAAATGAGTCAACGGGCGGTCGGTTAGAAGAATCCAACCGCAAAGTGCTGGAAAACCAACTTTTCGAAACTGAGTGTACATAAGGCGCCTCGGAACCACATATAAAGAATCTGAGAAACAAACGACAATTAACCACCAGCTGAATCCGGTTGATATATATTATTCATATCTCGGTGTCCTTCACTCCAATGTTGAATTGAAGACAGCGAAAATCGCAGACAGTGGCCGCGGGAGTAAATTTCATCCATAGAAAGATTGCCTGATGATAACTAAGGGAATTCACCGCATGCCCAGTTCGTTGAGTTGTTTTTTTTACATAATATACGATGAAGGAATGCATATGGGTGGACGCAAAGATCCAGTTACATCAATTCCTTGTCGATGAGAGTCATGCTCTGACACTCAGAGGGCTTCTGAAAGGAGCGTCGTATCGAAGCCATGCATGATCCTTTTCCTCGTGAGCCCGAGCACGCTCCCAAGGACTGCGACCCCCAGCATGGACGAGCCCACGAAATCAATCAGTGGGCCAAAGCCAAAGGACCCGAAGAGCTTCGAGTTCGTGCTCATATCGGGTTGATACAGAGCGGCAGCGACAAGCGGACCGATGAGCGCACCGACCCCTCGGACGAAACACATGCTCAGCATCACGCTGTCGATTCGGATTTTGCGGAGACGAGCGATGTCGAGGCACGAGGCGGACCAGGTCGCACACCAAGAGCCCGCGGCCCAACCGAAGAGGAGGGTGAAGACGACGACGGTTGAAAGGCTTCGGGCAAACCCCAGTAGAAGGAATGTCGAAAGCCCTCCAATCAATCCGATGCCTAAGATCACTAGAGGGTATGCGATACGGTCGCAGGCATACCCACTGAAATCCGCCCGAACGTCATTAGTGAAGCCCTGGATAATTTGACTGTGAGGCGTACATTGAAATCTCCCCGAGAAGGCCGGAGGCATTGAAGGCTGCAACAGCACCACTGGTGGCTATTTGATGTTCTACGATCAGAGTCAAATGGCTCTTAGGTCAAAGCCGACACGCACCAGCTGAACTAAGACCCAAGCTACTACAATATGTCGCCAAGTAAAACGAGACCGCAAATAGGCCAGCGCTGGCCATGAAGGTCAAAACCACCTACGCATTTTTAAACGTCAATCGATCATTCATAGCATGCTTACTTACGTTCATAGCCCAAAGTGGGGAAAACAGGTACGCGAACTCTATCTTGAGAGCTGCGGCGCGACTATGTTCCCTGGTCGTCGGTGGAGGTCTGATTGCAGGGAGACGAGGCTTGATCAAAGAAAGTGCGGTGCCGCCGCCTACGAGAAGGATCGCCGACCAAATTCTGAGCGTCCAGGCGAAACCGAGCTTGTCGAGAGTGGCGGTGAAGATGAATGGGAAGACGAGTCCTCCCGTTCCGGCTCCAGCAAAAGCGATCCCAACCGCCAAACTACGTCTTTTCGTGAACCATTGCGGGATGTATGTAAGATAAGGAGCTGCAGCCTTTCGGTTAGTCACGGCAAGGATAAGGGAGGAGTTGACTAACTCCTGGGGGCACCAGCTCCGATCCCGTGAAACAATCCAACGAAAACAAGAAGTGCAGGCGCAGTTTGCACAAAACTGGCAATAAGCAAACTTGCAACGGCGAGAAGCAGGCCCATGAAACTAATTTTCCCAGCTAGGCCAGTGATTCGGTAATCTCGCAGAGTCGCAATGAGACAATTACGTACCCAAATCCGGATACCTTTTCAAAAGAGGCCCAAGGAGTGGGGGCGAGAAATATAGCATGCTCAGCAGCAAGGTCCCAATAGCCGATATTGTTACATTCGATTCATGTTTCAAAGGACCAGATTCCGATCGCATGAGGTAGTCCTGAAATATGGACCATGAGAATGCCCCGCCAAAACAGGTGAGCTGTAATAGAAGGGGCAAGGTTTGATCAAAACTGGGTCGGGACGGCGACCGGAGAATGTCCCTACTTCGAGTAAAAAGGCAGCAGCTACAAACATCCACGCTTCCCGCCCTTCTACAGGGGGAAGAGTAAGCCCTCCGAGTCGTTGGTCCCCGGTTACCACATGTTCGTGGTCGCGACGGCCCGGAGGCCTATCGGTACCGTGGGACGCAGCTTGCTGAGGAGGATAACGCGCTTGAAGCTCGATGTCTTGAGGTGCTGGTGTGTCCATTGTGGGGATTTTTCGCAAGTGCAAGAGTAAGAGTCGTATGATTTGTTTGCCGCCACCGGCATGAGTCATTTGTTGGACCGGCAGATTTTCTGCTTCCGACCGCAACCGTTTCTCTTGGTCTCGAGGATGCGCCTCACGCGCCCGTCTGGAACTCGTTTACATTTGGAGAATTTGCCCATTAGTAATGAAACGCACCATGATTTTCCACAAGGATAAACACTCGGTTATCGGCAGATGTCGGAGGGCCTCTCAGGAGGTGGGTAGATGTCCATAGCGGTGGGAATTGGCCAATCAGTATATCAACGTCCCAGTCTCATCTTCAGGTCTCCAGTGGTGCGCTTCGGAGCCAAACTTGGTCTCAATCAAGTTTCAATTCAATTCCTTCTGTTTTATTGTCAAAACCAAAGAAAAAACTGGATTCTCCTTGATCCGACATTCGAAACAGTACCGTGCGATCTTTGGCTTTGTCGCGCAATTAGTGAGGGCCCATTCCCTGAATCCTTTATCCATGCACTGATGATTTCATGTTCGAAGATGTACGTAGGAGCGCAAGTGACCATCGGTACGTTTCATCCTGTATGTAGTTTATTCGAAGACTGAGTTTGATTATCCAGGCAGTTTCTTCATAAACTACGTCACTGAAAGCGCGGGCCGGGGGACTGCGGACGCGCTCGAATATATTGTCATATTCGCTCATCCTTTTTACCGGTCAATTTGCACTTCCCAGTCGTGCGAATCAATGCTCACTTGTTTTGCAGTTACTGTACGTGTTTTTAAATTGTGACGATGGCCATGCTCTCGTTCGTCGCGGCCCCCGTGGTGCTTTTTGACAACGCTCTCCTCGGCACAGTCCTCGTCATATCGGTGTCTGTGCTGTCAGGTACTGCAGGTATGATCTGCCTCATCCTCATCTACGGAACGATGAGCTGCCAGTCGCCAGGCGCGTTGCTTCTATGTTGGAGCCGCGATTTCCGCTGACCTGCGGCACCATTTATAGTTGTTCTGGGAATTAGCGGGATGGGTCGCCACGCGCGCCGCCCAGCATCCTTCCTTGTCATCGGCGTCGCTGGAGGTGCTGCCTTCCCGTACGCAACACACTCGGTGTGCAGAGTCTACAGGCTGACCAGAATCCAGACCTATACAAGGCGCGATTGCGGACAAGTACAATACCCGCGTGTCCTACGGAGTGTCTGCTCCGGCTTTCGCATTCCTTGCGTTCTTCGCCGCATATATTTGGGACGCTGGTGATCGTCAAATCATACTGAAGAAGATAGACTCGGAATATGTCACAATGCCTTACTTGAACCCAGCCGATGTCCAGCCTGAGCTTGAAGACGCTATGAAGGATTGAAAAAAATACACCGAAACAGATGATTTACGATTTACTTCTGGGGAAACTATGAGGTCTAAAACGACGGCAACTCAAAGAAAAGCAGTGAACACATTTTCAGAATCTTGCTTTATTTCTTAAGCAGTGTGTCCAAAGTGTGTCAGCTCTCTCTTCGCACTTTTGAACCGAGGGTACCTTGCGGTTTCTTTCCTTCAAGCTCAATAGCTGTATTTTCCCGGTTCCGAGGGTTTACTAGTACTTGATCGGCCCCTAGTACCAAGTACCAACTGGGCTGATTAGTAAAATCTCTCTCCAAACCGGGTTCTTCAGTGATCTTTGACCTCAAGCACAACTCTGAGCTTTATGCGAACTTTTAGATATCACATATGTCTGCTAAGTGCTTAAGCTTGCGGTGTTTTGGCCTGCGCTCGGCAAAGACGGGCCGGCCGAGATAGTCACAGTACATGTCACACTGTGACCAAACTTCTTGCTTTGCACCACGACGCGCCGGCCAAACTCCTCCGATATTCGACTCTGTTAACCATGGTTTCTGCTGATAACGTCAATCTGGACGTTCTGGAGCTCATCTTCACCCATCTGGCCGGCAACGATCTTGTGTCCACTGCACTCGTCAGCCGATCCTTTTTTGCTGGGGTGATTCCCCGTCTGTACTGCACCTTGCTTTTCCGCTTGTCCCACGCGAAGCACTATCCTGCTGTAATGTCTCCCTTTGCTGCCATTGCGGCCCATCCCGAGTTTGCTATCCATGTGCGGAACGTTGGTGAGCAGTTGCCACCCTTTGTGCTTCAAGATCCAATTTAAATCGCCGTTGCAGACATCCGCACGGTACCCGTTGTGAAATCTCAATACAATCCGAGATTCCTCGTCGAATGCGCCCGGGCGCTCGAACTGTGTCGCAACATCACGTCTTTCCGGTGCAGTATCAATGCGCTGCCGCCTTTCATCCCGGCGCTGGAGCACAAGGACCGGCTGCGCGACCTGCGCATATACGCGAACTTGACGACGGAGCAGTCGACGAAGCTCGTTAGACTTGCCAGCATCCGCCACCTCACGCTCGATTTCCCATCGTGGAACATCATGAACTTGCTCCCGACGTGGGCGACCCGGCTGCAGGTGTGCCTCACTAGCCTCACGCTCTATGTCAGTCCGTTGTTGTCTTCTGTTCTTGAAAACTAACATCTAACCAGATGGCCAATGAGTTAAATGAAACCGTGCTCGACTCTGCGCTCGCTGAGCTTCCGAGCTTGCTCGGCCTCCACATAATCGGCTGCGCCAAGGTCGATCACCTCGCCGTCCTGCGCCTCGTGAATCACACCCCGCTGCTCGAGAGCCTCTCCATGACCACCGGTGTGCGTGTTATCTCTGCCTTATTTCGCTCTACATCCAACCTAAGTCATCCCAGGAACCCAACCGCGTACTCCCCCAGCCGCCCGCCCCCCTCGCCTTCCTGCGCCACCTCGCGCTCGACGCCCGCCTCACCCCGCACCCGCACCCCCTCCCCCCTCTCCTGCACCCGCCGACGACCGGCAGCGTCAGCGTCCTCTCCGCGATCCTCACGTACCTCTCTGCCTCCGGACCACAGTTGGAATCGTTCGCGGTCAAGTACCCCGACCGGCAGCTGCCTGTTGCGCCGACGATCCTGGCGCAGCTGTCCGCGGCGCACGGCGCGTCGCTCAAGAGCCTCGCGTTTATTGATTGTAGCGTCGGTACTGACCCGCTGGCTGCCCTGTGCCGGACGTGCGTCCAGCTGGAGCGGCTGGAGCTGTCGATTCCGTTCCGTGATTTGGTGGGTGTTTTTCTTTCAGCTACTAGCGACTAGCCGATCTAATTTCCTTGCAGATAACTTTCGCGCCGGCGCTCGCCAAGTCGCGGACCCTCCGCACGCTCGTCGACGTGCCGTCGCAAGGGCATCATGGGCCTGTCGGTAGCCTCCATGCGACGCTCGCCCCCGACAGTGCGCGCCACCTCCTCGCCGCGGTGCCGAGCCTCAAAACGATTGCGGCCGGTGGACGCGTGTGGACGGTGCGTTGCCTTTCATTCATCTGTTTTGTTTATCAGTTTGCTTTGTCCTGCGATCTCAAAACGTTTTTTCGGAACCCGTGCTTACTTCGTTGTTTATCTTCCCCTCATTTTTTCTACTTCTTCTTTATTTCCCGCACCTTACTTCCTGCACATATCACACTCGCTGACATCCACCCACAGCGCCGCACCGACGCACACGGTGCGCTTCTCGCCGGGTTCGAGCGCCGCCCGAACCACACGGCGGCGGTGCATTGGTTTATGCCGCGTTTGTAGTTCTTGGGTTTGGGTTTATGCCTCGTTTGCAGTTTTTGGTCAAGCCGCGTTTGGAGTTCTTGAGTTCTCAGTACTGGTCATCCCTCGGAACCCCGATGTATGGTCATTTGGAAATGCGACCTACGTTGGTGTTGGTGGGACTGCGATGGACGGACGAGCGAGTGAGGTCGTGCGTTCAAGATCGTTTTTTTTTGTCCGCTCTCGTTGATACTCTTGTCCGCTCTCATTATGTAATGATATATGGCTAGATTTTTGTATGCCGAAATTATCGTCTGCCTAGATCTAAATCTATCTCGAACGATTGAATGGCGCGCTTGAAGTTCATGATCAGCGAAAATTTGTTCCACAAACGGCCGCTATGCCAGTGCTATCGGGGAGCGTGCTAACATGTATTTCTTCCCGAGTTAAGGTACGAACCCTCTCTTCGGTGTCAGGTGTTTGTCCGAAACTTTATTAGTTGAGCCTGATTTTTTCAGCCCTACACGAAATGATTATGCATACCAAGTATGTTGCAGATCCAGAGTAGTCCCTCCCTCTCTCGGTATAGTTCTGGGAAACCATTGATACTACATGGCGGAGTGTGAAGATGAAAAACTTTATTTGTTTGGTTGATTGTCTCTGTAATTAAGCATATGGAACATGGCGATGGAGAGCCTGATGCTTCATTCAACGCGAAAGACTCTGTGGGAAGATCAATCGACACCGCCACTCCGAGTCGGTCCGACGCGTCCCTTGTTTCCTACCACCATGACCTCCTACACGGCTCGTCCAGACCCTATCTTAGCAATCGCACTCGCGCTGTATTGGATTTGGCGCGATACCAGGCCTACATCACCAGATTCCGCGTTTCCATGCCCAAAATCCTCGCACCTCGCCCATTCTCTAGCCTAACGTGGCGATCCCTATGAATTTACAAAGCGCGTGCATCTGTTGCCTCCCAACAGAAATTTTGGTGGGTATATTTTGCGATGACTGAACGACTCTTTATTCTTGGATGAAGAACCAACATCCTTTATTGCCCAGCTCCGAACTCTCGGCCACGCTCAACTCCTCAGTCCCGCTCAGGTATGCCAGTGGTGGCGAGGAGTAGCCCTCGAATCACCCACACTCTGGAGGACAATCCAGCTTCGTTCGTTTCTCTGGACACGCCCGGATCGGACAGAGTTGGTGACAAGCCTTCTTATGTCCACACTGGAACGGAATGGATCTTCGACGCTCCGCATATCAATTACGAGTCGAGCCGAGGAACCCAATCCAGCACCATCCGCACTGCGGCTTTTGTGGGAGCAGTCTGAGCGGTGGGGGGAGTTCGTCTTTTTTGGTACTACTTCTTCCCTGCCAGACTTTTCCGTCTTGTACGGAAAGTTTTCCCAATTGCACCATCTTCACTTCACCGTATCGGACCTCCCCAGAACAGTTTTGGACGCATTTCAGGTAACCCCGAGGTTAGAGACGCTGGCCGCCGAAATCAGCTCACAAAACGTCGCTGCATTCTCTCGATTGCAGCTCAAGCAGATCGAGCACCTCACCATCCTCGAGTATGCAGATACTCCGACGCCTTTCTTCGTAACCGCCGTGCATCGCCTTTCCAAATCCACTACCAGACTCGCTGTCATTTTCATGACTCCCCTCCACCAAGACGAGATGGAACAGTCCACCTCTCCCGTCGTATCCAACATCAACATTCTCAACGTCTGGGCCGGAGGAGTGACTCTCCCCGGCACGCAGTCGGCTCTCGACATTGTCATCGATAATTTGACTCTTCCGCATCTCGCGCACCTTTGCCTCTACTCGAACACTCACGACACCGTTCCTTGGCCTCATAGCCGTTTCATCTCCCTCGCGACCCGCTCTGCCTTCGCCGCCCACCTCCTTACCCTCAATATTCAGACATTTCTCATCTCGGAAGCAGAGCTCTTGCAAGTTTTGGCTGCACTTCCCATGCTCAACCACCTCTTGGTTGCCGACCACCCGGCACCCGATCTGGTTCAGGGTGCTGGTACCGTGCACGCCGCCAGCGCCCCGCTCATCACAACCTCGCTCCTCGCTGCCCTCGTCCGGCGCCCCGACTCTGCCTCTGCCTCTTCCTCCTCTTCCTCTATTCCGGGTGCCCACGGAGAGACCCTCGTTCCGCAGCTCATCACCCTCACTTTCAATTCCGTCCTCAAGTTTGACGACTGGGTTCTGTTGGCGTTCCTTCTCTCGCGCGCGCATGGTACGCCGTTCGTCCTGGACCTGGGGTATCCGCCGGTCGCGGACGGATGCTGGATCCCACCGTCTCCGCATGCATATACGAGCTCCGCGGCCAAGGGCACGTCGAGTTCATATTTTCCGCGGTCGTTTTGGGCAGGCATGCGTGTTAGTGTATCGTGATTTGTATGGGCAGCTGGGTTTCATGCCCACCGTGGATGATCTGTCGGAAAAATCGAATTTGGATGACATGGGCATATCAGCCCATGTCAGGTTCCGTCAGCCCATCAGGTTTTCTCGTGGCTTATCAGGGTCAAAAAACCATTATAAGGGCTGACCAGCCCTACCAGCCTGACGGACCTGATAAGTGCTGACAGGGCCTGATCAGAGAATTTCCCCGCCGTCGTCAAAAGACTTTGACCCTCCTTCGAAGGTCCTTCGCAGTACTGTTCAAGTTCTCTAATTGTAATTACTAAGTAATGTTCAGGTACTACAGACTGCAGAAGGTAAAGCGTTTTGTATGACTGAGAAATAAAGGTTCAAAGATGTGGTTTCATGTTGGAAGGACACCAACAGAATAATGTACTGTGTTCGGCACCCCGGGTTCATCAAAACGGATGCCCTAATTGATGTGTTGGACCGATAATTTCGATTTTTCCAGTTGATCCAAATATTGAGAACATAACTCACTCTCTTTGCACTGCCTTTTGAAAGGTGATGCATGAGAAAAAAAAGGCGGTGGAGGGGGGGACCTGACGCTACCTGACCAGGACCTGACAAGACCTGATAAGCTTACCCATGCAACCTGATCAGGGCTTATATGTCCGTCAGGTTGGGTCAGGTCCTGATCAGGCAAAATGGATTTTTCCGACATCTCTATCATTGTTTTCGGAAGAAAGCTCTGAGTCCCGTTTGTTGCGGCCCGGTAGTGTTCCATCGTGAGGGAACGCGCACTGATTGGGTGGCTCGGAAATCACACAGCTGTCTGCCCAATACCTGTCTGCCGAGCCAGGAAATGAATGGTTGACACGTAACTGTCTTCATAGGGGGTTTACTTAAGCTGGCAAGCACGGGACAGCAACCCGATTGGGCTTGCTAACGCCTCCAGCCCAGAAAGGAAGGAGGCGTGGACAATAGCATGCAGCTGGAATTTACCGGTGAAGTCAAACAGTTTAGGTCGTTTTAAGGTGCTGATAGTTCTTACAGTCAGCTTTCTATGGCACAGTGGTATATACGTAGGTTTTCCGGATATCCTTGCTTCTCAAGTTTGTTCGAGGCAGAAATCTTTCCACTGAGATAACGCGGATTAACACGGACCGCCTGTTGATATAGCCAAATAACTTGCTGGCTCTCCCAATAACTTGCACGTGTGATGTTGTGCTGCATTGCTTTCGAATGGCAAGCATTTCGGACCTGGTGAGATTTGTCCCATGAAGGGAGGAAGCCTAAGGGCGAGAACTACTCTCATTGTCAAACAGCTGTACAGAGAACCTTTGGGCTCTTTCATGTTGAATATCCACCCAGAATCTCTAAGTTTTCGGATCACAGCTCGCGTTTCTTCCACCCGCAGTGTTCCATCATTAGGAAACGAGCACGAAATTAGGCGGCTCGGAAAAAATCACCATTTTCCCTCACTTTCACCATTAACGACATAATCTTGGTTGCCTGCTCCACGCGACTTGAGGAGGCCGCACCGGTAATGCTTTCCTTTGTGTATCGAACACGTGTCCGCGAATGGCACGTGCTGTCAAAGTCACTTTTCTTTCTTGCTTTCGACCACCATTCACCAGGAACTCGAGACCCATTCAGCGACCGCGTACACGAAAACAAGCGTGTTTACGATGGATTTTGACCTCAATAATGCCATGGCTGGATCGGAGGCCGAACTGCTTTCCTTCCTTCGGTCGCAAATGACAAATCCCCCCTCCGCGGAAAAGTTTCTCTCAGAGGGATCAAACGACCCGGGGGCGCGCCGTGCTCAAGCGCTGTACTATCGCGACGCCGCAGACAAGCTCTCCGAGGCGAAACAGTACAAAGACGCGAGTGTGCGGTACATCCAGGCCGCCACTACGATGCTGGGTCGCGATCTCCCAACGAATGGGCCGTACAACCTCGCCGAGTACGCGAAGCTGGTGCCGAGCTGGCCATTGGTGGACTTGATGGAGTTTCTCAACGGCGCGGCGGAGTGTCTTTCAAAATTGCGTTGTTATAAACAAGTATGTGTGTTGCCACTCGTCTCGGGACGATTCATCTCATCTCGAACACGAGGCACTGTGGCTTGCTGCAGAGATTGAGGTGATAATCCGGAATGTGCAAATGGAGAGCACCCGCGGAACTCCCTATTTCGGTTTGTCTGTTTGTTCTCTTCTCGCAGTGCCCCTTCTGACAAAACCGCGTCAAGAATGGTTTGATTTTGACCTGAAATTCTCCGCGTATGTGCTGCAACGTCTCCGACCACGCGTCGTCGCGCAGACGATCTATCGCGAGCTCGGTAACACGGCAGCAGCCAACGAGCGCAGGTGGCATTCGACGACGATGGTGTCCAAGGACCTCGAAACGCCCGCGATTCGCAAGCTTAATCCGACTATCCAAGAAGATCCTGTCTATCGGCTGCGCCACCCGGACCCAAAGCTCGTCGCAACGCTCGCGGTCACCGATCCATCGCTGCAAGTGATGGGCTCATGGCAAAAGATCCCGGTGAAGAAGGGCGGCGGGATTACCTCACGCATGGGATTCGCGTCGTTCGTTTTTGAAGGTCGGTACTTTGTTTATTCCATGCTTGCCGATTTTATCATCTTCATAGGACACTTGTACATCCTGGGCGGCGAGAAATATCTAAGCGGCCCGCACCACCGCGACTTCTGGTGCATAGATCTCGCGGGTGGAGACGAATGGCGCCCACTTCCAGCGTATCCCGTCCCAGCCTCGGTAACTGGCGACCTCGTCGGCTTCTCGATGGTCGTGCATGAAGACCGCGCGTTTTTTTTCACAGGGCACCCCGAAGTCGATGTCTTCAACCTCCGCACGCACACCTGGTCCGCGCTGCGCACCTCCTTCCCCGAGGCGTGGCCATACCCGAAGAACAACGTCGTCGACTACGCGATGCACTGTGTGCGGGGAAAGATCTACGTGTTCGGCGGGTCGCACGACGCGTCCCCGGTCGGGTGCACGCTGCTCATGGAGCTCAACATCGCGGCGCGAACGTGGCGCGCGCTCAGCGGGACCGCGCTGCCCGTGAATGCGACGTATGGTGGCCCGGGGCCGCGCCGGCTGGCTGCTAGCTGGGTCGGGAAGGACCAGAACACAATTTTCGTGATGTATGGTATCGCGGATCGCATGGCGGCGCGACTCTCGGGCAAGCTACACGCGGCGTATAATTCGCACTCGCATGATGACTTTTGGAGCTGGGATATCGCGGCCGGTGCGTGGACGCAGCGGCGGCTCTCTGGGAACGTACCGTCGCCGCGCGGGGAAATGGCGTGCACATATGTGGGTGTTGCTTTCCACCGGTTCAAGTAATGTAATTACTGACACGCTCCCTCCGCAGAACGCAGTACTCGACAAGGTGATCGTGTTCGGCGGGTACACGCCCGTCCTCCCGAGCCAATTCTCTGCGAAGACGGTGTTTACATTCTCCTTTTTCGGTGACACCTTCATGTACGGCGCAGACACGGACGGTGCCGCGCCCGCGTGGAAACACGTGCTGACGCACGGATTCCCGGTTTACCGCGCGCAGGCGCACTTGGTGTCGGATCCCGCCAGCGGGCGCACATTTCTCTTCGGCGGGTACGTCAACGCGGAGTATGTGCCGTCGCGCAGCGAGGAGGAGTCGCGGAGTTTCGCGGACCTGTGGGAGCTGCGCGTGAATGTCCCCGGGAGCGATTTTGCGGACGTGGATGTGGAGGAGGAGGCGAGGACGGCGCGCGTGGGCCCGTGGCAGCGGTGCTTTGCGTGCGGGTCGGCGGGGCCGTGGAAGAAGTGTGGAGGTGCGTTTGGATGTTATGTCCCGTTCGTTTACTTTGCTCATCCATCCGTGAAGGTTCGTGTAAAGGACAGGCGTACTTTTGCGATGCGGTGTGCTTCAGAGACGGCTGGAAGGAGCACAAACTTAAGCACAAGTGTCGCAAGTAATTGAGGATGAAGTAATATTTGGATGTTCAACTCGGAGCTTGATCTGATTCGTCTATCTTTCCCTCGCAGAAAGATACAAGCTTTCCTACATGTTCAAATTCCGCTGCCCTTCTGTGAGCTCCGGACACTCGCCAACCCTACTGTAAATTCGTAAATCGCCAGCTGCAGCTGGTGCATGTCCGTCATTTTTGAAATGAATGTCAATGGTTCAACCAAATCTGTGCATCTCGGACTGGAGTCGGATGTAGACTGAGAACACTACCCAAATATTGCCTACTAGAGCTTGTGGCCATCTTTAGGTCCGTTCAAGTTCACCAGACCCAGGCGGCATCAGATGACATTTTGCTACCAGGATTGCACACCATTTGCAGGCAGTTTCAGTGTTAACGCTAGCTTCTCCAACGTCACCTGGACCGTCAGACGCGCCTCAGGATGTCGGTTCCGACGAGTCGCTGCCGGAGCGAAGAGAGCCTGATTCACTTGAGTCTCGTGGGTCTGCGGAGGTTCTCAATTGTCCGACGAAGCCAAAATGTTATATTTAAAACCGCATTCTACTTCTCCGCAGTCGCGGGGTCTGTGGAGGTTCTCAATTGATCTTAATTGACGCCCGGCTAAACGGCAAAACATTGTCATCGTTGGAGTCCCGCAAGCGCCCCGCAGCTCCGACTCCACTAAAACAACGTCCGTTATCAGATAACAAACTGCGCAATCTTTGATTCCCATCTCCTTTCCCATCCTCCTTCAGTTCGTTACCAAGCCATGACTCGCCCTCGACATATAAAAGTCGCGTCGTTCCTCGCGTTTTGTTCACGAAACCGGCACTCCCCTCTTCCTCGCGTACGTTCCTATAACACACAAACCACCAGATCGATGAATCCTACAATGGCCCCTGCCGACTCCATCTGGACGCGCTCAGACCACTACCACAACTCCTTCCTCATCAAGCCAGACCCGGTGCTCGACGCCGTGGTGGAGAACACCAAGGCAAAGGGCATCGACTACGAGATCGCAGTGAGTCCCGCGCTAGGCAAGTTTCTCAACCTACTGCTGCTGTCGATCGGCGCGAAACGTGTGCTTGAGGTCGGGAGTCTCGGCGGGTGTGTTCCTTCCTCTTCCCCACAAATGTTGTGCTTAATTTTGCTTCTTCAGCTATTCTGCGATCTGGATGGCTCGCGCGCTCCCCCAGGGCGGGGAGGTCGTCGCGCTGGAGCTGGAGGAATTACACGCGCAGGTGCGTTCTTGAACTGCGAGTAAACGCCGCGAAGCTAACCTTCCCTTTAACGCAGGCAATCGAAGAGAATGTGAAACATGCGGGCCTCACCTCAAAAGTCAAGGTCATCGTCGGCCCCGCGCACAAGTCGATGAAGAATATCCAACCTGCCGCAGACTCAGAGCTGTTCGATCTGGTCTTTATCGACGCCGATAAGCCGAACAACGTGAACTACTTTGTGGAGGCGAAAAGACTTTTGAGGAAGGGCGGAGTCATCGTGCGTCGCTGCGGTTGAAATTTGATTGAGAAATTGTAATCCCCCTAACGTGCACTGTAGATCGTCGACAACGTCGGGCGCCGAGGGCTCCCCGCAGACCCGAATAATAAGGACTCGAGCGTGGAGGGCGTTCGGGGGCTTTTGAGGTATATCAAAGATGATGAGGAGGTTGAGGCGACGACCATTCATACCGTGGGCGAGAAAGGGTTTGATGGGTTTTTATATGCTTTCAAGAAGTAAGGCTTTTGTGCGAGGTTTGAAGTGGGGACTGAAGAAGAAAGGCAAGGTTGGAGAGCTGTAATGGATCAGATTCTGCATGTATGTGAATATTCATCGCGTCATCTTGCGTGGTGTCAAACGTGTGCTTTTTGCATGCTTCGAACCAAGAGCCTGCGCCTATTCGGACAGTATATCGAGACGACGGAATTGGGAATATGAATTCAGATTAGCTTTTTGCCTCCGGTGCTTTCGTGAAGTTGCTGAATTCGCGAACAGGTGGTCATCGGTAAGCATTCTCAGAGGAGCTTGTTACCGGTAACCTGCTTCGTTTTTTCCCTCCGTCTCCAGATTTAGATGGGTGTGATATCAGAAGAGAATTGAAAGTTCAGAGCAATAGATGCGTTGAGGAAAGCAAGGAAAAAACAAAAACAAACAAGATCGAACTCGAGCACATATGCTATCCATGAGGAAGCACACCATTGGAGACATTCCATAGGATATGGACTCGCCCTTGCAATTTTTTTTTGCGTTCGTTGTTTTCGCCAAATAGGCTGAACTATATCTCCTCGGCATAGAAACAATTCACAGGTACGCGATAGGGTGTTCGCCATTTGACACCAGATCCCTCTCCTCTGAATTAACTTTGAGTCCGCGAAACGTGGCAAAAAATATCAGTTGTCTCGGTAGACTTAGTACTCCCACAATCAGAGCTTTTACCTCAATATCCGAGGCCCAATCATGTGGGTTTCAGAACTACATCCTTGTATAATGCCAGCAACTCTCTACCCATGGACTTCAGTGGAACTGGAGGCTCGGCCATTTGGGGCATCTTATTCATGATTTTCCATCAGTGGCAGTGTCTGTACCACGTGTTGTCGTTCTTTTCTTCTTTTCCCTTTCCCCTCAACGTCCGACTCGGGTCAGACTGAGAGTCCGGGTCCTGGACTCCGAAAAGTTTCTCTGGGTTTGCTCTGGGTGAGTAAATCCCCAAGTAAATCCCACTGGCTGGTTCAAACCTTTTCACGTTCTCCTGTTTTTAGCCTATCTTCCCCTTCGTACGGTAGTGCAAGCCATCCCGGCGCCTGTGCCATGCATCGGGGCTTGGAAATTCTGGAGGTCGTCGAGATGATATGTGCACAGGTTGCCAGTGAGACGAAAGATCTTTACCCGTTAAGCAAGGATGCTGCTCACACTCTTGCGGTGCTCGCCAGAACATCCACGACCTTTCTCAATCCTGCGCTTGATGTCCTGTGGAGGAATCAAGAGACGCTCGTGAATCTGCTTCGATGTATGCCGAACGATGTTTGGGAAATAAATGAGAGAGTGGGAAACAGAGGTCTAGACATTGTGCGTGCCTGTCGTTTTTATATCATCCAACTTGATTGACCCAAACTGCAGCGCCTGTGGCGGCCTATAGTCTCAACTGATTGGGAACGGCCGCTGTTCTATCTACATCGCGTCAAGTCTTTCCATACGGCGGGGTTTACTCAAAATATAGGCTTCCTGGATGTACTTGATATTTCACTTCCCCAAGAATATATTTTCCCCAATCTCCAAAAACTCGATTGGTATCCTCACCTACACACGGCGATCCGAGACACGGCAATCCGACAAGCTCGCTTCTTCCTGGCGCCCCGACTCACAAATCTGCAGCTCGCTCCCATCGTAAATATCTCGCAACTCTCCATCCTCGCGAACTTGGCAATCAAATGCCCGTCTTTGACCCACGTGTCTATCTTCACCCAAGGATTCGAACTTGGAGGCCTGGAGATTCCAGCCGTATCTAGATTTGTTGGCGGTTTGACACGCATCATCTCCATCGACGTACCAGGTCTCGACGAGTCAGCTCTCGACCATCTCGCCCAACTTCCTGATGTGATGTCTTTACGGTTTCGCGGTCGGTTGAAGTCCTCTCAATCTTCTCGACTACCTTCCTCTGCCCACGGAGGCTTTCCAGTTCTGAAAACCCTCAGCTTTATTTTTGCGGCCCTCGATTCTGTTGGAGCGATTTTGGCCCGATCGTCGAACTCCCCCTTGAAACGCCTCGGAATCAGTGCGGACTGTGATCAGCCGACAAAGAATACTGCTAGGAGCTTTTATGCTACCTTAGCAGGTCATTGCTCCATGTATCGTTGCAGGAAATCAAAATTCATGGGAGTCGATGCGAGCAATTTCGACCGAGCGCGGAACAGATCAACATGTATTCTGTCGGAGGAGACATTCTCCACCCTCTCTTCTCCTTCACCAATCTCGTCAGTGTCAAGCTCTGGCACCCGGTGGGATTTGACTTGGACGATGCTACCATCTTGGCCATGGCCTCAGCCTGGCCCCAGATCGAGAATCTGTCGCTCACGTCGAGCCTTTCTCGTCATATGCCCTCCCGCATTACCCACGAAGGCATCTACGCCTTTGCGCAACACTGTCCCAGCCTGCGCCTCCTCCATATCACATTTGATGCCACCCTCGTGCCCAAAGGATGGAATACAGGCGAAACGCGAATCTCCCAGGAACGCCTCATATGTATTGACGTGGCCAGTTCGCCCGTCGACAGGCCTCGCCGCGTTGCGAAATTTATGGCCGCCATCTTTCCGAATTTGAGAAGGATTTGCACATTGTATGAAGTTGTGGTGGGAGGGGACGACGGCGAGGATGTCTTCGTGGATCCTGAAGTGCAGGCCGTGCATGACCTTTGGAAAGACGTCGAGGAGGATCTTCCCGCATTCGAAGATGAGTAGGTGAGTTGTCTGGACTTGACGCACAATAGCGAGCGCTAATTTCAACAAGGTAGTGGCATCGTCGGATCACTCACCAAAGATATGAGCGTTGAATGAGTTGGATGAATATTCCTGTCTTATCTCCCTGGGAACGTCCTGTCTAAACTCGAATTTACTCCAGGATCATATTGCAGATATACAATTTTCAACATTTTTTTATTGGACCTACATACCCTCCCATCTCTGCCGGCAACTTCCGCAACTTCATCACTTTGGTCTCTCTTCGAGTGAAAACCCGGAAACCATAAGTTCAATTCGTTGACGCAGTCCGACGTCGCCAGACCGGAAGAAACTAAGCCGAATTCCGACTTCAAACCCCAGTTACTCTTATGAATTATTGGCAAGAGATTACAAAAACCTCACGCGCCCTAGCTCATGAAAACCGATGGGAAATTTCTTCAAATGTAGATAAGTTCCAGACGGGCGCGTGAGACGCGTCGCCATACATCCTTCAACCATCCGAAAGAAACGGCTGCAATCGGAACCGAAAATGTGCCGATTCATCAAATGACTCATGCCGGTGGCGGCAAACAAATAATACATGACTCTTGCATTTGCACGATGAACACACCAGCATCTCAAGAAATCGAGCTTCAAGAGCGTTATCCTTCGCAGGAAGCTGCGTCCAATAGGCCTGCGGCCGGTCGCGACGAGGAACATGCGGTCACCCTCGGAAGGCCTACTCTTCCGCCTGTAGAAGGGCGGGAAGCGTGGATGTTTGTAGCTGCTGCCTTTTTACTCGAGGTAAGTACATTTTCCGGTTGCCCACTCAGTTTTTAATGAATATTGCCCCTCTTATCACAGCTCATCTGCCTTGGCGGGGCATTTTCATGGTCCATCTTTCAAGACTACCTTATGCGATCGGAATCTGGTCTGAAACATGAATCGAACGTGACAATATCAGCTATTGGGACCTTGCTGCTGAGCATGCTTTATTTCTCGCCCCCACTCCTTGGGCCTCTTTTAAAAAGGTATCCGGATTTGGGTACGTAATTGTCTCATTGCGACTCTGCGAGATAACCGAATTACTGGCGTAGCCGGGAAAATTAGTTTCATGGCCCTGCTTCTCGCCGTTGCAAGTTTGCTTATTGCTAGTTTTCTGCAAACGGCGCCTGCACTTCTCGTTTTCGTTGGCCTGTTTCATGGGATCGGAGCTGGTGCCGCCACGAGTGAGTTACGCCCTTCCTTATCCCTATTGTGATTACAGTAACCAGAAGATTGCAGCTGCTTACATTACATACATCCCCCAGTGGTTCACAAAAAGACGTAGTTTGGCAAACGGGATCGCTTTCGCTGGAGCCGGAACTGGAGGACTCATCTTCCCCTTCATCTTCACCGCCACTCTCGACAAGTTCGGTTTCGCCTGGACTCTCAGAATCTGGTCGGCGATCCTTCTTGTAGGCGGCGGCAGTGCACTTTCTTTGATCAAGCCTCGTTTGCCTGCAATCAGACCTCCACCGACGACCAGGGAACATAGTCGTGCCGCAGCTCTCAAGATAGAGTTCGCGTACCTGTTTTCCCCACTTTGGGCTATGAACGTAAGTAAGCATGCTATGAATGATCGATTGATGTTTAAAAATGCGTAGGTGGTTTTGACCTTCATGGCCAGCGCTGGCCTATTTGCGGTCTCGTTTTACTTGGCGACATATTGTAGTAGCTTGGGTCTCAGTTCAGCTGGTGCGTGTCAGCTTTAACCTAAGAGCCATTTGAGTCTGATCGTAGAACATCAAATAGCCACCAGTGGTGCTGTTGCAGCCTTCAATGCTTCCGGCCTTCTCGGGGAGATTTCAATGTACGCCCAACAGCGAAATTATTTACGGCTTCGCTATTGACGTTCGGACGGACTTGCAGTGGGTATGCCTGCGACCGTATCGCATACCCTCTCGTGATCTTAGGCATCGGATCGATTGGAGGGCTTTCGACATTCCTTCTACTGGGGTTCGCCCGAAGCCTTTCAACCGTCGTCGTCTTCACCCTCCTCTTCGGATGGGCCGCGGGCTCTTGGTGTGCGACCTGGTCCGCCTCGTGCCTCGACATTGCCCGCCTCCGCAAGATCCCCATCGACAGTGTTATGCTGAGCATGATTTTCATCCGCGGGGTCGCTGCACTTATTGGCCCGCTTGTCGCTGCCGCTCTTTATCAGTCCGATATGAGTACGAACTCGAAGCTCTTCGGATCTTTTGGCTTTGGCCCACTGATTGATTTCGTGGGCTCATGCATGCTGGGGGTCGCAGTCCTTGGGAGCGTGCTCGGGCTCACGAGGAAAAGGATCATGCATGGCTTCGATACTACAATCCTTTCAGAAGCCCTCTGATGACAGGAGCATTGCCGTCGACAAAGAACCCAAAATTTCTTGTGTCCACCCATATGCATACCTGTACTGTATCTTATACATTTTTCGGAAAAAGAAAAAAAAACTGTGGAACTATATTTACGGCCTCCGATTTATGAAGATACGTATGCGTCGAACGGCGTCGGAATCCTTTGCTTTTGAACCACCTCAGTTTGTAGGCGTCACGGTGGCGGTGAAATAATGTGACTAGAACCGTCACGGTGTGACTTTCCGTCTTTCTCCTTGCGTTCTCCATCTCGCAAAAGCACTCACCCATGAGCCAAAATTTGCGTCGTGGACGCTCAGATAGCGACTGCTCTAACTCAGACCGTCCTCATTGTCGCCAGCGCGTCGAGGATGCACCCGAAGATCCTACGCCAATCACTCGCGACCCTTTGTTCTACAAAGAAAGTGGCGATTGTATTCTACAGGTAGAAAACTATCTCTTCAAGGTGCGTATGTATTTCACTTTGTCTATATCTTAACCACAGATTCACACATTTGCGCCAGATTCATCGTTATCATCTCTTACGCGGAGATGCTTCCGTTTTCAGTGACATGTTCCTATTGCCCTCTGGAGATCGTCCATCGCAGGGATCCAGCGATACCGACCCCATTGTATTGTCCGGAGATACCGCAGAAAGGGTTCATGCCTTTCTTTCTATTGCATATGCTGAGTGAGATTCCCCATTTTCTTTTTGCTGTTGGTCGCTGCTAACAATACGGCAGGCCTCTCGAATTTCAAGTCTCGGAGACTGGGCCCGAACGTCTTCCCACACTAATTCATTGCGCCCACTTCGCCCTCAAATACAATATCACGCCCCTCCTCATGGCAGCGCTCAAGGCCATCACTTATGTGATAGATCCCAAACCCGCACTCGATCCCAAATTATACATGTTGCTCCTAGAGCTAGCTAAGCTCTGTGGAGCGGTGAATGTCGACAACACTTACACGACATACAAATATAAACTCGAATTTGCCGTTGAATGGGCGTGGATCACCCAGCTTTGTGTTATGGGAGAATTCAAAGAACTATCTGAGGTCATGGACGTCGGTGAACGATACGGTCTTCGTTTACTACTGGCTTACAGCTGTTTCTATTATTCGGAAAAGATGGATCAGGGTCCTGACCCCAAGGCAACCGGTATAATTCCGCCTTTCCGCGACCACCCCTGGCTGAAACCCGCTCATCGTCTTCGAATTCTATCCGGTGCCTGGTCATTGCAGCGTGCCTGGGACAACTTTGCGTCAACGCCTCCCGCATTCCCTCCTGGACATGTCTGTTCACGTCCCAACCACGAGGCCGCTTGCGTCAAGCATTGGGAAACCATATGGCGCCAGGCAGTGTCCTCTCCTGAGGTTTTGGGACACCCAATAGGCGACACCCGGCTTGTGGCGCTTGAAGATGCAGTAGAGCTCGCCTTCGTACAACGTTGTTTCCGCGCCGCATTCGGGGAACACAAACAAATCGACTTCTTTCGCACACAGCCGTATCTCCATGCTCATTTTCTAGATCCTGTTCTAGATTGTAAGCTCTATTCCTTCCCCATCGATAGCCCACCCATCTGATTTGAAATAGAATTTCACGCTGCGCCAGGCCGGGCATCTGTTGCCTTTTAATTGCGGTGTATACTGTCTGTTATGGCTGCTATCTGCTTCTGAACTCGTTCGGGTGCTGTTTTGTATATTCACAAATACACAATTCATACGACGTCAAGTCAGTTTTAAGTTTGGAAAACTGGGAACACGTATGTACACCCCCGAGAGGATCCGATGTTCGCGAGTCATATATCGCCAAACATCGAGCGTCCTCAACAAAACATGGTCCGTGCACCTTCTCCTTTGTATAAATACTTTCTTTCATCAGTTCTGTTCCATACTCTCTCACCGCCAGTCCTCACTCGATTGTGGACATTACAGCCATAATTCTCCGGTAACGGAATCATTACGGTACTTACAAACAAGTCCGTGTGCAACTCTACAACTTTGTCTTCGTGCCCTTCGCCACCACGGCTTGACTAACTTCCACGAGACTGCATGCAATCATCAGGGCCACGGCAACGTCTTTCCATTCGCCCATCTGGTGGAGAATGTTTGCTTGGATTCCAAGCAGCAGTACTGGGGCCTGGCGAAACTGATTGCAGTTCACAAATTGAACCTTCCTGATCGTTACTTCATATACCATACAGTCCTCGGTCCATAGGGATAGCTTTTCAAGTACGTCACACATCAATTGGGAAAAATGTTCGATGAAAATGCCACTCACCTTCCACTCAGCGCCCTCCTTTCTCAAGCTAAATGGCCCGACCCTAGGTGTCCAGCTGGAATACTACGTTAGCGGCGGCGGCAGCACAATTTAAGAATTCGATGGACGTACGTTCTCTGACCGAGGATATATTTGATAGGCGCGGTGAGACCAGAGCCACGATATTCCAGCTCATCGGTGGCCCATGAGATCCCCACGACATCCGCGTCAATGCCACCGTAATGGGAGATGTGGATGAGCTTTCCATTGGCACCAACGCTATGTGCCACCTCGAAGACTGAGGCATTTCCGCTGTGAAGATCCGGAGCGGAAGGCGTGGGATCGAACGTCGCAGGAATATGGCTGTAATACTGTGTCATAATTATTTGGCACACAGGTATGATTTATTTCACTCACCTTGGGAGTTATTGGCAGTAAATCACCCCACCTACACTCAACCTGGAATTATATACCCCACTCCGCTGACTCCACGAAGAAAAACACACACCCCTGCTTCTTTAGAAAACACTCTGCTCCAATGATGAAAATAAAACACACACCCTTGATTCGAAAAAAAAAACCGCTGTTGTTTTCGTAAAAAGAAAACATTCACCCGGCAAAATCAAAGTTACACTGCTTGAATATAATTCAAAAATTGCACAGGTAGGTCCCTCCGTATAAACAAACAGAGAGCGCTAGCAGGCTGATAAGAGAACTAGTAAATTTGACGGATATGATCAACGTGGATCCAGCAGGGGGGTTACAATGAGTAAAACCTGTAAGGGAAATCAAGGGGAAGACATATTGATATGTCAGTTGCACGAAGTGCGACCATAAGGGCTGGTCCAACAATTGTGGTTGGATCTTGGATCTGAGTCAGGCCATCTTCACCGGGAGTCACTAGTCATCTATATATACATATATGTGTTACCAATGTTCATTTCACTTTTAGAACTCTCTCTTCAAGCATATACTTATTCCACCGGGGTCCCTCAAATTGTTGTGCAGAGGGATTCCTGGAGAGTCATCGAGCTCACCTCGGGCTGATCCTTCGTCTACCTGTCTGACTGTCCACTCAGATTACGACGTAGTGCTGAAAGGTGTTTTCATTGCTCATTTTACCGCTATCCGGGTCTGAAATATCTTTACTATTGACCTGTAAGATTGATTCCATTCCCGGAACCAGCTGAACACCGGTGTGTTGAGAATCAGATCATCCACCTACATAAATCGGTTGCGCTCGCAAACTCAAACCCAAGGAGTAAATAATCGGAAGACGATTTCTCCGACACTACTGTTCACCAACCATGGCAGATGCCTCAAGATTACATCAAGTTCAACTTTACAACCATTCACAGCTGATCTGATCGCCAGAGCGAGGTTTATTTTGCTGCATATCGACAAGGCTTTCGATATCAGACTGTTGGATATCAACGTCGGATTGAACACATCATTAATGCCGAGTGGAAGTATAATTTAATCCAGATATGTTATCAGAGACATACCTTACTCCAAGTAAAAGAACAGAGGCTGGGTTGAGTGGGCATTGCAAGTTACAACATGATTGAGTTGATCAATTTTCAGGATCAGGGTCGAACCACAACATTATAACCCTGCACAATCACGATGTGGAAGCGAAGCTTCCCACTTTTCACAAACAAGGGGCTAGGTTAAATTTTGGACGCCTAGATCATTGCCTGTTAGCACGGGTTTATCTTTTGCATGCAAACCGAGGCTTGCTCCACAACCTGCCAAAGCAGTGATACTTGATTCAATTTGATACTGCGGCACATGACGAACACCAACATAAAAGTTTCCCTTCATTCCGTCAAAGTTCAACCTCCGGTACGCGAAATCTAGCTCATGACCGATGGATGATCGCTTGAGCGAAAAGCAGGGAGGGTTCCGAGACGGTGATCATCAAGAAAACATTAATTGAAATCGTAATTGCAGACAGCATGGAAAGATTGACATGCATGATACTGTAGGAATGTGCTGTTCAAAAAACAAGTCTCTCAATACGTCAATTGATGCAATGTAGACTTTTGTGCAAGTCGGGTTATTCAACTTTCAACCTACGTGACGCTCCCCGTTGATTACATTCCGTATTGCGAGATGGCGAAAAGAACCATTACTGCCGATCCTCATATTCATATCTGATGTTCCTTCATCGCATTGATGCACATCGGACACCGAACGCAATGGCTCTCTCGCCGTACTCTCTGTGCTGTGGGCCAGATGTGGGCCAACTCGATCGGATTAAGGTATCAAAATTATCCAGTTGATTGTCTAGTATCTTTTGCACTGTATGGATTACTTCACTTCCGTCGCAGCACATAGCATTCACTTCCAGACCTCTGGGTGTTCATCTGATTTCGTATCACTGCCACTCGGCATTCCAAAAATGCGGTGTGGAAGGGGTGGATGTCCCGCTCACGGACTTTCCCCTTTCCGCCTCCTTTATGCTTACGGTACATTTATTCGGTAATCGTTCCGTATATTTGTTTCGTACGTACATATTGCCAAACAATTCCCCCTTGCACCTGAACCACCACGAGCCCCGCGACCAGTGAACACCGAGTAACCGAGCCACACATTTCCCCTCACATCGAGCCTTTACGAGCCCCATCCATAATTCACGCCCACACGGCAGATCCCCCTATTTCCTTTGGATTTCTACTTCACGCTTCGACACCTTTCCTGGGACCATCACCTCATCTTCCTGTTCACCCGTGCTCTCCATATCGGACGACCGACCCTTCATTTCTGTCCCCGTGCGTACTTCGACAGCGGTCATAAAGGTCCAAACGACCCTCATTCAAAATTTCACTTGAATAAATTTGTCTCAATGTCGCGAGACAGGTCAACTCAACCACTTGTTCCGATTCCCTTTTCAATTTACCTCACACCTGCCTTTGAGTCTCTCACCCGATAGTCTTGGTTCTGAATCCAGACAGTTTGCATTCTCAAGATTATTTCCATCAATTTCTGGCGGCGTCGTGATTGCCTATCTTTATTGGAATGGATGAATAATTCATTGTCCATAGACATCTCTCAATTGTCCTCATCTGGGATACTCTCCGTGCATACTTCATACGATGTCCTCGCCAAGTTTCAACTTCAATAGTCTCGTAGATTTTCTCCGTCGGGTTGTTCAAGATGGCATCACCATTCACACCGCAACCATTTCAGATGAGAAACAGCATTACTGTACTATTAAGTTCAGTTCGACAGTCACGGGTCACGGGCACCCTTGTCGGTGTCGAATTTTGGTTAATGTCACGCGTCACCCCGGGCTGGTGTCGAATTGGACCAACGGTTCAAAAAAATGTCAAAAAATTCGCCAGCATAGCGGCAGCTTCATTTACAGTGAGTCCAGTTGTGCAGGTAAGGTATTTTGATCAAATTCAACTGGAACAGAACTTTGAGCACCGTTTTGAGGGTAAATCTCTGTCAAGTGGCTCATAACTGGTTAGAAAACCATACCCAAAAGCAATATTTGGCGAAAATCCTAGTTGTAGTCACCTGGGTCCTCAATAACCTCCCTCAAATCAGTTTCTGGCACGGGAAAATTTCGCAGGTCTGTCGAAATTTTGCCGCTTGTCACTGTTGCCCCAGCCCGCTGTCGAATGTCGAATATGGTTCAAATTGTCACGGGTCACACCCCATGTCGAACTGAACTTAATAGTACAGTAATTCTGTTCCTGCTTAAAAATTACATCATTTTCCTCACCCACATTTACATCCCAAACCAGTGACTCCCGGGCTGAATTTCTGGCCATGGGAGAACTGTGTCTCCTCGTTCATTTTAAGATCGTTAGGATCCTGTTGACTCCAAAATTCCACCGCCTTATTTATTATTCATCGTTTCAATGCTCCCGGCTATACTGGCATGAATTCCTTATACCCGTCGTAAGCAGTCGTTCATAGCCTGCTCCATTCATGATAAACATTGATCTTGCTTTAGAAACTCTTGACTGTACATTCTGTGGTTGTAATTTCAGAGCCACACTTTACTGTAGTCAGTGTCTGAAATCCTCTCCTCCGATTCAAAGGCAACTACTAATTTTATTTGGCTTTCACACAATCACAGTGACCAATCATGGTTACCAACCCATATGTCTGTTTCGCGACGTCTTTTGCAATTCACGTGTTCAAATCACATGCCCGTGAACGCAAACTCTCTTTGCCATCTCCTACTAGTCTCGTTAACCAGACGTATAGGGCAGTTCACACTCTGTGTAGCAGGTGGCGGTAAATATCAGCGGGGATACGACTGTCGAGATGTTTAAATGATAGCGAGGCGCTGAAACATGAAAATTGGTGGGGGATCACTGCCCTATAACGTCTGGTGCAGTTTACCCGTAGAACGTGCGATTGCGTCACGCGATGCTTCTACTACTATAAGACATTTTCTTTCTTCCCTACCGCTGGAGGTATGGACCCTAAACTCGTCCCAAAGGCTACTACAAAGCATACAAAGGTGCCTGCTTTACCCCTGCAATTTTTCTGGGCCGTATTTGTGACATAATATGTACTTTATCTCCACCATTCTTCATGCTACCATCCACCTAAAACATAGTTCTTTTGTGCAAGGAAAAACTTTCAAAGACATCATAATAGATTCTGGAAGAGTTCCAGAGGCTCAGCTTGAGTTGTAGTCTTGTGCTTAAGACGGAAGGGGTGTTCTTTAGCTGAGCTCATTATTTATTGCTTTGGTGTGGATGTTGCGACGCGTCTATACTCGCGAAATCAACAGAAATGGTTTTGATTACCTACAAAAACCTTCAGAAAGTTAAAAATCATGTCTCCATGCCCTATTTGCCCTTGAATATTGACTTTTTTGTATATTCTCTCCGCAAATTGTGGATTTCTCAAGGATCCATGTAAGCCTGTATCATTCAAACACACCATATTGTTGCCAGGTAGCACTCATGAATTATTGACGGCTTGAAATATTTATTTTCGACCCCCAAGGCCTTGGGGAACGGAGCTCGTTCGCGCTACAGCTGAGCTTGGATTGTGACATACGTGACTGATGAGAGCAATCGCACGTTCCACGGTCGAAATGCACCAGATCTTTACGGGGTGATGGCTGCTGTGGATTTCGTGATGGGGTGCCCCAAATTTCAGACTCCGCCAAACCCCGTAAAGATCTGGAGCCGAGATTAATCTCCTACTACAATGAATCACAACAACGACCCCGTTCACACTGTCCTTATGGAAGCACACAACATCTGCGTCCGGGCTCAGTTCGTAGTGGATTCTCTCCCCAATGCTGAACTTCCTGCTGTCGAACGCAGTTCTCACCAACTCGGGGCTGTTTGGCAGATTGTTGCTGTTATCGATGACCCCGCTTTTACGGATACTGCTCGCGAGGAACTTTTGGCTATGGTTGCCGCTCTAACCCTCCCTCTGGACAATTTCATTGCCAACCCACCTCCCCCTGCCAATGTGTCACTGCGAGTCATAGTTCGATGGGTCTTATTAGATCCCATCAAAATCGGCGCTCCGGGCTGATTCCTGGTGATTCCCGGCGATTCCTGCCGGCCTGCTGTTGCCGTCGGGTGGCCGTTAAGGTCTGCCGTCTGCCAGGACTATGCCGCCAGATCCGGTGGGAAGCCCATTGCAAGTATTTGGGAGTTAATTATTTTCTAGTTCCAAGGCGAAGCGGCGGAATGCCAGGCTTTTTTGTGACCACCAGCTGAAATAGTTTGAAGAAAAATTCTTGGCAAGTACAGGAGACTAAATACCTCCTGGTACCAACCTGGTACAACTGGACGTCGATGTGAGTGAGTGAACCGAGTGGAGTAAATCTGGCGCGCTTCTCTGATTTGCGGAATGTAAGTGCATGCCCGGACCCAGTAATTAAGCTTTGCATATCTTTGGAGAAGTTCTTCTGGTCAGAATGTGTTCCTGCATGAGAGAATCTGACAATTTATTTGAGTCTGATTTAAACTCCGCTTTGTTTGGATTCACCGATCAATTCAGAGCGATGCTGCATGTTTGAAGCGAAACAAATCCACGAAGGCATACTGCATGTGTGGTTGTTCAGAGCCAGAGAGCTCTCAGTGTTTATTAGAGGCTTAATTTCCGTTTGATTTAGAAACCCAACTGGAACCAAACTGGAACTACAAGCCTGGATCCGTGATGATTGGCCCATGGGAAACAACATCCGAGTTATGCCTTTTCAAAACTGATATAATCGTGTTTGCCAGTCAGATATGGGCCTGACTGGACAGGAGAAGAAAAGGACTTTGCGTTGAACTTGTACGGGTTCCGGAGACGTACCTACGGTTGCCCTCCAGGGTCATGGTCTGTTTTAGGCAATTGGTGATGCCATCACGCGGTGCGCGGGGGTCCTGGCACTCCGTGACAACTATACTCATACATGCTGACAGAATGTAGTGCGGTGAGGTGGTTGGTATTACATGAAAAGTGAGCAGCGTTTGAGGAAAACGTACCATTCCATCGGATATTTCCGTGGGGTCTGTAAATTTGGATGTACCTAAATGGTTTGTACATATCTACAACCTCATAAACATCTTTCCGAAGGAGGAGACGCAGGAAGGACAAAAGACCGACTCCGTTTCCTATTTCGGAACTCAACGCCCATCAAGATATGATCGGCATATCACGTGACAAATGAGCAAATGTTTTGTCACGCTGCTGAGCCGCTGCGACAATGCTTTAACGTGTTTTTCTTGACGAAATACGTGTATTCCATTATTGCGCTTCACTTACACGCTTTATATCTCGATTTCATTTGTATTTAGACTTGGTTTACCAATTTTTCCAGCAATTGAAAACTTTGCAGCTATGACCGCAAGGTTGGAATATTTTGTGGCCGGAGTGGGTATAAGTTGTCGTTACACATGTATTCTATACTTTCGTATGACTCTGGCCTTGTACAACGGGACCCTCCATGTTCTGTACCCATCACAATTTTATAGGGGATAGTTGGCATCAAACCAAAGCACAATGGAACCATAGTCTTTGTCTCTACGCATTGGGCCTTATAAGCGGCACAATGTGTCTATTTGATCTGACACCAAAGCACTGGCACCGGTGAATAGCCGTGTCGGCAGAGTTCAAATAAGTGAACTGAGGTAAGCGTGGGAAAGGTTAAGTTAAGTGCGGCACGGCTAAGTTTGGCGGGTAAGTGAACTTACCAAGTGAGGAAATAAGGTACTTTTTACAAACTCCCTGCTATCTACTGCACTTGTAGACTATTCAATTGCTGTTGCCTTGCCGGTTTTTGAAAATACCCCACCTACTTTACTGATGGTGTGTGGGTTTTTTTATATTTGAACCTGCACATGTGCTTTTTTTATGTATTCATGGGTGTGTTATTTTCTCAAGATGAAGGAAGGTGTGTAAGAAAGTTCAATGTTTAGGTGGTGTGCTGTTTTAGTGAGGACGTGCACCTGGGTGTTTTCTTTTTTAGACACACACCTGCGTGAATTTTCCACTGACCTCAAGTGGTGTTTTTTTTAGGACATTACAAGCAGGTGTGTGTTTCAGAGTTGGGAGGTGTGAATTTTTTCGCAAAAAACTACCATAATTATGACCCAGTATTACCCCCATACAGGAATGACAATTGCACTGATTGATAACACACGGGCGATATCGAGGACATAGGTGAAGACACGGTGGTCGGTCGACATGGTTAAAAGAGTACCACACTGCGCGGCCTTTTATCCTGTTGATATGATTTGCCACATTCCCCACTGGACGTTTGGTGGCTGCGCAGGTAGGAGATGGAAACCCAGTTGCCCACAAACCCGTACAGAGACGGAGGTAGGAAATAGATGGGCGCTGGGGACTCTATGTCTGAGTAGGATTCAGGGTCCACCTGGCAAGACAATTTTCGTTAAAAACTGCGAACTTGTGATAGCAGTGGAGATAAAGTGGATATGTAGCTGAAGCAACTAGAAAAGCCTGTAGTTACTTGCCCGTATTTATTTATTTGCAAAGGAATAAACCTGTTGCAATCACCGTATCTTCTGAGCTCATTTCAACAGCATCAGGGGGCGGATGAGTTTCAACCCCATGTGAATTCCAGGTCCAGCCTTAATAGACTACCTATTATTGTTCCTTAACATTCAAGATAGGCTCGATGATTCCCGTCCGATATTCCATTGAGGGTGGACTGGCTTATGACTGGGTTTTAATATTGTATTGAGCCGTGGGAATGCAATGTTGGCCGGTCATGGCAGCGACAGAGGTCGAATATTTCATTGTTGCCTAAGCATATACACGGAAAGTTCGATACAAATGGTGCTACAAAGACCAGAAGAGCCAGTTGGCATATCGTAGATGGCAACTATGACGAAAAGGATCGACTCCGTGAAGAATGATTATATCTGTGTCTTTCTGAAATCCTGGGATTTGGAAAAGAAGTCGTCGCTCTACGTCACGGACCCACGGTTAGCCAATGTGAACACCAAAATAGTCCGGGGAGGTCCCACCCTGTCTGTTGCCACCGCAGTCGAGATGACCACCCCGGAGCTGTTTCCGCCTGAGGCCGAAAACGTGTTCATCTCCATTCCAAAGTTGAGGGTACCGAAGTTGGACAAGATTTGAGGGGCGTTATTATTTTGGGAGCGGTTTCTCCCATTCAGTGTGGCGAATAATACGTTGGAGTACCTAAATCAATAATTTTGCTCAGCGAGGACGGTCAAAGTGTTCACATACACGAGGCTTACATTTTGCCGAGGATAAATTCGCTAAGCGGCCGGGTAAGTAGGAATACACGTACGAGTAGTTAGGAGCAATAGGTACAGAAACTGACGTTGTGAGGAAGTAGTACGCGTTCGGGAGTACTTTGAACAAAACGAGAGTGACGAGCGCGAACCCTGCTGTGATGGCGCCGGTTTCGATGGTGGTGACGATGAGCCGATTTAACAAGGTCTCCGTCCCTTTGAAGGCAGTTTTATTCCGTGCCCGTCGCAGCTGTACCACGAGATCAGAATGGTGTGGACTAAAGAGATCGGTGTGAGCGGATAAAAAATGGCAGCGTACCACAATGACCATTGCAACAGCGATAATTGCATCACCGATAAAACTAGCAATCAGCCAGGTCTGAATTTTACTAAAAGCGTTAGCCCTAACATTATGAAGCGTATCTGAGAAATACTTGCATCGGCTATGATGGACAGCTGTGTAAGTCGCGTCGCATCCCGTGCAATCAATGTGTACTGCCGCACAAATCTAGCTTAGTCGGATATTCAAATCTCGCCACATACCTCAGCCGTCAGGGCGGTAGCAGCACCCAGCTGCAACAGCGAGATCTGGGCAGAGAGTTGGAAGTGCGTTAGACTCTCGCTGTAAGATTCCAACGCACCAACACAATGATTATGGAAACCCCTCGGCCAATGTTAGAGTTTGCCATTTGCCATATTCTCCTGAAACCCAGAGAAAATCATTATCATGCAACAACGATGTGGTACAATATTGAGAACACTGAACTTACCAGGAAAAGAAACATTGAACCGCGGTGCCGGCTGTGACTTTGAGGTCGAGAGAAATTCTACGGGATGGATCACTTACCGCTTCCGTTCAGTATGGGTGTAGTTGACGACGACCAGGGAGTGACAATAAGGGAGGCGTTATTGCCCCATCCCTCCACAAGCATGACCCAGCATGAATGGGTGATCAGCGCAGTGTGGAGGATTTCGATCACAAAGACGGTATAAACTGCGTGTATGGGTATGATGAGGGGGGAGAAATGTCGCAAGACTTACCGAGAACTTTGATTCCTAGCCGGTCGGTGGTTCGCGAGGTATTGTGGTAGTCGTCTGCCAAAGGGGAATTATGTTATTCTGGGCCACTGGACTCGGAGAAAACAAAGTGACGGACAGACTTGTATCACGATGCATCCCGTGAGTGCCCATACGAGAAGAATCCCGACGAACTGCCCTCGCTCATCAGACGAGAGTCCAGTACGGCCAAACAGGTAAATGGAGCTCACCAGGGGACCAACGCTAAAGAGCAGAGTTAGATATTTACATGAGTGTGCGGGAGGAGTGGGGCAACGTACAGCGTAATCTGCGAGTCCGTAGCCATAGTTGAACTCCAGTTGTGGGGCCCGACGCTTTATATACCGCGCCAGACTCCGTTGATCTTCTTTAATAAAATCCGCCCCTGCGCATCGCTACGGTCTGTCTCATGCGGTCCATGATTTTGGACCCACCAGATTATCTCCGAGGTGGTTAGAGTTGGACACTCATTTTCATTTTCTCAAATTTTCCGCAATTGCACGACACAGCGTCAGGTTTCGATGTGCCATCTAATATTGTCAGCCTGTTATACATCGGACGGTTGGAAAGATAGATATCCAATTGCAGGACCGCCGTGAGCTCGGGGAAGCATGAACGCCACAGGCGGAGCGGCGATAGAAAACGGTGTCCGCGATTGATTAGAATGATGAGAGGTCCTTCGGTTGTCTCGGTGGCCCGCTTAGAAGTGGAGTTAGCTTCTTACAGAACTGTCCATTGACTTGCTTTACGGAGTGATACGTTTTCTTAGAGATACCGGACTGAGAGCCTGTTGACACTTCTTTTCAAGGCTGCTACAGAAATGATGGGTGTCTTCTTCAAGCCTTCCTGAGATCCTAACATATGCTTACCGAGGTTGGGAGGTTGACATAATTGCCGTGCGTAAATTAAATTTTAATGTCTGCAATGGTCTCGTTGAGTTGTCCTCGTCTTGGGTATTTCTTTCCTCAGGGGCTGACTTCTCTGCTCGGTGATGAATCATTGAGACAGATATGCGAGTCTTGTCGACATGTGCGAGACAGACATGTGAGCGCTGTTGGGCTGATTTGGACCCACAAACACTCACACAACGTGGGTCCGCTTGTCAGTAATTTAATTAATTATCAAATGCTGGGAGTGTGAACGTTTTCCGAACCCCGGCCAGAGCTGGACAAGGCCTAGCCGTGGCATCGCCATCGGAGAAGAATCAAAATGGAATATTAATACAGAAAACCGACGGACCCACTGAATACTAATGGCCATTTTAGCAAAATTTTGGGCATTTCGCGACTCCCTTCCAGTACGCGTAGATACTTATGTATCCACTCGATGGCACGAGAAAAATGCAGGAGCAGAGTTGATTCACGAGCCCATTGGTGACGACAAGGAACTACCATGTATGCACGTGTGGGGGTCTGTGGGTCCACAGGCCTTGAAGATGTTGACAGGCGCAGCGCATTGGCAGCGCATCGTGATGCTCGTGTGATTTCGAAGTCGAAAGCACATGTCTGTGTGTTCGCCCACTTGCATCTTCAGCAGCTTTAAGAGCCAAGAGAAGCCCATGAACGCTCTCCACTTTCAGCCATCCCGGTATTCCTCCTGGCAATGGCGTCTCCTCGAAATGCAGTCGTTACAGGTGCAGCCCGAGGCATTGGGCGTGCCATCGCCGTACGGCTCGCCGCTGACGGTTGCAATGTTGTCGTCAACGACTTTCCTACCAACCAGGAAGCGCTGGATTCCCTTGTGAAAGAAATCGGCGCGGAGAAAGCGACTTCTTTTGCCGGCGACATCACCGTTGAGCAGAACGTCAAGGACTTGGTGGAAAAATGTGTCAAGACCTATGGTAGCCTGGACATCGTAACGATTTATCAATTATCCCCCGTTTGAAGCCGCCCTAACCTTCCTCCTCGCAGATGGTTTGTAATGCTGGAAATTGTTGGGTAAAGCCTCTGCTGGACTGTACGTCTTCTGATGCAGACGGAAGGCGTATCTAACCGAAGTCAAACAGGTACTGTGGAGAAAATGCAGAGCCTGATGGACACCAACTTCCGCTCGGTTTACCTCGGCTACCAATGTGCCGCAAGGCAAATGATCAAGCAAGGCAACGGTGGCCGCATCATTGGTCTGTCAAGAAATACTTTGACACGAACACACCTTTCTCACAACACTTTTCTACAGGTGCTGGTTCTACTGCGTCAAAGAAAGGGAAGTTTCATTGATGGTCCCACAAACCCTCACGATTAACCTGCTTATTTTCCACAGGAGTCCCCAATATGAGCGCGTACTGCGCCTCCAAGTTTGCCATCCGCGGGATCACCCAGTCCGCAGGTAAGTTCGGGTTCATTTCTCTGTGACGGGCTGAGAACAACCATTTTTCCGCGGTCTGTAGCGCAAGAGTGGGGCGCACACAAAATCACTGTCAACGGTTCGTTTGCGTGCTTTGAACCACAGTGTCCATCTGACTGACTTGGTGTTCAGCCTACTGTCCTGGCCTCATAATGACCCCTCTCGGTAAGGGCGCGTTCGAATAACTGGTCATAGTACACCTGTTAAGCCAGTGATCCAGTTCACGAACTTGGGAAGCAACTGGCCGCTGGTGCCGGTTTGGTCAACGTTGACCCCGGCGACTTGGTCCGTATTTGCTTGCCAATCAATCAGTGTGACACATTAACGATTTATTTTATATAGTGGGCGTCGATGTCCTCGCTCAAGAGAAACGGGGAAACCAAAGATCTTGTTGGTTTTGTGTCCTTCTTGGCTTCGGAAGAGGGCGGATTTATCACAGGGCAAAGCGTGAGCTCAAGTATTTGATCCGAGGTATAGATTCTGATCCATTTATCGGTGTACCCAGGTGCTCGTTGACGGCGGAACGGTGTTCGATTGAGGTGCATTCTTGCTTGTATTTCATATGATGGGTGTATAGAATGAGGAACTTTATTTTGCCTGCAAATTCAAGGTCGTGTTCAACTGCTTGAGGGCTTTGAAATTTAACGGCATGCCATGAGCAGCATAATCGGCATGCCGAAGTCCCGCCAAATATTGCAAAGGAAGTTTAAATTCACGGTTGAGTTCATGCAGATACAACTTGCCTCCGCGGCATAACAAATGAAAATAACCGTATGAAACATTCTAGATATATCATTCGAGGGAATGCAAATAGCTCAACGGTTTCCTGCACGGTACGTCGCACGATAACCTTGTTCTCCTGGCTTTCTGTCTGTATCAAATATATTTGCCGCATGTCCGAATGCCTATCGCACAATTTTATCGCCGTTCTACATGAAGTAGTGGCTTTCTCTATCGGTAATTCCCCCCTGCTAGATACACAGCCTTTCCAGGATGCCTACCTGCTGTGAACCGTCGTTGAAACGTCGTGGGAAGTCCCGTTGCGGAAATCTCCCCTTATGGAATTGGGCGTTGCGGCTGTGCTGGGATCACGAGGGCAGCTACCGGCCACGTTCCTCCCGTTATGACATTCACGCCCATCTCCCTCTCCAGCCTCAAGTCAATCAAGAACACGGTAATAGGCAACCCAGCGGCGAAGGCCCAACTTGCCCAGGATGAAGCATTCGTCCAAACGTGAGCCAAACTGCGCCCGCAGTCGCTTCTACCCCTCACGCTCCATTTCAGTCTTGTGCAGTGTCTCAATGACCCACCCCCAGCGGATCCACAGGAAGAAGATCTCAGGGTTGAGGCAGCCCATGTAATTGCGTCGATATCTTATGGTTGTCGTGCTGTGCATCACCCGGCGACTTCACTTATTCATATTTTTCAGGGTCGGAAGCGGTTTTAGGCACCTTATTGCGCTGTGATGCTCCCCGGGCGTTCCTTTACGGGATATCGAAGTTTGGGCCGGAAGATGGAGCGGCTTTACGCTCTGCTTTTGCTCGGGGACTCCGCGCACTGGCCATCGCAATCGCCGACACAGTTGGGCCTTCGCAGTGGGGGCTGCGTGAGGAACGATCGACGATAAAAAATGACGCAGAGGCGGCTCTCGATTATATTTTTCAGGTGAAGTGCTTTTTGGCTTTCTGCTTGGACTTGGTGAAATTCAACTTCATCCAGACAGAGTCCCTCGATCTTTTTCTTCCGCTGCTCGTCGATCCTTCGTCACAAACGCGAATCTCCATTGCGCAGCTACTTGGGTTCTCGGTACGAAATGCAGAGCATCGGAGCGCCGTTTCAACGTGGTTGCCTCACGAGGACCGGCTGAAGGAGGTGAAGACAAAGCGGGGATGGGAAAAGACCGTCGCGAGTGCCAACGCTCCCACTAGACAGGGGGGTTGGGTGTGTCGGAATCTGACGGCACTGATTCATAGTCGGGATGCCAAGGTTACTTCTTCGACCCTTATGTTTTGTATGTGCTAATGCGTACAGATCAGCTTCAAGAAGCGGCTTTGTGGGGGCTCGCAACGATAGTCAAGGATAACGCTACTATTGCGGGTGCTCTCGGTAAAACGGCCTCGGACCGTGACGGTAAGTTCACTTTGAAAGATGGCGCATGGGCTTATATGTGTATCCTAGGTCCCACTTTCCTTGGTTTCGTACTCACACTCGCAAGATCTCGATCAACTGATACTCAACTTGCGGCGTGTTTATGGTATCAATGGCCTCAGTTTTTTGTCAGTTCTGAATCTGAACCGTCCGTAGTGCAACCAGCATCATCCGTGCCACGTTGGTGTCCCCTCCGACGCAGACCATTCCCCCAGCGGATGACACCTCAGCACGAACAGTCATGAACGTCATCAACCGCATCATCTCAGCTCCCAGCGAGCCACTGGCCAGCCGTACGAAGGCGTGCTTCATCTTATGTCTGTATCTTTCCCGTTCCGCGACCTCGGTGCTGATTATTGGTTTGCCCGCAGATTATCTGGTGACGGACAACACGGCGCTATCCTTCTCTGCGTTCGACCGAGGATGTCTTGGCAAACTCGCTGCCGTTCTGCACGACATCACGCCTCTCACGCCACGAGCAGAGTGGGAGGAAGACGAGTCCGACAGTATCGCGTCGTTGCGGGAGGTATGTACCTTTTTTTTGTGTTCTATCATCATTTTGTTCATCGATTTTCTCAAAACACACACTCATCGTACATTACACAGGGTGCCCTCACGGCAGTTGCGGCCATTTCGCTGTTCGACAACACCATCCGGCGCAGCGTCACCGACGACCTCCGCCTGCTCCCCATGATTAATGCATCGCTCATCCATCGCCATGTCGGCGTCCGCTACGCCGCGTGCCAGTGCGTTCGCGCATTGAGCCGCGCAGTCGCCGTGTTGCGCACGAACATCGTCGACAGCGGGCTTGGCATGGCCGTATTCCAGATCTTCAAAAAGGAGGAGGGAGAAGACGGGCGTGTGACGTCCGCTGCGCTGGCGGCGGTGTGCAATATCGTAAACGAGTTCTCTCCGCTAAGACCGGTGAGTGGAGTTGTCTGTGCTATTCTCGGCGGGATAGGCGCTCCCCATTCTCGTCGGTCCCTCGATTTTCGGATCCCCGCGTCAGCGGGTTGTGGCAGATGTTCTGCCTTCGATGAATTTGTTGTCGTCCCTTTTTGCCTCGTGTCGACTAAATTTGTTTTACTTCCACAGATATACTTGGACCAGGGGCTGATGCCAAGGCTGGTCAAGTTGCTGGGAGGCAGCGACGCGACGCTACGACTGAGTTCGCTGTGGGCTGTTAAAAATTTGCTCAGTAAGACGAGCGGTGAAACCAAGCGTGATGTGATGCAGTGTTTAGGGTGGGCGCGTTTGGCTGAGTAAGTAAAGCATCTGGTCCAAATCTCTTTTTTCCCCTCGCGATTCGTTTTGCAAAACGCTGACTGATCTTTTTCCAGGCTCCTTGAGGATGCAGACGGTGCTGTACAAGAGCAAGCGTTTCATCTCGTGCGCAATCTCGCGGAGAACGAGGCGGGTATCGAAATGATATTCCGTGAGCTGAGCGCAAGCGTGCTCCTTGCACATCTCACTAGTGCTCTTTCCGCGGACGACGATGACGTGGTGTTGCAGGTGATACCCTTTCCCCTTCTCTTCTCATCCATTGCCACTCGCTTGTATTGTTATCACGGATTAATTACTCACACCCCACCAGGCAACTTACGTTCTCGCAAATCTCTCAAACGGCGCTGCAACTTACCAGTCCCACCTCATTGCCTCTCCGCAGCTGCTCGCCGGCCTCCGCAACGTGCTCGCTGAGCGAGGGCCGCACATTCGGCGCCCTGCTGTTTCTGCCGTGCTCGAACTTGCGCGCACGAGTACGGCGGCCCGTCGCGCGCTCGGGGACGCCGGTGTTGCTGGGACGCTGCGGCAGATGTGCAGCGCTAGTGCTGGGTACCATTCCGGCACCATCGCGGGCGGCTTTCACGTCGTCATCGGTGCGCGAGACGCGAGCGGAGCCGGCAGCGGCGGTGGTCCACGCGCGACTGCAATGGACGACGACAAGGATGTGATCGAACAGGCACGTAAGGCGCTTGATTGGCTCGAGCACGGAGAGGCATATAGGTAGGCCGTGGGACAATTTCAGGGTTTCTCGGTAGTTCTATTTTTGACGATCGTGGATGTATGTACGTGTCCCTGGTTATCTTTCTTTCTCGTTGTAAATGCGTTGCCTCGTTGCTGATGTCTATTCTGTGATCGGCATGGGTCCTGAATTAGGCGCAATTTCCTTGTCCTTGACGGACGTGGGACTATGTATCGCTCCACTCTACCGTGGGTCTACGTTTGTAATCGTTTCAATGTGACGATCTTCGTGGTGTTTGCTGTAAATGAGTTTCCTCCTTGCTGTTGACCATCTTGTCGCTGACTTACGTGCCCTTGAAGGACGTGGGAGAATCGGTCCACCTGTGCAGCACGACCGGCGCGTCGAAATAGTTTTGATAAGTTAAGCTTTTATACTCAGGATGAATATGATTCTGCAGTCGGGTATACGCTTGGGCGGATTGACATGGTCATGTTCTGTATGCTCCCACTACAGTTCATGATAAGGTGATCATGACCCCCTCCAGAACTTTCCAAACCGGACACTGGACGATGAAAGTGGCCCAAAATTGTGCGAATGCTGACCAACCGTTCTCACCGACACATTACAGCTCATTCATCCTGTGTTATTTACCCGTCGAAGTTGTCCATTGAGGCCAGGTTTGGTGTAAAGGACAACGATGGTGCCATCATACATAAGCCACCCTCGTGCCACAGTCCATCAAAGCCAAGATGGGCATCCATCCAAGCCTTCTCTGCTTCCTTCTCCTCTGGAGTCAAAGGCCGAACAAACAGGTCATGCAGGGCTTCAATTGCAGTGAAGACACAATCTGTGAACGCTTCGACCGAACCTTCACTGCAACCTGCCACTTCCCATGGCGTCCAAGCCGGTACAAAGTCACAGCTAGCTGCTGATCTACCGGAGTCTGTGGCACGTTGGAGTTGTTGTGGAAGACAGGGTGATCTTTTATGAGATCCAGTAGGACACTGAAAACGAAAGGCGAGACACAAAGCATGTTGGTGAAGCGTCCATGATTGTCGGGATTTCCAGCATAAACCCACGCAAGATGTAGATTCCCAGCCTTTGCAACATGACCACAGCGGCGCAGATAGTGAGTCGTTCGTATGGCATGGAGGGTTTTCATGTCCAGCATCAGTTTATCGATCAACGAGGCAAAGTCCAGTGTGTCGGGAGGGGTAACAATGTCCCGCATGGCCATATGGGTCAGACACGAAGGAATGACCTGAGAGTGGTAGGTTTTCCGGGGCATTTCAGGTTGCTAAATGGCACAGAGAGTTGTGGGGGGTAAAAGAGTGGTGTTTCTGTCTTGTCGCAATTAAATCATGGCCTCATGTTGAGTAATCGATGAGATTCAAGCCGATAGGGGCTGGTTTCCCTTTCGGGGATCTTGTAACTCTGTCACATCAGCTCACGTGTTTACGTCCCGCGTCCCGCAACTCTACTCTGAGCTTCCCTACTGCAGGTGGCTACCAGGTGCTACATAAAGGGGATTTGCCGATGAGGCAATGCAGGTTACAGGGACTACCGAGCACTATGTAACCAAGTGGTTTTTTCCTGATGGAGGAACTTGAGCGAACCCTCTTGGTATGTGCAATGTTTATAGGCAGACTATTTACTCATCTCACTGGATGAACATTTCGAGTTTTTGACTGCTAAAACTGGTGAAAAATATTTAAAGTTTTACATCAATTTTTCACTGCAAAAGTTGGTGAAAAATTCAAAAGTTTCTTACCACTTTTCTAAGTTAGAATGAAAGTGAAAAACTCGAAATAAAATTGATAGTTTCTTTTAGAAGATTTTCATCAATAATGGTTCGGATTTTACAGAACATTTCTTGCTGCAAAAGTTGGTGAAAAAATTAAAAGTTTCTTACCACTTTTCTGCGTTGGAATAGAAGTGAAAAACTTGAAATAAAATTGATAGTTTCTTTTAGAAGATTTTCATCAATAATGTTTTGGATTTTACAGAACATTTCTAGCTGCAAAAGTTGGTGAAAAATTTAAAAGTTTCTTACCACTTTTCTGAGTTAGAACAAAAGTGAAAAACTTGAAATAAAATGGATAGTTTCTTTTAGAAGATTTTTATCACAAATATTTCACATTTCATAGCACATTTCCTCCCTCATAAAGAGGTGAAAAATTCAAAACTTTTTTACCACTTTCCCCAGTTGGAATCAAAGTGAAAAACTTGAAATAAAGTTGATAGTTTCTTTTAATCTTTTTTTCGTCAGGATAACTCGGCCTATGGCGCCTAATCCACACATTCAAGTTTTCATGCGTATTTTTGCTGATACAGTGTGATTTTCAGCTGTTTTCAGTGAAATTTTCTGAAGTGAGTGAATTTTCAGATGTTCAGAAAAGGAACTTGAATTTGCGGGTGGTTTTGGGTAGACCGAGGCTGAGTATGTGACCCTATGCCACTGAAAGCTCCTGAGGTGGCAGCAGCTCTGCGGATTTCAGTTCCGCTCTGCCATTGGGTCGAAAATCAGTCGTAAATTCTGTATTTTATTTCCGCTGGGGGCAAACCTTGGCGGAAGTTGAATTTGAGTGTGGTTTTGGATGCCTGGCACCCAGGGGCACGCATTTGGTCACTTGAATCCACCATCAAGCCGTCGGTGCTCCAATGGATTTAAGTTCTGCTTTCTCCCTGCAAACAGCTGATTATAGAGGTACTGCTAGGGGCAAACCTTGGCAGGAGTCCGATGTGAGGGGGGTAGGTAATCATTAGGGTTGGCCCAGCCACAGTTGCGAAGATTTCCCGCCAACACGTTGAAAAAAAATCCTGACATTGTAAAAAAATTCATTACCCTTTTCAAAGAACAAGAATTTTTTCTGAACATCTGAAAATTCACTCACTTCAGAAATTTTCACTGAAAACAGCTGAAAATCACACTGTATCAGCAAAAATACGCATGAAAACTTGAATGTGTGGATTAGGCGCCATACACTGGTTGAACATTTCAAGTTTTTCGGTGAAAAAATTGGTGAAAAGTAGTTTGAGTTTTACACAAATTTTTCACTAAAAAAGTAGGTGAAAAACTTAAAGGTTTTTCACAGATTTTCACTTTTAGGGTGAAAGATTTGAAACAAAGTTAGAAAGTGGTGCAAAAGTTTTAAAATTTTCACCTACTTTTTCAGTGAAAGATTGGTGTAAAACTCAAACTACTTTTCACCAATTTTTTCACCGAAAAATTTGAAATGTTCAACCAGTGATAGGCCGAGTTATCCTAACGAAAAAAAGATTAAAAGAAACTATCAACTTTATTTCAAGTTTTTCACTTTGATTCCAACTGGAGAAAGTGGTAAAAAAGTTTTGAATTTTTCACCTCTTTATGAGGGAGGAAATGTGCTATGAAATGTGAAATATTCGTGATAAAAATCTTCTAAAAGAAACTATCCATTTTATTTCGAGTTTTTCACTTTTGTTCTAACTCAGAAAAGTGGTAAGAAACTTTTAAATTTTTCACCAACTTTTGCAGCTAGAAATGTTCTGTAAAATCCAAAACATTATTGATGAAAATCTTCTAAAAGAAACTATCAATTTTATTTCAAGTTTTTCACTTCTATTCCAATGCAGAAAAGTGGTAAGAAACTTTTAATTTTTTCACCAACTTTTGCAGCAAGAAATGTCCTGTAAAATCCGAAACATTATTGATGAAAATCTTCTAAAAGAAACTATCAATTTTATTTCGAGTTTTTCACTTTCATTCTAACTTAGAAAAGTGGTAAGAAACTTTTGAATTTTTCACCAACTTTTGCAGTGAAAAATTGATGTAAAACTTTAAATATTTTTCACCAGTTTTAGCAGTCAAAAACTCGAAATGTTCATCCAGTGTCTTTTCTTTTTCTTTCTTGTCGATAGGAATCCGAGGTCGAGAACCTTCCTACGACCCCAACTCCTGTTCCTACCTGATCAGCTGTGAGTGTTCTTTTTTATAGAATTGAGCCACCACTGAAGAGTTACACTAGCCTCGCTCTCGTGGAAACCAGACTTGGAGTGGAGTTTTGTTGCCTGTTATCCAGGTACAAAGTCGTTGCTTTTGCCCCCTTGTTTTATCTTAAATCTTCGCACCAGAATCCTGGTGCATCTGGAGCTCCTCCCACGACTCAAGTAAGTTTGTTCTTCCCATTTCCGCGACTTCATTGGCTGATTGTTCGTTATTTCTCTTATCATCCCTCATCCACCAGCAACTCATCATATACCCAGCTATCAGGGATGGCAAACTATGGGAGGAGAGGTGGGTTGCCCAACCTGGCAGCTATGGAGGGCTGTTCGACATGTCCGACTTTGCAAAGAGCATCTTCGATACTGCTTCCAGTGAGGGTCATCCCTCGGAACTCCTTATCGAGGGGTTCAATATCGAGGCTCTGACCACCAGTTTTGTCGACAAGATCAAGGCAGCTGTTGCTGATCGCGACTTCGCTCATATCCTTACTCCAGATCGCACTTTCCAGATGTAATTATCCATTTATCCATCCTCTTTTCTATTATTAACAGCTATCTAGCTTGCCACCCGATGGAAGTATTCTCTCCTTCGGTGCTGGGATTGAACGAGAAGTTCTTTATTCTGCCTTTCGCATCTTCACAGACAGTGAGGGGGCCTGGTTTCTCCCTCGCTTCGATGGCATGTGCTCAATCGCTACTACTATGTCGCTTGCATCATCGGCCTTTGTTGGTCCTGATGTTCTCAGTGCTCGGATGCATTATCGCACTCCTGCTCATCTATGGTATCGCTCCTGAGCCACTGAGTCCAGCTGTGATCCAGTTTGCAGCAAATGGGTTCGACCTTGCTTCTCTAGACAAGCAGTTTCTTTGTGAGTGGCACCTGACCTCGTCGCCCTGCTGCACAACTGGAAGGCTATGGGTCTTGAGGGCAATGTTGGTGCTTTCCAGTCTTTCTTTGCATCCTACCATGACATGCAGGTAAGTGTAATTCATTTACGATCTAATATTCAGTGCCAAAACCTTTCACATCACAGGCTATTGCCCTTCACCATTGCAGTATTGCCCAGCACAGGGCCCTTGGCCATGAGATAGTGTATTGTGCTGTTATCAGGAGCCAGCCTCCATTGCATACCAAGCCTGAGGCTTTTTACAAGGGGCTTTGTCTTGGTTGCTCAAATGGCTTCGACTTTTCCAAGTAAGTTCAAGAGTTCAACCTTCATTATATTTTCAGGTCATAAGATCGTATCCTGGTGGTTCCACCACTTTCCTTTCTTGCATCTGGACCTTGGTTATTCAAGCTTACCAGTCGCTTCGGCCACACATGTCCATTCATACTGTCTCCCCCAAGGGCCTGATTCCAATTGGAGGTGCGACTTGATCCTTCTATTGTTTCATACTGAGCTGAATCGATTCCTCGCCCCCTCCTCCAGGCCCTGGCAGTACCATCCCCGACTTTCGCTCTATCTTGGAGGACTTCCTTGCTGGCTATGGGGTCCCCTGTCCCAATCTTTTCGCCAAAGCAAAGGGTAGCCTTAGTGCTTTGATCCCTATCGGCAACATGGACTCGCCTGCTTTCCAAAGCAGGTGCCTCTGCTGGGCAGTCACTGGGAGCCCTCATGTCGAGTTCGAGGATCACCAGCAAATCAATATCTGCTTTGTCGGCCAACGATGTTGGATACAATTCAGTCGCCTCTCGCTGGGCAGAGATGATGTCTCTCGGTAAGACCGCTTTCTGAACCTGCTTTTGCACTGCTCGCATTCCTGCTTCACATATTCTCAGGCTGGTTCGGCAGACATACCCTGCAAAAGACAAGGAGGGTAATGACACCGAGCCCTTTACTGCATTCCAGGCGATTCAACATTGGCTGCTTATGGAAATCCTTGGTGCGATCGGTTTCCACAGCATGACTTAGTCTCTATAGTAATTTTCCTACATTAACGGATGTACCATTATGTTGCAAAAGATTCCCAAGCTTCCGCTTTTCGGAGTGGTTTGCTTGCCCAGTCTCTTGCTTTTGCTGGTATTTAGCCTCTACTACCCTGCTTTTCAATATCTGATGCATGCATAAGCGAGGCATGTTCTGTCAAAGTTGAAGAGATAAAATCCAAGATTGCATCGAGCTAGAAGGATTTAGTTATCGCTTCGTTTCATTATTGTTTGGAATGATAATCATTCACTCACAGAGTTGAAACTAGGGTGGACTTCTTGCAGCCTCTGGACAAACTCTTAGGCCCTAGGAGTTCCTGGCTTGATGCTGGCTATTTCGTAGATTGTTGATTGGTGGACAAGTATCTTCTTGGCTATAAACAGTGTCAGGTTCCCATCGAGGAGTAGACAAGAGCCATACCACTTTCAATAGCTCGGACTTTTGCAGCATTTCTAGGCATAATGCAGGGAAAATGGTAAGGGGGCAGGGAGCGAGTGCGATAGTGGAGCAGGTCGGGGATTGGGGCAATTGATGAGCTGGCAGTCATGCCATCTTATAGACTAAGGGAATACAAATCCGATTGGCTTCTAAGATGAGTTAATAGCATCATGTGGCAGCTTTAAACTTTATGACATGGCACCTGCTGTCGACTCAGCCTATAGTAGTTCGTCAGTTTGACAGGTGGTCACACCAGAGTCGTCCAAGTTTCAGCATGTCCGAAGTGTGACCTGACACCTGCCCGAAATTTTTCCCTTTGGCTCGGCATTCATTCTTTAACCCAACCAATGGGAATATTTCTGGTCTGGACTTGTTTTGAGCTGCAGTTCAGGTGCCGGAAATTTTGCCTTGTCAGACCATTTGAACAGCTTCAAACTATGGTGATTTAGCCTACACTATTCTGATATGACAGATAGTAACATTGGGCTCGAGAATCAATATATAGTTTGACAAGACAACAGTAATATTCTCGGTTTGAAAATTGATACTGCCCTGTCACACCATTTATGAGCTTAAAACTATGGCATGATTCAACAGTGTGACTTTGTCGTTTTGGCCTACAGTAGCTTGACAGTGTGAGAGTAACATGCTTAGCTGGAGAATTAATACTGCCTTGTCCTTGTCAAAACTTTTAACAGCTTTATGCCATGATTTCGAGCCACCTGCCACTTTAGTTTAGCCTGCAGTAGTTCTGCAGCTAGTAATATTCTCGGTTTGAGAATTAATATTGTGCCAAACCTCTCAGGTTTAAACTAACGATTGAAACCTGTTGAGTTATAGCTAGAATCTCGATTAACACTCACTGGGGGCAAAGACCAGGGCACCTGGACTTCAGGTGCATCCGACACATGTACATCAAAGCTCGTGATGGGTGTTTTGGCACAAAGGAAACAAAGGTGATAATTTCTTTATTTCCTTTGTGCGAACTGGGTCCATTGCACCTGCCACCTACATGCCTCGGAGGCACCTGCTGTCCAGGTGCCCTTGATTTTGCCCCCAGTGACTGTATAGTGTGTCGCTTTGCAGACACTACCCAGTCAGCAAAAGAAAATTGTTTCATAGGAGCATGTTGAGCTGAAACTGTAGTGTGGACTGCTCGGATCATTCTCTTCAACAGCCAAAATTATTACACTGACTGAAGTTCTCGTACATCGGTACTGAAACTATACCTGTGACTAAACTATGTGAGCCTATCAGTGACATCAACTGGTCGCCACAAGGACCCAGTGTGCTGTAAAACAGTAGATGGGTCAGCAAGCAAGAAAGAGGAAAGAAAAAGTAAATAAAAAACACTCCATGGAGGCTGGACTGACCTACAGCGATGTGAATTGGTCGATATTGGTCGATAAGTATTTTGCATTTTCTGAGATCTGCTTGGGTTAGCTTAGCTGCATATTGCTCTTCTGGGTCAGTGGACTCTTTCGAAGGTTCCACTGAGGCTCCCGAGACTGGATCGAGTGGACCTCCTGCTTGCCATGCAAATCTGATGTAAGGTAGGTGCGATACATTGCTGCAGACTCGCTTGCCACTTCCATATCTATGTCGTTGATTAGCTTCATGTGACAAATATTGGTGAAAATGAACATACCAGGGGGAGCATCAATCCAAGAGCAAGCTGCAACTTTTTTACCTGCAGAATAACTGCTGCTCTTATTGTGATAGGTGTCTTTACTCCAATGATGAGCTTTAAGGACTTCAGCTGGTGTCACCGACACCACTGTCCCATCAGATCCAGGCAGGCTGAATGGACATTCCAGCACCGCATCCAGCATGTGTAGATCCGCAAGAATACCCTCCATTGCATAGAATTTTTGAGCAAGAGTGCATACTGAAGTCAAGCGGGTGCCATGCTGATAGGTCGCCCGACTCTGTTTACCTGAATGAATTGTAACCAGCAACATTGGCTCAGCATAGGTCCACAACAGTCTCGACAGAGGCTGGGGTCCTACTGGTAATGGCACCAACAGACTGAGATGAAGAACGGGATGAGGCTGAAGATAGTGACCGAGGGTATGGGGAAGATCGCACTGGCAATAATGATGCAGTCGGTGACGAGCGGTTCTGTGACAACTGCTGGCTAGGACCGGATGATAATAGGTGATGGGATAAATTTCCATTGTCAAAGCCAAAGAAAGTTCCAGTAGCAACATCGTCCAGCAAAAGGAGTGGGTCTGGCAAAATAGGCCCATCAGGCAGGATAGTATACACCAGAATGAAATGGCGGTCGCAGATGACAGCCATGTCCTTCCAAACCTCGAAATGCTGGCTGGCTGGTTTGTCCGCTGCAGCTATGACATCGGTGTTCCCATCAAACTCTAGAGATGGAAGCATGCGGGATGGATCCGACCGAGAGAGGCCTAGAAGAGTGTCAAGCTTCCGATAGCCATTGTTGGAATGAGTGTACGTGGCATTTTTGAAGTCGGGAATACGGGTAGTAGCAACATGAATATGGTTTGCACGGGGATGAGAACCAGAAATGATGCTGGCGACGACTGGGTCGGTAGGAGGATTCCTGGAAGCAAGATGGTGCTGGAGAGCAGCAGTCAAAGCAAGAATGGTAGTAGCCAATGCGGCTGGTCAGCGACGGAGAAATATGTTCGGAAATCTGATGCCAGTGAAAACCTCGAAAATGTCGCTGTCTCCACCTGTTTTGACAACATGACAGCTGATGGTTTTGGTGTCCGTGCTGAGTAGCTTAGCAAGCAGGGCAATGGGGCCCAACCCTGGATCAGATGACATGTCAGATTTCTCTCATTTTGGCATGCCAAAAGTATACCTTCCGGGCTGTGGCTATCCATTGGGATGCCTTCAAAAACGATGTGCTGGCAGCGGGATCAAATCAATATGGTCATGTGAGTATTACTCATCAAATCTGATCGCAATCCAATCATTATTGTCTCCTCTCTTCAAAACTCTATGGATCCTGAACCTTCTACCTTTGCTCAGGATACTCTTTTGAATGCCTTTCGAACCCACTACCATCGCTTCCAGGCCTCAGTGACCAACATTGTCAACAATCCGACTGATGCTACTGTGATTGCTCAGCTCAGAGATGAATTCGACGAATGTGTAACTATCGTGCAGGAGGTGAGTCGTACCCAGTGCCGAAGGGACTTGTTGCTCACAACATTCTAGCATCCAAATGTTTTTAGCGACGAGGAATTTTCCATCCTCCAGCTGAGCCTAGCCTCGATGCATAATGATATTCATCTGGAATATCAGGATTCTGTCGATGCCTCACATCATGGCCATCCATCTCTTGTTCAGATCGTGCCCTCAGATGGACCTGGTCGCCCTCGCATTCTGACCCTGAATTCTTGCGATGGGCATATGGTCAGCGATCCACAGCGAGTATTGGTCATTATCTCGGGGTTAGCCAATCAGTCGTCCGAAATGCTTTGCTTGAGCATGGAATTGTGGAACAACAAACCAATCCATTCCCCCAGAACACTGTTGTGGATGCACCAGATGTGGCTGCCAAGGTAGAAGATGGAATTGACGATATCCTCGATCCTGATCTGCCTGTTCCCCATCAATTCCCTCCTGATGTCAAAAATCTTGCACAAACCACTACCTTGTTCACTGGACCCGTCTTCGGTATTTCTGATGACAATCTTGACACCCTGCTGATTTGTCTCCGCACCCACTACAGACGGGCTGGCCTCAGCATGCTCAATGGAATGCTTCGTCGACTCGGACACTGTGTTCCAACAGAACGAGTGCACCAGTCGCTTCTTCGCATCGATCCAGTTTGTCGTATATTTGAGCGTATTCGGATCAGGCGACGCGACTACCGTGTCCTCGGGCCAAATTCTCTTTGGCATCATGACAGACAGCATGGTCTGTCGTTTCAGTTTTAATTTTAGGCCTGCTTTTAATATGACACAGGTTTAATCCGATGGGGAATTGTGATTCATGGCTTTATCGATGGTTATTCACATTTGATCACGGGGCTTCATGCTAGCAATAACAACACAGCGACGACAGTCCTTGAACCTTTCTTTGCTTGATGGTGCTGCTGTCTATGGGGTCCCCTCGAGGCTGCGAGGTGACCACAGCACCGAGAACATATATGTCGCAGCCTGGATGGAGAGCCATCGCGGTGTTCGGCACGGTTCCTACATATGGGGGCGGTGAGTGATTGCTTTGAAGGGGTTCATTGTCTGATTCTCCCTCTTTACAGGAGTGTATACAATGTTCACATTGAACGGCTCTGGGTAGATGTCACTGCACAGGTCGGAGCAGCATGGGCTGACCGGTTTATTCTTCTGGAATTGAGGTATGGCTTGGATATTAACAGCATCGCCCATATATGGCTGCTCCATTTTCTCTTCCTCGCCACAATCAACAGCAAACTCGCTTTTTTCGCAGAGTCCTGGAACCAGCATCAGATCCAAATTCGCAATGGCCCGAACCATTCCCCGACTGACATGTTCGTCTTTGACATGTTTGTAAATGGTGTTCGGGGTGACAGACTTCCAGAGCAGGAAGAAGGGCTTGGTGACAACGAGTTGGGGATATATGGCATTGACTGGCAGGGCCTTTGCGACGAAGCTGTTCTACAGAACAACTCCATGGCCAAGGGATCCACTTCTTGGGTTGGTTGTGTTGGACCTCCCCCTGATCTCAGTGAGGTCGTTGTTCAGCCACCTACAGGGACCCTCTCTGAGCACGAGTTGCTCGGCCTTAACAATGCCTTTTCCAACCTTCTTGGGAGTGCCAACGAGGATGATATCATTTCCTTATGGACCAATGCTCTAGCATATGTTCGTGTACTTTATCCTGATGCATTCTAACTTTATTAAACGGTGTGGTGTGCTCATCTGTTGCCAACTTGTTCAATTATTCATTACCATTCGGTCTTTGGATCCGAAATGATGTGAGGTCGGCTGTCTGATGTTGATATAATTGCCGAGTGATGATACAATGGTGGTCTAATCTTCTCATTAGCTGGTCGATGTTAGTTTGATGGGTTTTGATCATGGTTCAGGTACATTGGTTATAAAGATTCATCTGTCTTTGTAAGGGCAACCTCAAGACACGAGTATACTCAAGAGTCCTGACGAGGGGGATCCGAAGATAAATATCACAGAGTAGCTACAGATACAAATGGACAGACCTGACGAGGGGGATCCGAAGAGAAGAAAGACTAAGGATCACCCACGTCAGATCTCAGTATATAAGTAACTACGGATGGGGGGCATGTGATAGCAACCGGAGTGATCGGCAGAGGTCCCGGGCGGAATCACAGGCCATGTGATATCGGGAGGAGCCGGAACGGGTCGGAACGGGACCGGAAGGTCCGGATGCGGGAGCGGAAGGGCCGGAAATAGGGGTTCCCCTGACAGCCTTGGAATCTTCGATCACAAACCACAACCACGATCACAGATTTCGAAACCTGCAAACTGAACCACAATGTCGATCCATGTTGTTATCCTGCTTGTAATTAGTAAAAAGCCGGATGAACTGCTCCATCTCCTGGTTTACCCGCTCCGTCTGCCCATCGGTCTGCGGGTGGTACGCCGTGGAGGTCGAATGAAATCCATATTGAAGTACCTTCCACGACGTTACACAGCGCTCACGATAAAATTCAGGTGTGTACACACCGTTCTCCAGCCTGTAAATCTCCAATACCGTTCGGCCGCCACATATTGTGCCGAGCGCATGTCACTCCCCCAACCCCGGTAGCCCGCAGACCCTTGATGCACTTTGTATTCGCCAAGAACAAGGCCTGGAAGCCGGAGCAGGTCGATATTTCCGGTTCGTCCACGTGTTTACGCAGGAAAACCTTGTACTCCTCCCGATTAACGAAGAAACCCAGGCCGTCGTCGATCACTGGGTCGCGCGCTTCTGTGGATATGTCGCGGTTGATCAGCCGGAAATTGCAATCCTGCGCCAGAAAGGTGAAGTATTTGTACCTAACAATCCTCAGGTTTTTTAAAAAAAGACGGAGTAATCAATATTTGGGACGCGCGATAGATCCTCTGGCCTTGAAGACCAGTCGATGTGGGCACATTCCTCGGGCACATTCTTGCCAAATTGAGGGCAGCCTCGGCAAAGTGGTACCAGCTCCCCCTGTGCCATCCCTTTGGTTCTGGAGTCTGTGTGGCCTCGGCCAGCTCGCTTCATCGGATTCATCATGATGTACTGACGAATGATGAACATGAACGCCCGCCTTCGCTTCTACGGTTACCGTCAGTATTCATGTACGCGTCATCAATTAACCCTACTCACCGGAGGCGGCGCCAAACCGTCTTTGTTGGTCAACAATTCCAAGGAGCGCAGGAAGTGGAAGGCCGATATCTTGCCCAAGCAATTCATGTTGTGGAACAGCCAGATCACGCTGACTGTCGTGCAAGTTGCTGGATCAATCACAGTCGCTGGCCACCAGCACACCCGCATCAACTGCTGCCGGTGCGAGACATGCGAGTCGCACTCGCAAAACTGAACGTTGACGTTGTGAAGGCCCGTCACATCAATCAGCGTAAATTTTGTCTTGCCCTTGCGCATCGCCGGACAACTCGCGCCCAGCGTGTGGCCAAGCTGTATGATCAAGCCTAGCTTTGCCAGCCCGACCCGGTTGAAATGTGTGCCGTTCCATTGCTGGCTCATACATAAATAAACTTGATTCTTTAAAATTAAGATCTGACGCACCTGAATCCAATGTGTTGGCAGGACAGCGTGTCGCTCCACAATACAGGATTGGCAGAACATTCCCGGCCCGTAGCACAACTGGTGTTCACACCGATAAATAGGGTTTGCCGTGCCACACCCGCCGCAAGCCGAAAAAACATGTTGATTGCCCCGACCCTCCAAACATAGCATCTCGTCTAGGTATTCGTCCCGGTGCTCGACCCAGGTCTGAAAGGGCAAGTCCTGACAACAAAACAACAAATGTTAAAAACTTGGCTATTCCATTAACGTCACTGAGGAAGCATCCAAAAAACGTACCGAATTCTTGTACCTCTTGGCCTTCAATTTTATCGCAACACCATCTGCGACTGACTCCTGCTCGTCCATCGGGACGGGCTCTCCCATGTCGAGGCCGATGTCGGGATTCTCCACCTGAGCATTGGTCATGAAGTCGTCCTGATAATGTGCAGGGGCCAACGTTGCGCGATCCACCGGCGCTGTATCTTCATAGCCGCGTCGGTTGTCGCCCGATCTGCGCAGAACTGCGGCCACATCTGGACGGTGCTCGTAAAGGCTCGGACCACCGCCACGACGGTGAGGGACGGGTGCGCCACCGCGTGCGCCGCGATTTAGACGCCCACGGGACATGTGGCAGCGTCGGAAATGTTGCGGTGATTACTTGCGCACCGCCTCCGTCTTCGAACTTGATGGTATCGGTTCCCACCCTGTCAAGCAGTTTGCCTAAGCCGATTTGTGCGACATCAAAGTGAAAACTACAACTACGTATAGTACGGATAATGGGGGTCGAAGGCGAACTTGAGACCTGCCCAGGAATACGAGACCTTCGTTTCCTCCATCCACCCTGGATAAGCATTGTTAAGCGCGTCTTCCTCAGCATATTGACATATGGGCCGGTAGTACATCACTGTCTTGCACTGCGGGCAATACCAGTGTTTCTGTAACCACACGTGGATGCACCTGAAGCAATGGCTGTGACCGCAAGCATTACTGGAATAAACATGGTTAGTTTAGAACGAGAAAAAACGTGAGCCAGAAAACTCACGTCACAGGATGACATTTGACGCTGCAGCAAATGCGACAGACATGATGAGGTTTGAGCAGCTCAATCTCGCGAGGGCGGGCCGCCGTCAGCCACAGGCCCGCCTTGCTGAAGGGGGGGTACAGCCTGTAACGTGCTGCGGCGCGAACAAGAGACTGCTGTACGGGGTGCACGGGAATGGGTCCAAGCTCCTCATCTGAAGATTCCGCTGAAGACTCCTCCTCTTCGGCCACCGCCGGTGCGTCCGCCAGGACAGCAGGGAGAGCTGCTTCGGTGACCGCCGCTTCGCGCACCGACCGAGACGGGCCTGCAATCCCCTCCTCCGCCTTCTCCTGCTCCGCCCTCTCTTCCTCGGCCCAACGGCGTACCCGTTTGCCTCCAGTAGACTTGCGAGCGAAAATCCTGGGGGGCGGGCTGCTTGAGGCGCGCCTCCTCACAGCACCCGAGACCGAGGGTGGCGGGTTGCTTGATGAGCGCCCCCGCGTGGCCTCGGACGCGCGCATGTTTCTGAAAACATCGACGAGTATGGAAGGAGGACCATAAATGATTCCCTGCCGACGAGGGGCGGCTGCCCCATCCATCAGCACTTGAACCCTGCAGGTGATTCCCAACTACCTTGCGGGAGCACGTTCCCCAACGCGTCCACCTCCAGCGGGTTCTCGATGCCCTGTCCTGTTTAAAACAACCCAGCTTTCATCAGTCTACAGCATTTCAAACAAATAACAAAACAAAACATACCAGCTCACGACGCGCCCCCTCTCGTCCACAGGCAATGGAAATGTTGACGACTCCCCAGCGCTGTCCGGAATGTTGTGGCCAGCCATGATATGATTTGCGCGATGGGGCAAAAATCTTGAAGGCAATTTTGATCATCAATCACACGCAATATTATGGTGTGCGTAGTATTCATCCGGATGCTACTGATACTACACTATCTGCATCCTCTGAAAGACCACGCGGCGGCGTTCCTTCAAGGCTAAGCAGGCTCGGTGGGCCACCTTTTTCAGAGTCCAAGTCGGAAGAATCCTCGAGAGCGGGAAACCTTGCCAAAAAAGCCAAGGGAAGCGCTGAGACAAAATTGGCGTGGAACGGCCACCAGCCATGTGCTTTGATCTGGTCGTCATCGGAATAAGCCCCCTCACATGTGCAAAAATCCACAGCCACAGTGTGCAATCCCGTTGTTGTGATCGCTTCCAGTTGTGCCCCCCGCGGTTTGGGACAGTGCTGTCCTCCGTGCCCCAGAGAAACACGCAGGCCTAGTTCGCGAAGCTGGATACGTGCAAAATGCCACGCGTCGCTGATCCATTCCTGAAACTGTGTCAGATCAAAGATGTACAAAATTGCCTGCAAAAGGCGCTCCTCACCAAGACCTCGTGGAAGGGCAGTCCCGTGTGAGCGCCAATCATGCAAGCGCCGCACAAATCCGGCACTGCACAATCGGTGCATCTGTATAACGCTACCCCGCTGCAGTGGCACCGTGCTCATGGTGCCAATAGCCATTGCGGGCTCGTCGCCGTGTGCTGAATGTCCTGTGGTGTGAAGTATTGGTACTCTCCCCCCTCCGCGAAACATGCGAGTACTCACCAACATCAATTCATCTATCGCGTCGTGCAACAGCGTAGCTGCTACACGCTGCATGTGGTGTGCAAACGAAAGACGAGATCAGCCTTGACTGGATTGGGAAATGGGCACGTGATCATTTCTTTGTCTTTCTCTTTTGCTGCCTCTCCGTTTGTGTACATATTTAAAGAGCAGGCAGGCCTGGCTCCGCCTGCTCATTTCCTTTTCGCTCTTTACCCTCCCACTCCGTCGCTCTGTTACTTCGTACCTGCTCTCATTCGACACGCATCACGACCCAATCCGACCCAATGGGGACCTGGAGTACAGCACGCGAAATCTTGCTAGCCAGTCTCCGCGCCGAGGAGAAACCGGGACCTGCCGCGCACTGCGACCAGTGCAAAACATTACTGCTGTCGGAAACAGATGGAGGGATGCGTTTTTTTGCCTGCGATGGCTGCGCAGAGTTTTTCTGCTACTCATGCTGCATCATGGACCACCGTGAGAATCCCTTGCATTTCTTGAGGGTAGGTCAAACGATCAAACCCATCGCGGACGGGGGAGCTCAATCTTGTTCCAGGAATGGACGGGCGTCATTTGGCAAGAAATCACATTGGCGCAAATTGGCTTCGTTCACCAGCTCGGCCATGGCGGCCTAGATTGTAACCCCCCCAACAAACCTGTGCACTCGACGCAAGTGCTCGACACGGCAGGAGTTCAAGTTTTGAATTATCAGTTTTGCGGGTGCGATGGGAGTGCAGATGACGCTGAGCAGCTCCACGCCGCGGGTTTACTCATTGCTCCGCCCAATGGCTCAACGTCGGTGACGCACAGTCTCATGGAGATGGTATCTAGACTCGCCTTGCAATAGTTGTCTCCCACGACGCGCTCTTCCAAAATAGATCATTGTGCTTCATGTTTTCTACGTGTAGCCGCATTCAATGCTGGGTTGTTGGCAAGCGAGCCTCACACTCTTGGCGGCGTTCCGATGGGGTTACCCTCGAATCAAGGGCATGGATGGGCCTGATCGTGGAGGTGAGAATTCGACGCGTCTGACGCTTACAAAAAATCTAAGATAGACATTTTTACAGACTTGACACAAAATCCGAGAATATGGCACCCATCCCCCTGCTCCTAACCGCCTGCATCTGTGCCCTTCATTTTTTCTCCCCCACCGACCTAAATCACACCAACCTCGGTATGCCGCCCGACGGAATCCTCAAATTTCGCGCTAGCCGCGTGGTCGACGCATTTGTGGGATTCGACGAGGCCGATCTGCTGGAGAACGTTTCTGCCGACAAGGCAGTCTACATATCGAATGATGTTATGCGTCGCGCCGATGAGCTCCTCAACATCGGTCAGAAAAAAACGGCGCCTCGACCCCACCGACCTTCAAGATTCCCTGGGAGACTGGGTCCCCGTCGACGACTCCGATTTCACGAACGACGACACCACGCTCAGTAACATGGACAAGGTTTCTGGGGCTGACCCCAAAAAATGATACGAGAGCTCCGTAAGTGTGGCACACTTACACGAACAAAGTTGCTGATGTCTGGCATCACAGGACGACCCCATGGCTCAGTGGCGCCCAATGAAACAGCTGTTTCTGGACGAAACTCTGCGACGGGAAGGTCTGGGCGACTCCATGTACGACCCAGAGTGTGGACTTTGCCACAAGCATGTTGGAGCGGATGCGCCTGGGGCACCGCGTTTCTTCCGCTGCAAGGACTGCGGAGACTTATTACAGTGCAAGGCTTGTTGTGTGGAACGGCATCAGCCGAGCCCTCTCCATCTCCTTGAGGTTAGTTTTGTTACGTCGGGGAAAAGACGGTGTTTGCTAACGGTTTTTTTTTCCGTCTTGACAGGAGTGGGGCGGCGCTTTCTGGAAACGCTCGAGCTTGCTCGACTTGGGACTCATCTACCAGGTCGGCCACCAAGGCGGCGCGTGCCCAAGCCCTGCCTCGCCCATGCGCACGATGGTGGTGATTGACACCACTGGGATCCACAGTGTCCATTTCCGTTATTGCGGCTGCAAGCGCCACCACAACGCGAACGAGATCGAGCAGCTGATGCGTGGTGGACGGTACCCGGCGTCAATCACCGATCCGGGGATGTGCGCCACCTTCAAGGTGTTAGACCTTTTCCGACTGCTGAATGTCGTCGGGAACATGAACGTTCACGACTTCATCCAGTCGCTCGAGCGCCTTACAGATGGTCTGAACGCAAGCGGAATGAGATGGCTGCTGGTAAGTATTTTTAGCTTCATTGCGGGGAAATAATGCTGACGTGTAGTAGGACCGTTACAGAGCTTTCTCGCGCATGCAGCGGCAATGGGCATTCATAGAGAGGGTACGACGTGCAGGCCTTGGCCACAAGGAGGAAGGAATCGACGCGACCGCACCGGGCGAGGTCCTGCCACGTTGCTGGGCTTGCCCATGGGACACACGCAACTTGCCGGTGGACTGGCGGGAAGTGGATCCCAAGTACAGGCACGCCGTGACACATTCACCTCTTTTCGAACGGCCGCTGAGTTTGTGACAGGTTCCTGTACATGCTCTTGCTCGCTCGACGCCAACTTCAAGCTGAAAAAAAAAAATCAGCTTCGCACTAATGAGCGATTCGACCCCTCGCTGGGCCCAGGATGGGGGGCCTTCGTAGAACCAAACGGGTACAGAGAGCACCTTAAAAACTACGTGGGCGAAAACAATGTAGGTCTTATTTTCTGCAAATCGTGAGGAGTCTGAGTCGCTAATGAATGAACAGATAAGTACCTGTATTGCATTCGCGGCATTGCTCCAAAAAGACATGCGGCTCACGACTGGGTTGCGCACCTCGGGAGTGGGCGGGTGCGTCTGTGCGCGCCACGAGTGTGTGCGGCCAAACGGCCTGGGAGACCTTCAGAAAGGCAAGAGGTAAGAGTCTCAATGCATACTGTTTGGGTATTGCTGATTTATGACTCGACAAATCAGGTATGCAAATATGGATTACATCGTGATGTCGTGCTTGGTGGGCGTCGCACTGATGGCGCTTACCATTTCGTACGACATTGCTTGCCAGTGGAAGAAGAACCTCCGCGAGCGGAACACCAAGCTGCCCGAGGCCATCCAGCTCGACTTGGACAAGATCGATGTCCAGTGTGGCCTTCCCATCTGGCACGCATCGTCACACGAGACCGAGTGCAGCAACGAAAACAGTCTCAGCTTCTTGGTGGGTGTGGGGAAGACGGATGGCGAAGGGGTGGAGCGGACATGGGCAGCTCTGAACCCAGCGGCCTATTCGACGAAGGAGATGGGCGCGGGGAACCGGGCGGATACGTTGGAGGACAAAATCGATTCCCATAACTTCTTGAAGAACATCACACAAGGTGCGTAATATCTGTGGTCTTACACTTTGGATTTGCTGACGTATGTGCTCGGACTGGTAGTGAATACACTGCGCCGGAAACTGGTTGCGGCCATCGCAGAACGCTTGCGCCAAGTCAACGCGTTCAAAGAAGTGAACAAGACAGTGTCGAGGGAGCTCCGTGCTGTTTGGCAAAGCACTATCAACGCGTTCGTCTGCAACCACGACCAGCCCAACCCATATATCCTCAAGGACGAGGGTGAGTGTGTTCCTCTCTGGTTGTGGCTGGGGCTGATGGCCCGTTGCGTAGGTGGCTTGTCAGAAACTCAAATCCGGCTCAACTTGCGGCTGGCCGAGGAGGAAGAAGCGCGCAAGGCGGGAACTCTGTTGCACGGGACAAGCACCACAGCTTTTCTCGTCACCGGAATACAATTGGAAGATGCACAGTATGTTTCATTTGGGTCCGTTGATAAGCCGTGTAAATCTGCACGCATGGAATTTTGCAATTTTGCTTTGTTTCATTGGCGTCCACGCACTCTCAGAGAAGCTATCATGAGCTCCGAATGAGTAGCTTCTAGTTGCATAGCATGGGTCACTCATTATGGCGGTACCTCCACACTTGGGGCTAATATAATGCTTATCGGGATAAGACTTAAAATCATAACAGTACCCGAAATCTCATACGGATGAGCTGTTTGCTAGACTAGGATCAAGGAGATATAAAATACGCATGCAGGCGTACCGAGGATGGTCTAAATCCACCACTTTGACTTTTGTGGGCCTAAGTGCCAACTGGAGACGCGACGCGACAGATCATGTGACCGTGCTGGTCTAGAACAGGCAATGACGGACTTGTCGGATATTCCGGATCCGAGACTCCATAAGGCAATAATGCTGAGTCACTCTTCCGCGTGGGACCCGATCACTCGGATAACCTCGTGACATATCAGAAATATCAACCTTAGTTTGGTATGCCCTCTTTAGGTTCATTCGAAAGCCAGCAACAACACGATTCAAATAAGTGGCTTATCTCGATAAGGGTACTTGACCGTGTACCAGGCGAAGAAGATTCGAGCTCGTTCAGAGATCAAGACTCCGAGCATCTCCACATGCGAGATTGATATTTGTGGAAGGAAATGAGTCAATGGCCCATGCCTCAGCCAATAGGACGCTTGATACAGATCTGCTTATTCATTGCTTAGTTTTGGTAGACCAATTGTGTTCATGTAAGCAGTATTGTAGGTGTATATAAGGACCAGAGTAGAGTAGTTTTAAGCTAGTTAGCTGCGCCCTGATCCGGCCAGTATCTCATTTTGCCATTGGTTGTAGGGGAGGCAGCTTTAAAGTTAGGAAGTGCTTGTCCCTCACCCTCTTGTGGAATAAACTTGATTGGATTGACTTGACTTGTGTGAATTGGATTTTCGGTTAATAAGACGAAGTAACAGTAGTCTCGAGAGCACCTCAAACTCTCAGTTACGGGATTCATAAGACAAATTAACAGTAGTCTTCAGAGGCACCTCAAACTTCGACCTATAAACCTATAAAACCCACTTTTGCTGGTCACTAGATCGTTATATTATACAAACCCGTCCCTTACCGCAATAACATTGTGTATACTTGGCCTACAAGCCAAGTTTTCGATTAAACTCGTTATCAGGATAAGACCAAAAAGACCAAATCAGACATTTTTGAGGGATCTATTCTCTGTTCTGGGATCTAATACTTGATCCGCACCCCCGAACACCCCGGTTCTCTCACATTAAGAGGAGTAGTAGTTGGTTGGTTAGTGGTTTAGTTGGTGTTTTGTGTGTTGGTTTTCCAGCAGCTTGCATTAGCTTTTCTATTAGATCATTCATGCGTACTCGAGAGTCACCGTTTCACCGTATCTGCGGCGAGAGTACTAATCTTTACAAGGCGCCGCATTCTCTTAGACCTCGCAGGGCGGGCTCTCGTCACTGCAGACCGCGCAAGCAAAATTCAAGATCGGCGCGTGGCTTTCTTCAAGAAGCTGGCGAAGTTCCGTCAGCTGCAGCTAGTGTTCACTCTGGGAGCTGCACGCGCGATCGCCGAGGAGGAGAGCGAACGGAATGCCGACGCTCCGCCAGTCAAAGCGGAGAACATCCACCTGTACATGCCGTCGGAGCTCTCCGACTGGGAGCAGCAAAACGGCTGCCAACGCGGCCTGGTGTCCATCGAAGTCGCTCTGCGCGAGGCGCAGTGCCGTGTTTCCCTGGCAACAGTACGCAAGCAGCTGCATGTCAAGCGGCACCTCATCGGCTTCCGCGACACCCACATCACCGGTCAAGTGAAGGCGACGAAGGCGCGGACATTGATCGCGGAAGTGGGCGAGCGGGTGGAGGCTAGCGCAGGCAGGTATCGGCAGGGGCGGGCGGCGCTGGCATCCCTTATGAACGACGGCGGCGTCCCGTATCTCTCTGAAATGCCCCACTTCAAAGAGCTCAAAGCCGTCGACCTCACCTTGGACAACGAGCAGATTGAGACCGACACCTCTGCACGCAAGAAACTCGCTTTGATCGCGGCGGGGAAGGGACAGCGTACTCCGCGCCACATTGCGTGCTCTTCAAAGCGTGTTCTCTCATGGATCTGGACCGCGCGGGGGAGCTCATGGGAAGGAGGAGGAGGAGTTACATGATTGTAAGTTCCCATTCAGAGTGCAAGTCTCGTTCTGACGTCGTTTTATTTGATTGATGTAGCTATGCGAGTCGAGTGGTGCCGCGCAAAGGCTCGAAAAGTGCGCTGGGAGGAAGAGGTATTATTGTTACGCGAGGATATGCGCAGGGTCTTGCGCTATCTCGACTGGCAATCCGCTTGGTGGACAGCTCGCTGTGGGGTGCGCGCAGGCATGTTGCCGGAGCTGCGCCATGGCCTAGGCGCGTACGCGCTGAAGCAGGCCCGCGTCCACACCTCCCTGGCGTCGTTCTTCCATTCCGAGTGGAGCGTGTCCGTGGGCAGTGCCGCAAGATCGGTGGTCAAAGCGGTGACGGAAGAGGGCGCTGATTTGGTCCAGCTTTTTTCTGAATTCTCCGTGGAGGGCGCTGACTCTGCGAATGACGCTATGCCCCCGACGACGCGTAGCGCATAGCTGTATGTACAAACGAATCCATAGTACTTTGCAATGCCATACTATGCCCTTTTCTTCCAAATCGGGAATGGTGCTTTTTCGTCCGAATCGGGACTGCGCAAGGCCACACCAGGAATCTGACTAACCTGCAGCATGGGCGGTGGACTTGGTGTGAGATTCTGTGAAAGAGTGACAACAGTGACTTCAAAATGCATTTTATGAAGGATTTTGTGACATGTAGTATTATTTATGGACCATTTCTCCGGATTAACATCTAAATTGTGACATTGCCGGCGGCAACGACTGGAATTTCTGGGACCTACCTAAAAGCAGTATGGCGCCGGCGGCGGCCCATGGCCCAGGAGAGCTGAAATGCACCAAAAATTGGGTGGGAGAGGAGATCTGCCAGCGGCTGGCTAGGTCCGCGTGGGGAGGCATTTGACGGGGTGGCTGGGGCCACCACGTGAGACTCGAACCCACACCTACGGGTGTGCGCTGGGCGTCCTGTGCCCAACGCAGCCAAAAGACATTTCAAACTCCGACCGGGTGTCAGGGGAACCCCTGTCTCCGGCCCTTCCGCTCCCGCATCCGGACCCTCCGGACCCGTTCCGACCTGTTCCGGCTCCTCCCGATATCACATGGCCTGTGATTCCGCCCGGGACCTCTGCCAATCACTCCGGTTGCTATCACATGCCCCCCATCCGTAGTTACTTATATACCGGGATCTGACGCGGGTGATCCTTAGTCTTTCTTCTCTTCGGATCCCCCTCGTCAGGTCTGTCCATTTGTACCTGTAGCTACTCTGTGATATTTACCTTCGGATCCCCCTCGTCAGGACTCTTGAGTATACTCGGGCCTTGAGGTTGCCCTTACACCGGGTGAATTCGTCCGCATTACTCCGGCGCGGCACGAACAGTCCGGAATACCGCCCACCGCTCTCCTCATCTTGCGCGTCTTTGGATTCAGCAAGGAGGTAAAAAATTCAAGAATGGATGAAATATGACACGTTAATGATTGAGTCATGTAGTTAATTTTTCTGGCACGTCTAGTCATGGTTCTTCCAACAAAACGGCTGATCCTCGCAAGAAGGTGTACAAATACAGGCAGCACAGCAGCGAGGCGGCCAGCAGTCACAGACTTCGTCGAGGTTGAGTGGTTTACGCTGCTTGGGTCCGACGGTTTTGAGATCCGATGCGGTCTGCAAAGTCGAACTGGCTGATTCTAGCTGTCTTCTGGAACGCTCAGCATTTGAGATAACCTGCCTCTTTGGCCGGTGAGGTGTCGTGGCTCTCTTGTCGGCGAGCAAATCCCTGGCTTGCACGCCATAAATACCGTACACCCCCGGTGTGTCACACTGGGGGCAAGGTGCAAAATAACCTGCCTGTATTTTGCAAGTATATTCAAAGTATTTTACAAATATACACACAATATGACTGTAATATATTAGGTCTGTATTTTGTGTGCATATTACATATATGCTTCCAAAATACACACTATATCCCAGGTCTGGATATAGTCAGGATATTTGCTAATATGCACCATATATCTTTGCAAAATCCTGAGGTCTGATGGCTACCATATATGGACTTCGGATTTTGCAAACATATTGCAACCAAACAGTCCTGAAAAGGAGAAAAAATGACCTTCCAACAAAGGAAAAATTCAAAATTATATTGATAGAAGCTGGTATCACTTTGCTACCAGATTATGATCCACTCGGAAACGATGCTTGCACAACTGTCAAGAACTGTTCCTAATTCAACTATGTGGAAGGCCAATGGAGCAGTAGAAGCAGGTGAGGCTGATTCCCACTCCAAAAATAGACGGTTTGGCTTTAGCTCATGCATTGTGTCCTTCTCTACACCCAAGGTCTTATTTTAGAAGAAAAACAAATGAGACAGGATTCAAAAAGTGAGTAAGAATTCAACAATGTGACAGTAAATCCATTGGATCTTGCTTTTAGCTTTCATGAGAGACAAAATTGGGAGATTGACCCTGATCTCCATAGCATCCAACTGCTGGCACTGAGAAGTAGTAACAGATTTTTTGGAAAGTATCTTTAGCAGCAACATTGTGGAAAGAGACAGAAGTAGTTTGACTGAAAATTATGATTTGATTAACTTCATAACAATGACATCATTGTGGCTGTGAAGCTGGGACATGTCCTAAATATACAGCTTTTGTGATCCAATCACTAAAAAATACCGAATATCTGTGAACTTGGTTGTAATATTTGATGTTTCAGCATCAAGCCACATTAGCCACTTGATAGCTACCATTTTAGACCAGCTCTGGGTAATCTGTGCCAATGACTTTCTGAAATTCAAGCATAAAAGTTAAGAGCATGATTGGGCTGGAATTAATCACAGGGATTAGCTTCTATCAATATAATTTTGAATTTTTCCTTTGTTGGAAGGTCTTTTTTTCTCCTTTTCAGGACTGTTTGGTTGCAATATGTTTGCAAAATCCCAAGTCCATATATGGTAGCCATCAGACCTCAGGATTTTGCAAAGATATATGGTGCATATTAGCAAATATCCTGACTATATCCAGACCTGGGATATAGTGTGTATTTTGGAAGCATATATGTAATATGCACACAAAATACAAACCCAATATATTACAGTCATATTGTGTGTATATTTGTAAAATACTTTGAATATACTTGCAAAATACAGGCAGGCTATTTTGCACCTTGCCCCCAGTGTCAAGTGCTTGGGAAGGCCTTGTCAGGGACAGAGTTAGGACAGATTTCGTATGGAATAACATACTTGGGCTCACTGAGGACGGGTTGCAGCGGCCTTGGTGGTGCGGTACTCCTTATCCTTCGCGCGGATATCGTGATGGTTCCTAAACCCAACGCTATGAGAGACTTCAATGCAGAACCAGTGGTATGTGCCTACTTCTCGCGGTATCGTGCTGCTGCTTGCTTCTTAGAGGCAATTTGCTCATCTGAGAGGGGGTTTTTGGTGCAGAGACTGTCCTGGGGGCATAAGTGAGTGCTTGTTGGTAGTTTGAGCACGTACCGGCGCATCCGGTGGACAGCGGAGGCGCGTAGGGCTTTAGAGTTTCTACGATTTCATGGTCAGGGAAAGCAGCGTAGAGGCAGCGTAGACCCACTTGACAGCATAGCGCTTGAGTGAATGTTGACGTTGTATCAATTTGGCATCCAGGTCCAGTGCTGGCCTGCCAGGCGACATGACAAAGTGCAGCAAAAGAGTGAAAGTGGTGATAGAAGTCTAATGCGTATTGGGAAACCGGCCATATTGGGCTCCTGCACGGGGAGTTCGCGATTTCAATGATCCTTTTCATCTGTTGTATATTATTCCTCCACGCAATCTCGCTAAAAATTTGCCTCAGACGCCAGATAGCATGCAGGCATCGACCTGGAATTTCTGGGAATTGTCACACCAACGAGTCGCGAAAAAATGGCAAAATACATCTTTTCAAAAAACTTCTCAAATGACGGTCAATAAACTCATCTTGCCGTCCACATGTCTGTCGCCGAATAATTAAGAGGAACCGCTAGACGAGAGGCACAGAGAGGGCTTTTCAGAGAGAGACTCAGAGAGTCAATTAAGGCACAGCCACACAGGCTTCTCTTTCCTGCCACTTCTGGCTCAGATGTCTGGCAGTCGAGGTAAGTTCGATTGTTCATGTATTGTGCCTTCTCATTCTCAATGTCAATCATCTTATTCCCCAGGCACTGAAGGCGCCAGGCGGTACGATTGGCGTGCCTTTATTCACAATATGAGTCCCGAACAAGAACGAGAAGTACGCCGACTCATTGGGATGAGCGGTTCCAGCGGAAAGTGCCAGCCTCTCATTCGGATCACAGCAGCGATGCGCGAGGCCTGGGAAGCCCGCAGACGAGGTAGTCGTGCCGTCTGGTCCCCCCCGCTATCGCAAGTGGACATGTACGATGACAGAACAATCCCTACCCAGCCTGAGGCCGGTATCTGGGCTCACCATCAATGCAGTCTTTGTGGGAAGGTCAAGTGTAACCCCGTCTCGTCAGTTTTTCCGATTGTCCGTCGCAAAGAGAAAGAAAAAAAAAATCGTTACCCAGGTACCCTTGTGGGCACAGTCACTGCTACGCGTGTGTCCGCCTGCATTTAGAGACCAATTGGACTTGTCCTGTCCCTGCGTGTGCCCAACTCATCACTGCCGAACCTCGTCGCCATGCTGCAGAGGAGGCTGCAATCGCTTTTGACTTTCCTGCTTGGACGGCAGCTGACAAGGGGCTGCCGACTTATTCATGGGAAGGGCTGACGTTCCCCAAACCCCCCCGCGTTATCTATGTACAGTCGGACGACAAGTAAATACACACCATGGAGTAGACAGCGTGAAAAAAAAAAACAGGATTTGCATTCATTCGACAACGTGAATAACAAAAAAAAACACCAGCGGAAAGAGCTACATGCGGAGTTGGACGTCAGGACGACACAGAAAAGCCCAACGACGACGACGTTGGGCATCAGCGCGGCGGCAGAGGATGGCGCAAAGACGACGTCGGGTGGCACGACCAGAACATCGTCGGAAGGTGGGAGGTGGCAGCCCTGCAAGCGCGTGCTGCGCTGTATGGTACGCCATGTACGACAGCTGGGCATAGGACGGCCCACGGCGGGTAATACGAGGGTTGGTGTGCCCAATACTGCGGCACGTTGCCTGGGTTTTTCGGCGCGACCACCCTGCCCATCCAGCTGCTCCTGTATTTGCCCAACCTCCTCCTCCCCAGCCGTCTCCTTCCGCTCCCCAGCCGTCTCCTCCCCCTCCCCATCCATTACTTGCCCATGCGTCACCTGCATGTGGTGCCCCAGCTGCGCCACCCACCGGGACCGTCTGGTTAACAGGCCAGGTCGTGAAGGGGTTGGGCGGCGCTGGGGCTAGGTTGTAGTGAGCCTCAACTGCGAGCGCCCAGGCACGGCGCCTGACGGCCGCACAATTAATAGCTGGGCCCCACTCGCTGAGAAAGGCGCCAGTCATGAGCTCGGCCGCTGTGGAGTGAGATCAGCGGAAAACGGGACGCATCGGGGACAGATATACCTGCAAGTGCATGAGTGTGTTCAGCGAGGAGGCGGAGGTCATTCTGGTGCTGGCGGAGGAAAGCGACAGCGAGGATTGCGGCTGCGGAATTCATCAGAGGGAGAGGTGGGCAAGAGGCAATTGCTAGCTTACCGTACTGGGCCTCCAAGCGCCGGACATCTGGGACGAATTCGGGGCTGGCGCGGAGAGGAGAGAGCATCGGATAGTGGGTGAGAAATTCGGCGTGCACGCGGTGGTGCTCAATCCATGCCTTGGCTGCTGGATATTGCGGAACGTTAACGAGGATAAGTGGATGTCGCAGATGTAGGCCCACCAATTGCGTTGGTGAGGATGGCGTAGGACGGGGTGCGGTGCTCGACGTCCGAAGCCTTTTCCGTCCACTCGTTGCGCCATGCGTGGTAACAGACACGGTCGGGCAGAATCAAAGACATGTTTTGAGAAAAAGTGCAGAATGTGCACGTGCCATCAGACTTGCCCCTTTTGGGTCGAAGGTGCTTTCGCTCGCTCTTCATATCCCTTCCTCTCCTCCATGGTGCCCAATTTTTCGAAGGTCCAACTGCCCGAGGATGATGTCCTGCCGGATAACAGGACGGCCGGCCACAATCCGCGATTTTGGTGTCTGCCGCCCATGCGCAACGATGTGAATTTGGAAGTGCCACGAGCACAGTATAGATTCTATCTGGTTACACGGGGTCGAATGGTGGGCGTATGGAGAAGGTGGTGAGTGCTAGACCAGAGGTTGGCTCAGTTGGCTGATGCAAGGGATATAGGAGTGTGGCGCAGTTGATGACAACGGGCTTCCCAGACGCCGGATACAAGGGGCACAACTCGTACAAGACATGCATTGCGGAATGGCAAGAACAGTGCCGAATGGGCGTGCACCCACACCCTGTGGACCCAGACGTCATTAACGCACAAGGGAAGAGGTGTGAAGTGGTGGGAGAGACGTCTAGCCTTGTGGTTGCCGCCAAGCCCTCGACTGCGACATCGAGGAGATCGGGGGGTCGGGGCACGGCACCAAGATGCTCATTGTCAACACCGCCTTCAAATGTGAGCGCTGTGGTCGGGAGAGACGCCCCCAAGGAGCGCGCGCCGAGATATTTTGCCATTTGGGGTGGGGAGATTGTGTACAGTACGAGGTGAGTGTTATATACTGAGCCAAAGGGAGGTCCGGACCGTCCGGAAATGGGAAGGAGTCCGGAAGCTCGGACAAGACCGGAGGTCGAAGGTCGGCTGTTCTCGCAGCTCAGAAGGGTGTGCGACTGCCTGACTGTCAAGCCGGGACAAGAATGGAAAGGTTCCACGATTCGGAGAGCTGCCGGAGGCGGACCGGAGAAGCGTGGGAACCGGTGTAGAAGAAAGGGTTGTCCGGGGGGTGGACTGAGAAGGTGCTGGTCGTGCTGGGTATGTGTGAGTAAGAGTGCAGTAAGATGCCGAGAGCCCGGGAGGATGGATCTGGAGTAAGAGTAGAGAAGAATGAGGACTCAGAATGAAAGAAACTCAGCTAAAAGACTCGACAGGACTCGGGAGTTTGCAGACAAGAAATGGGGGGAATCGATGATAGTGGTGGGAAGCAAGAGGCGAACCCCTGTACATGACAGCGGTAACGACAGTAAATATGATCGGTCCAAAAATAGGTAAAGTGTCTGTGGGTATCTATGTGCCTCCGCTCTGAGCGAAGCCCTCGCCGTTGAACCATCCGGGAGCTACGCAAATACGGAATAGGGAGAGCACATTGCGCCGCTCAATGTTGACTTGTGGGTGCCCAATCCACAGTCGGCTCAATCCCCGGCGTAGTCCGAGAAGGCCGAAGACTCGGGTCTCCGTTCATCGCATTGGCGTATGTATGAGATGCAGAGAAATATCTGCAGAGAGTGAATACACAAATAAGTAAATGAGTGGATGTGTGAATATATGGGATGAGAAGGATATCGGAGCAAAACCAATATACATTGTCAGAGTTGAACACTCGGTGAAGAGCTGCCGAAAGGAGTGTGAAGGTTCGTGTGTAACGCTCAGGGAAAATAAGGATGTCGGTGTTGCGGATATATGGTGCTCGCCTCGATTCGGTGGTTGATGCGGACTGTGCACGCAGAATAAAACTTGATGCGGTGAGGTGATCACAATCGCTGGACTCGCAGAATGACCGGAGTGCCCTATGGCGATGTGTGAGCCATACGGCACTTCCACACCGGATGATCCGGTTCGACCGGAGGTCATCGAAATCAAAGGCAAAGAGCATAAAGGACGTCTGGAGGTCGAAAGTACAACCCCAGAGTCGAGTCAAAGACAAAGGGGAAAGTGAATGACTTCAGCCATGAAAGGAAACATGGAACAACATTAATTTTCCAGATAAGGAATACATGATTGGACTAGAGGTATATATAGAAGAGCATGTGCCTTGTTCTAAAACGAGTAAGTCAAACTAATGTCCTAAAATGGAACAAGGGACTTGAAGATAACAAAAGGAAGTTCAAATGTGGAATAAGAATTTAACGGATAAACGGAATGGCATAGTAATACTGGATAGCATAATAGGGCCGAAGGTCCGAGGCGATCCGAGGAGGTCCGGACCGGACCGGAAGATCGGAGTTCGGAGTACAAGCCGGGAAGGAGGAGGATAGAGTCCTGAGCAGCTTGTGCAGGATCGACAGGATGTGAAATGCGCAAGTGTCGAAATCGTCGGAAGGAAGGATGATGCGCCGGAGGAATTGGGGAAGCGTGAGAAGGAATGATAAAGGTAAAGTAGAGCATCCGGACGGAGGACACAGACCGGAGTCCGGACTTTCCCAGGGCATTGGACCGGATCGTCACGAACAACAACCAGGAGTACCCAAAGAGGAAAAGAGGAATAAGTCGCAGAAGTGGATGAAAAGCCGGAGGGATGTGACGTGACCGGATGTGACATATCTCTATGCTGTTGAATACCATGCAGGTGGATTGTGATCCGGAGTCGGAAGGCCCGGAGATTCAGAAATTGGAGTATGAATGGATTCCGGAGTTGCATGGATATAACATCACCAACCCACAACCACAACCGAGGATTTGATCGAAAACCACGAACACTGAGCTAAAAATATCGAAATATCCAGGATCTGGCTGCAGGATCTTGAACCAATAATATGTAACGAAAAATACTTTTATAGATATGTGCCCGCTTCATTGGTACCCCTGTCCATGACACGTTGCTGAGATTTCTTGAGAATCTCGTCATGCATATCTCGCGCAAAGATTTGTCATGCATTCAAGATGAAACTGAACTTCAGCAATGGGTTGGATTTGATTACTTCTGGTGTGAACTGCCCTTCGGGATGTGCCTTGAGATACACTTGATGGAAGTAGTTGGTATACTTCCTGACAATCATCTAGATTATGAATGTCGTCATGATCTCATAGAGTCGTAGGTAGTGAACACGAACCTTGAACCATTGCGGCCTTGGGTATTTTGCAAAATCCAAATCCTGGAATTCTGGTGCTGCAAGTATCTTGCTCGCAGTTTTCTGCCTCCATTCGGTCAAGACGTGTCCACGATCACCAGCATCCAGCTTTTCAATGTATTCAGGGACATATGTGTTCATGTGCTGTATCTGAAGCTGCGTGAATGGACTCCTTGCCATGATGAGAGATGAAGGTGGAAGAAAAGTGAAAAGGGATGCAGGTGTGAGGAATTGTGACACGGAAAGCTTGCTCTTCTTTAGGACCAGACTCGTACGATGCTGGATCAAGTATGAAGCCAGCAATCAGAGGTATACAGGGGAAATTGTAATTCATGATACAGTGTTCAACACCGGTTTCATAAATTGGATTGTGAATAATGTGAAAGTGAAAGATGGATCTTTAGATGAGATCTGTACTGCGCAGGGTAGTTGTTGATTGCATTGTGGCCCTGAGATTGACCGAAAAAGAATGTTGCATGGTTGCTTTTCCTCAAATTGGCGTCCAAATTTGTTGTGAAACACAACCACGTGATTTTATCAACCACGCCAAATTCCCAATCCAGCAAACACATTCAGGTTCAAATAAAGCAGAGGATTGGAATGATTGGTGTTTTGTTTTGTTTTTGATTTTGACCTGCACTGGTTGAACATTTCAAGTTTTTCAGTGAAAAAAGTGGTGAAAATTATTTTGGGTTTTTCACCAATTTTTCACTTGAAACATAAGTGAAAAACTTATAAGTTTTTCACCACTTTTTTCACTTTGAAAGAGGTGAAAATTTGAAACAAACTTTATGTTTTTTTCACCAAAAATGTTTCAAGTTTTTCACCTACGTTTACAAGTGAAAATATAAGTGAAAAACTTGAAACTTTTTTCACCACTTTTTTCACTTTGAGGTGAAAAATTCGAAACAAACTTTATGTTTTTTTTTTCACTAAAAATGTTTCAAGTTTTTCACTTAAGTTTACAGACCAAACCTGAGGTGAAAAACTTGAAACTTTATTTTCACCTACACCGTAAATTTTCCTCCAGCTGGTGACCAGCCAAAAATCACCGATAGTCCACGTTCAAACAAAGTCTGGTGGCCAGACCGGTGATACCTGTCCGCCAGACTTCAAGCCGTATCGCACCACAATGGCCCACCCTCGGCCATTGTTCATGTGGTGGGGACATCCATCAGCCACATTGTCCTGCAGCCACAATCCATTGTTCGGGCCATTGTTTGATCGCATTTCATCCTGGATTGTAGCTGCCCTGCACTATTTCCATCTGCTGTCAGATAGAGTAGCTGCTCTCCCGCTGACTAAATATATGAGAAATACGCGACTGAACTGATGATTGCTTGACGGCTACATGTATAATTTTTGTCCACTCAAACAGCACCTGGGCAGCTTTTTATACGATCATAATAGATGATTAAAAACATGCAGGCCTCAGAATGTATCCATGCCACCAAAATTCAATTTCGTACAGCAGAGAATGAAATGAATTGAATACGGATTAAATAAACATGTATCTATTGGTTGCTGCCACCCGAAACCGCCCCGTCCTGGTTTTCAGCGTCATCATCACGGTCAAGGGTCACCGTGATGGCTGCATCAATCGCACTTGCGGTGATGGTGTCATCAACTTCTTCCTGGATGTTGTCCACACCTTGGTACACGATGTCGACATTGCTGTGAGCTTCCTTGTCGTCGTCGATGAGGCCCTCGAACATCCTGCAAGAAGTTGCGCAAATTAGTGGGAGAGTATGGAACCTGAGAAGGAGGGAACTCACAGGTCAATCGCCTCAGAATCACCCTTAGCCATGTCGTGCATCAAGGCCAGACGGGTGTCGAGCATGTCATAAAAGTCTGAGCCCGGATATTTGAGGAATACTTTGCGCTGTAATAGAAATAAGCAAGGATCCAGCCGGCGAGACAGAGAATAGATACCATGAGTGCGATCTGGCCACAAACGCCTGCATTGATGCGGCATTTGCTTCCCTCGACAAAGCTTTGAGCAAGGCCAAAAAGATTTTGATGTTTTTCAGGGTCGAGGTCGATGGCCTTTTTGTTCTGCAAGATCTTGATGCTCGCAAACAGCTATATCCAATGTAAATTATCAATGCCACTGTAAGAAAATGAATGATACGCACTAATTTCTTGTACTGAGAGCGGCCTTGGGTAAGAGCATCCTGGATTGTGGCGATGATTTTTGTTGTTTCTGCAGGATTGTTTTCAAATCCAATGGGTGTGTCGAAACGGTGTTTCTTGATGATGTTCTGCATCACATTAGTACAATATGGTGGATGAAACAAAGGACAACATACAAAGATATGCTGCACAGGTGGATCTCCCTTGTATGCTGCAAGCTTTGCTGACAGGAGGACTGGCGCGATATAACCCTGGATATTGACCTGATACAAAACATGAGTGGCATGATTGGGAATGCTAAGGAAGATTACCTTGAGCTCTGGAGACGCTGCATATGCTGGCTTTGCAGCGATAAGCTTTTGAAGATTGTTTTGGACAGTGAGTAGATTGATGAAGATACTCGCGTCTCAGACAGTTTGGGTATCCTACAAATGTGTGAGAGTCAGGACACGTAACATCAATGAAGCTGCAGCTATACCGCTAGGAATGCGTCCACCTGAGTCAGTTGCTCGCTGCGAAGCTTCTGCTTCTTGGCATAGGCCTTGACAGCTGTGGTAACATTGCAGGAGACAAGAATGTTGCTGGTTGACAGCAGCAGGGGGAGCGGTGTCTTGTTCTCGTCGTCACTACCTCGGCTGGGGCCGGGACTGCCCTCTGTTCGATGTTGCTTGTTGTTGTGGGTGGAAGATGGCAGGGTGGAGGCATGTGCTCGAAGAGCTTCCATCTCCTCTCTGAATTGACTGTCGTCATCGCTGGAAGCCATGATTCCAGAGGGACAATTGGGACAGGAGGAATAGGGAGATGCTGAGGAAGATGGGGGAGGAAAAGCAAGAAAGCAAGCAGTGCTGTGACGAATTTATATGCTCGGGCCACTGATGGCAAAATTGCCACTGTCCAAATCTGGAACTATCAATTCCAATTGTTTGCCACTCACCTTTCGACGTTATGGCACCTGCGGCAAAAGAAAAGGAGGTACCAGAAGGCATGTATCACAAGAGTTTCACTATTCGAGAATTTCTTGTTAAGCCCACACACGCTAGATAGTGAGCAGTGACAATAAGAAACTCCAGTGCTTGGTGTGCACGGCTGCTTCGCCAACAGGAGAACCAGTTTCCATGGACTGGAAAAATCATGAAGCCCATATCACTAATTCAAAGAGCCATGCACACGCAGTCCAAAATCATGCAGCTCGACTTGCAGCTGCTGCGGAAGTCTGGTAGAACCAAGCAGATGATCTGGCTCGACAGCGCGAAGCCGCAACACAATTCTCGGCACTCCGGGATGTGCAAATTCTGGTTGAGGATCACAGTGCATATCAAATCCAGTCAGCCGCGGAAACAGAGTTGTGGGAACAGATCCAAACGGATCCGCACAATGCAGGCTTCAATGCTGGAGTCGGCCTAAAGGGAGAGACTTTGCTTGGTCTTTGGAATGCAGAAACCATGGGCAACAAGACTGACTTCACAGCGGTTGATGAGGACAACACGGAGGTGTTCCTGGCTGAAGTCATGCAAAATGCTGGTAAGCTCATCACACCACATCACAGAACGATCTTGTGACAGTTTCGCATATGATCCGCAGGCCGATGATATCCTCAATTTCGAGGCGACAAACCATGACAAAACCAGTGAAGAGTGGGCTCCTTATCCGTCAAAGATGGTAGGCCTCCTTCGTGATATATTTCAAACATTCCTGACGCCCTCATGCTGATAGCTTTTTTTACTCAATACTTTGGATAACCTTCCACGACCCCGCATCTCCAATTCGCTTATGAAAGTCTTCCTGTGGATCTTGAAGGAAGCAGATGCAAAAAATGTCCCCTCATTCGATCATCTCCGGAAAGTTCAAAAGTCCCTTCGCACAAGATGTGGTGTTCAAACAACCCAATACACGACTGCAAAGGGTAATATTTTCTACATGAATGATCCTCGGACGATAATCGCAAAGGTGTGCTGTTGGGCAAGACCTGGAACTCCTGCTAACGATTACTAGGACTGGGCCAATCCCGAGACCCGCAAATTCATTCACATTTATCCAGAAATACCCGAAGACAGTGTTGTTCACGAAGTTTGGCATGCCCAAAAGTGGCGTAAGGACATGGACCTCGACTGTCTGAGCCCCATGTATGCTGCCCAATACTCCCATTTCTATGTCAACGAACTGGCACGACTCAAGACAAGGTGGTTTGTTATACCCATCCGCTGGATCAAGTTTCGAAATGAGATTTGTGCGGATGCATTTGCAGTTGAACTCAACTCCGAGGTGTGTCATTTCTGAGTGCGAGCATTATTATAATAACTAAGATGTATCTTTCTTTCATCCAGGGTTTTGCTACTGTTCTCGACGAGAAAACCATTTTCATCAAGACATCCGATCTTGAACTCAATTACTTGGATCTGGAGGACCAAAAAACTATCCCGCCTTGGTCTGGTATGTTTTGATGAATGGTCTTATTTATGTTCGATTCTCATACCATGCATAACAGCAATTTCAATGGAGCAAGGTTATCCCAACCGCATGCCAAACCCGAAGCGAGCACTTGCTGACGGGGATCTGTTATACACGAGTTTCATTGACTATTTCGGGGATGATGTGTCTGGGAATCGTTCCAAATCATGGAACAAGCACTGGAACGCATATATGACACACAGGAATCTGCCCCGTGAATTACTCCAGCAGGAGTATCACGTCCATTTCATCTCCACCTCACCTCATGCTACAATTACGGAGCAATTCACAGTTTTTAAAACAATTGCAGAGTGTGTAATTCTTGCGACTCAATAAACCGTGAATTAATCGATATGTTAGGTCCACCCATGCTGATCCTGTTAAAGTTCGGGATGCAGAGACGGGTGACAGAATACGCTTCAGCATTACTACCAATGCTGGAGCATCTGATAACCCCATGCAAAGCGAAATTACAGGGCACATTGGTACAAAGGGTAATTATCTTTGCCGCAAATGTAATGTGTGCGGAACCAAGAAGATGAAGGAAACAGATGCATGCTTCCATTCTCTTTTCGAGGTGCGCAATTTTTCCTAAGTTTGAAGATAGCTCTGACTGGTTGCTTCAGCCCGGGATACCACAATCCAAGGACGAGATTTTAGCCCAATTACAAAAACAAGTCAGAATGGCTTGCTCTGGCATTGCACAGCCAGTAAAAGATACCCAACAAGCGACCGGGGTCAAAAATGTGCACATGCAGCACTGGATTCTTTATCTGCTTGATCAGTTCAAGGAGAAGAAAAAACAGAATCCTGGGCGTTCAGCCACGGAAATCCAAGAGGAACTTATTCAGTGGACGATTGATAATGAGGAGAAGATTTACAGCAGATTCTTAACCCTGAAAGGTTTGTTGATACTGCCTTGTAATCAATTTATCCGTAATAAGGTTTCATCAACCAGGTTTTGACCCGACCAAAGACACTCCTGTCGAAATTCTGCATACAATTTTACTCGGGATTGTCAAATACATCTGGCACTCATCACACACAAGCTGGAACGATGCCAAGAAGAAAAATACTCCCTGCACCTCCAATTGACAAACACAGACGGTCTGTCCATCCACGCGATACGTGCAAATTATATTATGCAGTATGCGGGTTCCCTGATTGGTCGGCAATTCAAAACTATTGCCCAGACCAACATCTTTCATGTGTTCGGAATAGTTGCTGATGCGCAATTTGCTACTTGGCGTGACGTCGGTGAGCTGTCGGCCCTCATCTGGTTTCCTGAAATACGCAATATGAAGCAGTACTGCGTAAGGATATCATTGATTTGCACTGCATCATCATTGACAGCTTCACCTAGAACGATATTCGGATTGCAGCTGCAAATGTGCTGGATACATTTGCTGTCCTGGATCCCACAAAAATTCTTACGAAGATCAAACTGCATTTACTGGCGCACATGCCAGAGGATGTTGTTGCATTTGGTCCTCTGGTCGGAATGGCGACCGAGCTGTATGAATGCTTCAACACTGTATTTCGCTGGTGCTCTGTTCTCTCAAATCATCTTGCACCAAGTCGGGATATAGCACTTCAGTTAGCGGATCAGGAGGGCTTAAAACATCGACTCACCGGTGGTTGGTGGCCATCCTCTGACGTCGATGGGTCCTGGGAACAAGCAGGATCGGGTGTCCGAGGTTTTCTGCATACATGCCCAGTTCTGCAGAAACTGATCAGGTGGACAGCACACGCTCCGGTGCATGCTCAATGATTTGTTTCTGCTCTTGTTTAATTTCAATTCCAGGCTCTGTACGCCTACTCCCACTTCCCAAGCGACAGACTGGCCATCTGAAGCCGCAACTCGCTCAGATTGTACTTGGTGAAATGCATGCAACCCAGGCCCTCAACCGAGCAAACTATGATATGTCGACATCATGGTTCCGATGTAAACATGTTATTTCAACCTCTTTGGATGAATGCAAAAAGGCGAGCTGGGTATTCGCAAAATCACCCTTGACAGTATGTTTCTCAATTTGAGTCCAATGACTGATGATATGCCGTACTCCGTACAGGCTTGAAATCATTCATTTTCACAACCCTTTCAAGTCTATTAAGCTTGCTAAGGCATAGTAAATACTAGAGGATGCTAGTCTTGAAGCCTGGGACAGAGCATTAAAGTCCCGAGATGTGTTGATTCAGTTAAACAAGAGCCAGAGCAGTAGAGTAATCTCCAATGGTACCTCCAAATTCTGGCAAGGAGCATCTGAACACAGTGCTACAAGCTCGGTGTCAATACCAGCACTAGGATAAATACCAAAGGCCAATGGAAGGAACTAAGAGACAAAACTATAAGAGAGGCTATGCATACGTGCCTGGTTGGAATTAAAAGGACAAGGCATACGGATCTCGAGTTGAATGACAGCCACATGACCAAGTCACGTCGCGATGCGCTCCTAAGGATCAGCCCGGTGGGCATTAGTGGATTACTAAAAGCAGGAGAGCTCTGTAATACGGACAAGGGACAACTGAGGCACAACACAGCAGTAGGGCGGCTGAGATAGAGAAAAGCACCTGGGTTGATGCTTCTTGTGGCCAATAGGACATCTGAACACTGACCAATCTGTCTACAAGTAGCAGTAGTATATAAAGCTCCCTCAAATGTAGTAGACAGATCAGTGAAGCCCCCGTTATTTGGCACGACTAGTGGATATCAGCTTAAGAGTGCAGCCTAAACAGTTGACTTTTGAGACGCCTCTCGTTGAGTCTTGTACACTGGATGAACATTTCGGGTTTTTGACTGAAAAAATTGGTGAAAACTATTTTGAATTTTACATCAATTTTTCAGTGTAAAATGGGTGAGAAACTTGAAACCTTTTGATGAAAATTTTGATTCTGAGTCAAGAATAGCTGAAAAATTCGAATTATCTCAAAATATCTACCAAAAAGTTTCAAGTTTTTCACTCATTTTTCCAGTCAAAAATTGCTGCAAAATTCAAAATAATTTTCACCAATTTTTTCAGTCAAAAATCTGAAATGTTCAACCAGTGGCAAACTCAGCCTTACTCGGATACAAGGGTTCCAGTAGCTCCGGGTCTTCGGCTCGTTACGCATCTGTACTGCAATTAGGTGTTGGATTTCGGTTAGATTGAATAGATTGGATTTTCGAGACCTCTTAAACAAGGATTACCTTTTACTTGAGAACAACTTGCATTGGATTATAGCCTTTGAAGTGGTTGGGACTAGTACCTTCTTTTTGAAGCACTAGGGGCCATCTATCAGTGATTGGGAAACAAACTTAAAGAACTTAGAAAACCTTTTCTGGCCGTCTGTGGATTCTCATCTTAAGCAAGTTGTAAACGGCGCGCATCGAGAAAACCTACCCTCCTCGTTATTGAGTTGGGGTTATTAGCAGTTACCTTTTGGCAGTCCCAAACCTATCGAACTTGTGGAAACCTACCTTTGAATTGAAATTGACGGTCGATACGTGACCTACCCCCTCAAACACACACGAAGTATTGAGTAGTTGTTAGCTGTTGAGTTTGGTGTTGGTTTTTGAGTAGACTTCGTCTCTCATTAGTTGACATTAGATTACACAGCTGCACGCCAGTGCACCGTTTCACCGATATTCAGGCTGTCACCTGCAGAGCGAAATGATTGTTGGCCAAATCAATGATATATTGGACAATGGTTCATTGATTGTTCTGGATGTTTTCCAGGTGTCACTGACACGGGATGACATTTATGGCATGCCAATTCTCACTCGCCGTCAATCCGAGACCACTTATTTGATTATCCCTGCCCTTGTAAATCATTTTTGCAGCGGCATGTCTTTTCTAGCACTCACCAATGATACAGGATGTCAAGTTTCTTTTCAATGCTCAGCACAACTGCCGCACTGCAGGATGTTCTGCAACCGGAAGGTGGCCTCGCATGCAAGAACGGGTGGAGTCAGATCTGACAGAGATTTTTATTGTCCATCAGCCATTGGATCGCTTTATCATCAACACTCACACATTCCACAATGCCCATTTGCTGCACGAGGCCCTCCCACGAGACTTGACGGTTCCCATTCCAGTATTCACAGACCGAAGAGCAAAACACGATGAGTTGGCTGTTACTCTGCAGGAGACCAAAGACGGCAAGCGGAAGAGGATGAAGGAAAAAGCTGATGCCAAACGGAAAGAGCGGGAAGAAAAGACAGGTGGGACAAACAAAGGGAAGCGGCCAAAAAAAGGCAAGGGCAAAAAGCGCGATAACCAGGCAAAGGACTCCGACGGTGAGGGCAAGTTCAGTGGGTCAGATAGGCCAGATAGGCCTGCAGAACAACCACCGATGAGAAGAAAAAAGCCAGCACAGAAACACACCCAAAGAAGTAACTCTGACGATATCGAAGCCAGTCTCTCTGAGTCTGATTCCACTTGTTCAAACAGTGATTCAGAGGGTGAACCACAAAGAAAGAGAAGGAGAAAAGGCGGTGGAAGAAGTGGCTCTGAACTTGAAGGATCTGACTCAGACTCAGACTATGCAGGAAGGACAGCAGCAGTCCAAACAGAGGGTGTGTGCAGATCAGGGAGAAGTATTAGAGTTCCTCGTAGATTCATCGATGAGGAGCAGGACTAAATATGATTGATTTTCGGGAAAGGTGCGGCACAGCCACTGGAGTGCGCTTTCAAAATGTACAAGGTGGCTGTGCTTGTACAGTTTCAAAGTGCACTCTCGTGGCTGTACATCATGTGATTTGAATCCCGATAATGGACGGTGGCATTCACACTTCTGTTCTGCATCTACTTGAGCAATGTCGTTTCCAAAATCTACACCAACTGCACGACCACTGTGAGCTTTTGTATCATTTTCATGTTTAGATCTCAACCGTCTTCCAGAAGGGAACAATTTGCACCCGGAGGATATCTGAATGAAGACACTTCAGATACTCAAGTGTTTGGATTTTCAGCATCACAGTCTCGTCGTTCAGGTTTGTTTACGTTGCAATATGGGTTTGAAATATTTGATTAATCCCGTGTCTGCCATCAGTTTCACCACCTTCGTCTCCAGAACGTGAAAACGAAATACATGTTCCCAGTTCTCCCCTGCGCGGATATACTCAGGGCGACCCAGCAGCCCCAGGCTACGATGACTTCGTAAGTCGATACAGATACCCTGTGGAATGGCCTGCTCGAGATACCACCACGATTCCGGTGGCAATTCTGCCAATCATCACAATAACTTCTCCTCCTTCGCCTAAAGCAGAAGCGGTCATTTCCCCCTCTCCCTTCCTTCCATCACGCAACTTAACAGCACCCAATACGGACGAGTCTGGCACTACCCCCACTGCCACTGTTATCCCTCTCGGTTCTGCAGGGGCTCGGCAGATATTTCAAGAACGTTTTGCCAAGCTTCTTGCTGGAGAGTCATATGCCAATGGGGAGGACGCTACCAGTTCCCCAATGCTCAAGAGATTCGGAGGCTGGGTTTTGCGGGAAGAAATACAGGACACCAAATCGATTCAGAGCACCACAGCTGAGCAGAAGCAGTTCACCGATCAATTTCTCGATGCTTGTTCACAATACGCAGTGGCAGCAAATCCAAATGCACTTCAGCAGGAATGTTTAGGATTATTTGTTGAGCTCGCTGAACACATGCCAGTGTTAATCCAGACAATTATGGACCCTGATCATGCTGATGCGATGGCGGTGACGGTCAGGTCGATGGAGCATATTATGTGGGCGTTACGGATTCTAGCAGATGTACAAAAGCAGGCCAAACTAGAATTAGCTCGACAGTGAATTGATTAGTTTCCTTTATGCGACACATCTATACAATGTTACTAGAAATGTGACAGAGGAAAACTGGCACCAGAGATACTCTCCAGAATCTCCAACAGTCGGCGGTCACCATGATGGAAATACCTGCCACCAACCTTGGCTCCAGAGCTTGCACAGCCTGAATGCAGGCTTTTTCAAAATGTGGCCGCCAGGAGTTCGAAACCTGGTATACACCTGAGTGGCCAGGTGCTATGGTCGGCTGGCCACCAGGTTTATGGCAGAACAATGCGGGCTGGGTTGGTTGATGGGATCATGTGGCCATTCAATCTGGTGGACAGAAATGGAAGAGTTGGCGGTGTACGTTTTAAAGGTGAAACTTGTAGTAGAAAATTTGGAAGTTTTTTCACCATGTATAGTTTCTGAGCCTCCCCCAATCCAGGGCACCTGATCACTCTGCTGCCAGACAACAAATTCGCTGAGAAATGACCGCAGCAGAACATGAAAATTAGGTGAAAATGGCTTCAAGTGACAGTAAATCAATGCTGCAAAGATCCTCACTGAAAACAGTGCGAAATCACGATTTCACAGTGCAATTGGCCCCGCGAAGGAGCAAAGTGGGGTGGATTTGGCTGCTGGTGGCATTTCTGGACATATATGGGTGCGGGCCACGGTTGACGACCGCCAAACATCAAAGCACTGGCAGAAATTAAATCCGTGGCAAAAACAGTGCAAAATCATAATTTCACAGTGCAACTGACCCCGTGAAGGAGCAAGGTGGGGCGGATTTGGCTGCTGGGTGCATGTCTGGATAGGTATGGATGCGGGCCATGGTTGACAACCGCCCAATATCAAATCGACCTCTGAACGCACTGGTGGAAATTAAATCCTCACTGAAAACAGTGCAAAATCACGATTTCACAGTGCAACTGGCCCCACTCTGAATGCACTGGCGGAAAGGCGAATGGAACATATTTGCAAGCCCATTTTGCGCCTTTCAGATTCTTGCCATCACTCTTAGTTTTTAGCTGGTGCAAGTGACTGATGTGATGTTAGCCTTGAAGTTCATTCTGGTGAATCAGGTGAAGTGTGAGGAAATGTACTCTCCATTTCTGTGCACCAGACTCGAAAAAAAAAATGGGCCTAGGCGAATGGTTTTTGCAGTTTTGGTCAATTTTTCAGAGTTGATGCCGGCCGCCAAGCCGCATTGTTTCCGCTTTCGGTGTCACCGTATTTCTGGAATCAGCCATAATTTTTTTCAAAGAAATGACCACATTGTAACCAAATTCAGGATGAAACCCAGGCAAAAATGGCTTTGAGCCACAGTAAATTGATGCTGCAAAGTCCGCCTGTGTGCGGATTTGTCTGCTGGGAGCTGGTCTGGACCTCTGCCAATCGAATGCGAGACAACAAATCCACGGAGAAACAATTGCAGCAGAACCAAATCCAGGATGAAAATGACACATCTTTTATCATAGCTGCAAATTGTGGTGGGGAGTATATATGGTGAAAAAGGTGTCAAATTTGTCACTTCAGGTTTCACCTTTAAAATGTAGGTGAAAAAAGTTTCAAGTTTTTCACCCACGTTTATAGGTGAAAATGTTTGAAAAACTTGTAAAACTTTTGGTGAAAAAAACATAAAGTTCGTTTTGAATTTTTCACCTCTTTCAAAGTGAAAAAAGTGGCGAAAACTTTATATTTTCACTTATGTTTCCAGTGAAAAATTGGTAAAAAAAGTGATAGAAACATAGGTAAAAAATGTTTCAAGTTTTTCACTTACATTTCCAGGTGAAAACGTAGGTGAAAAACTTGTAAAACTTGTGGTGAAAAAAACATAAAGTTTGTTTCGAGTTTTTCACCTTGTTTCAAAGTCGAAAAAGTGGTAATGTTTCAAGTTTTTCACTTGCATTTTCAGGTGGAAACCTAGGTGAAAAACTTGAACCATTCTTGGTGAAAAAAACATAAAGTTTGTTTCGAATTTTTCACCTTGTTTCAACGTGAAAAAAGTGGTGAAAAACTTATAACTTTTTCACTTATGTTCCAAGTGAAAATTGGTGAAAAACTCAAAATAATTTTCATCAATTTTTTCACTGAAAAACTTGAAATGTTCAACCAGTGCTGTTATCTCTGAACTCCTAAGTGGTTCAACTTCCCCCACCTAATAATCACAACTTGGGATACTACTTAGAGGTGCCCCGGCATGCGCTGGGGCGTTTCGAATTAGAAGGGATACATGCTGCAGTCCTATGCTGCAGAATATGCTGCAGCAGTACCGCAAATATGCTGCAGACGCTTTGCAGCATATTCGACTTAGGATTATCTCACTGCTGTATTATATAATCCTTGCGCGCCCGCCATCAGGGCGGGCGGCACACCGTCCAAAAATGGAAAGTGTCCAAAAAATACAATAAAATTCTACAACAAATTGTACAGTATAATACAGACTATCGATGTACGTAACAAACAAACAAAAACCCGGCGTTGCTGCGTTCTAGGCAGGCCGCTCAGCGCACTTTCCCGGCGGCGCGCCCTGAGGCCCCACAATTTTCTTCTTTTTGGCGGGCGGCACAACAGTGGTGGCACGGCTACCACTCGTCTCGCTGTCCGGCACTACCTCACCGTCCCCGACCTGCGAGCGATGGGGCACTCCAGATGGTGGCAGCATCGCGGCACCCACCCACGCGACTGTCCCTCTGCGGCTACTCGGTGGCTCGCTATCCGGCACCACGGAGCCGGTCGGTGCCGGCGTTGTAGGCAACACAGCACGAGGGGGGGATGTGGGGTCTGTTCGGGAGCGAGGAGGTGAGGTGGCAGGCGGTGATGCAGAAGGGGAGGAGCGAGGAGGGGAGGCGGGAGGTGGTGATGCAGGAGGTGCAGCAGCAGTAGGAGTTGCACTCCCCGTGCCGCTCAACTTGGAGGAGCCTGCAGCACCAGGCGCACCCTTCCACAAAGGCATGGGCTTTGGCCTCCCTTGCGTGGTGTTCCGAGGCGGCTGTACACCTGGGTTGGGCCGACGCGGCTGCACCCCAGCCTTCGCTGGCTTTTGTGTGGGCTGCACCACTGTCTTTGCTGTGCCACACTTGGCCTTCTTGCAAGACCTGGGCTCCTCCTCATCCTCGCTCTCCACTCTTGCCTTGTGTTTTCCCAACTTGCGCAGTGCGCGCTCCTTCCCACCTCCGTCCTTTTTTCTGGACACCTTCTTTGCTGGGCGCTCGTCGTTAACGTCGTCGTTGTCGACTGCCGCTGCCTTGCGTTTCGCTGATTTGTGTGGTTTTGAACAGGGTCAAACAATTTGGTTCAGCCCCTAAAGCACCTGATGTTCCTGGCTGCTCATCTTTCACTAGTGCAACAGTGAACCAGGAAAACCTTGAACACCAGCGGCGCCATGGCGAGAAGGAGCTACGTGAGCAGCTGAATACCATGGATGGAGAAAAGCGTGAGGCGCTGGAGCGCTTGCAATCCATGGCGGAAGACGACAATTTCCACTCTGGGGGTTGGCAGGAGGCTCCCAATCTTGTGAGCATCGCTGGAATTCTGGCCAGCTCGGAGCGAATCGAATTAAGCCATGCTGGGGGTGAACTGGACTCACTTAGGCAGGGGATTGCAGACAATGCGTCGGAGGGAGGGCCAAGGTAGAGATGGTTTTGGCTTACCTGCGTTTCTGCGCGGAGCCGGAGATGCCAATGCAGCCGCAGAATGAGAGAAGCTCACAGCACCCACGAGTGGAGGAGATTTGGGAGCTAGATGTAGTGGATATGTTCGGTATGCAGTTCCTCCTTCTCTCGACTTTGAGTTTTCACTTACTGGTATTTTTTCAGAAACGAAAATACTTGAACTCAACTTAGATCCGTCTGCCCAATGCGTGGCACCGGCCTTAATTCTCAAGGGTCTAATGCCGTGCGCTCCCACAAGACCGAGCGTAGCACTCAAAATGCGCGTTCTCGAGGCATACCACATGACCAAGGTTCGTTGCCCTCAACTGGCAATCCAATCCTGGGTGAAAGCCCTTTGCGATATCCATGGCGTGGGTCTTCTCTTATTGTTCTCAAAGTTTGAGCATGTTATTTATTATTTTCAGGTTGCGTACAAACCATATCTATGTCAACAATTCACTATCGCCTACGACCTTTACCTCGATATCCGGCAGCGCGTGGATGAGCGCGTAATGAAGGCCCTCGGATGGGATACATCGTGGTGCCTGAAGCATGCGTGCCCGGCTTGCAACTATAAGCTGGAAGGCGAAGATCAACTCATTTTCGACATGTTGATGACTATGGATGGCAACGATTCCTTGAAGCGCGTACTTCGGCGAGAGAAGGCATCAATGGAGGATCTGGAGTCTGAGGAGTCAAGGTTGGCAAATTCTCAGGAGCGGGTCGATAACAGAAACACGAAGGATGGATACTTTCTCTCCCGCGAGAAAGTGGACAAGTGGGCCAAGACAAGGCTGGAGCCTGGCAGAGATTCTGCTCATGCAAGAGGTGAGTTTTCAGTTTTCAGTTTAGCTAAAAAAGCTGATTTATTGATCTCAAGGGTTCTGACAATCCATGCGCCGACAGGTGGAAGAACATGGTCAACGACGTGACCTCCAAAATGTGGGGAATCTTTGATGAGACGGGGATTTTCCTGGCGCTGTGTCGGCACGGCTTTGTGCTGGTGCTAGCAGATATGATTAGGAGTGGCGAGCTGTGTGTTTTAATTTTTTTTTTAATTTTTCCCTCCCTTCTACAGAGCCAAGTATCCTCTTGCAGTCATCAAGGAGCTCCTTGACATCTTCGGCATGAATATAGGGGCAGGGTACGATGTCGGCTGCCATTTTGGCGCCACAGTGTCGAACAGCGAGCTGGGCAATCTGGCAAAGGAGAAGAATCTCAAATGCCTTGTAGGCTCATTCCACGGGCATGCGCACAACCGCCTCTGCCAACTCTCTTTCCTTGCCACCTACGTCGAAGGCATGGGCCTGGAGGACCTGGAAGGGTGCGAGCATTTTTTCTCGCGCTCAAATGGCCTGGCCAAGTCGTGCCGCTACGCGAGTCGCTTCCATCGGCAGCAGGAGATCTCCACCTATGTGAAACACTTCGATACTTTTGAGACGTACACTAATCTGAGTACGTTTCTTTTGTTTTACTCAATTATTCACCATGCAACTAACATTATTAACAGGTAAATTCCTGTGCACAAACTATCGTCAGGCCTTGACGATCCTGAAGACCGAGCCAGCGCTGGCGAGTTGGATGCATCAGGAGGGTGTCAAGGATTTCGCTGAGTTTCATCAGTGGCTACTGGAGGAGAAGGTGTACCTTCTTAGCCTGAAGAACTCGCCCAAGGCAAGCACCGAGACACTGGAGATGGAGTACGTTCAGAAGTTGGTGAGTTTAAGTGCGAGCCAGTGCGTGTTTTTTTCTCTCTTCTTCCTCCTTGTCTCTGAATAAATCCTAGGGCAAAGTATAGCGTGGTTGCAGCAGAGGCGAGGCAGGCGAGGAAGGACGACACGCTGTACATTCCTGGCACCTCAAAGGCAGAAATTGCGAGACGCCACGCGAAGGAGAAGGTCGCCAAGGATCTCGACTGCGTGCAAGAGCTGGAAAATATGCTCGAGATCGTGGAGAGATGGACCACTGCCTCGCCGAAGTGGTCGGCAACCGTGGAGGCTATCAAGAAACGAAAATACCAGCTGGCTCTCGATGCCCTCGAGCTCCTCATCGTCGAGAGGATCTTTGAGCTTACCAAGATGAATCGATCGCAGACAGGTATGTCCTTAAATAAACCGGATTTTATCTGTCTATTAATTTGTACTAGGGTACAAAATGCGAAAGCATATTGCGAAGGCCCTTCAGGCAAGATTGAAGGCCGTCAAGAATGCGATTGAGCAGTACAACGCCGCCGCAATCCTCTTGAGCCCACCCATGCCAGAACTTACGTGGGAGCAGGTAGTCGAGTACACGTTCCTTGCGGACTTTGACATCCTGCAAGATACTCGAGCAGAAATCCAATCTCGACCATGGACACACCCTTCGTACCGACTGGCAATGGATCATTACTTCAAGATCTTGCGAGCGAGGGAAGAAATCAAGCGCCTTAACGTGGAAATCCCACAGGTTGTCACCTGGATTCGAGATGAGAACCAGTTTTTGCGAGCGAAGGAGCGGGAGTTGAGACAGATGGAGGGGAAGTCTGCAGAGGCGAGTAGCCGGGACATCCAGATGGCGGTACAGGTTCAATTGTACCAGGAGCGTCGAGGGAGGTTTGATGATGGCCACATGCGGAGGTTCTGGCGCCTGGCAGAGATGCCGGGATTCACTGGCTGCCTGCGTCCCAGGATAGCAGTGGAACGAAGGGAGGCTAGAGACGCGGCGAGGGCAGCACAGGAGCAAAGTGATGCGGAGGAGCAAATGGACATGGATGAGGTGGTGGTGGCAGCAAGAGGGAATTGGTGGCAGGCTGAAGAGGAGGAGGAAGAGGCAGGCTGGGAAGATGAGGAAGAGCATAAGGAGAATGAAAACCGTGTGGGCTCTCCAAAGGACTCAGACGATGAGGGAGAGGGTGAGGAGGCGTGAGAGGTAGAGCTCTCTGGACTGGTCTACCACATTTCCATGCTAGCTGTTGATGGGGCTGGCGTGGGAAGCACGGATTTCTCTCAATTTTGAATTTTTCTTGTGTTTATTGAGTTTATTGTATTTTTTTGGACACTTCCATTTTGGGACGGTGCACCGACCGCCATCAGGGCGGGCGCGCAAGGATTATATAATACAGTACCGAAATATTCTTAAGTCCAATATGCTGCAGTGCATCTGCAGCATATGTGCGGTACTGCTGCAGCATATTCTGCAGCATATTCTGCAGCATAGGACTGCAGCATGTATCCCCTCTAATTTGAAACGCCCCAGCGCATGCCAGGGCACCTCTAATTAGTATCCCAAGTTGGGATTATTAGGTGGTTTCCTCTCAGTTCTCAACCTGTTGACAAAATCTTTGCTGTTTACAGCTCTTTGCGGTACTTAGGGCGCCGCCAATTTTTTTTTCCGTTTGGGCCAGTTTTCATCATTTTCAACTAGAACAGCCGCCCTGCCCCCAGATCCCGGCCGTTTGCCTCGAAAATATGCGCATTCGACGCGGGCGGTCCAAACGCAGAGAAATGCTTCTTCTGAATTTCAACGTAGTCTCTACATGTACATTTCTAGCCTTCCCTTCACAGATTTTGGCAGTTTTCGTAATATTTCACAGTAGAACACTTGCCCTGTGCGTTGTTCAGGTCATTGGACCACTACCTCCCCACATCCTTGACAATCCGGAGCTGCAGAAACTATTCCAGGCACGTGTTGAGCTCTACCCAATCCCCCGAGGCTCAGGTAGCAAACCGACTGCTGCTGCTGCAATGCCTGCCAATGTCACTCCCTCTTCCCCATCTCCCCAGCCTCGTTTTACTCCCACCATTAATTTCGACTTTGGCGGATCCAGAACAGGGGCCGTCCTGGTCTCTGATTCGGATTCAGGCTCCCAATCAGCATTCAATTCTGAGCAGGATGTTCCCACCCGTCCTTCGACCCTATCTGCGGTCACCTGGGCACCGGCTGCAGTCTGTGTTTGGGCCCACGAGGTATGTTGATCTTCAGCCGTCTCAACATGCATAGCTAATCGTATTATATCGATCCAGAGGGGCAATAAACCTCTCAAAACTATGGTTTACCCACACCTGCTTGTGTCTTCCAGCCAATCACGCACCTTGCCCACATCAATCCACAGGGGCAATATTATTCTGGGTGACTTCAAGGTGGATATGGAGGCAAAGGGCCTCCCAGTTGGGTGCAAGCTGGAGCGCTTTATTGATCACAGCGACCGTTGGATCTCAACTACATGGAATACTTTCATTCCGGTCTATGGCCGCAATAAGGTGATCTACCTTAGAACTGTGGGTACCGAAATTACTCTCCCAGACCATATAGTCAAATTACTCTAACAATTATATTTCTCTCTACTTACATTTGTTTACTTACCAAAAAAAGGGAGAATCACATTCTCTTTTCCCCAATATACCTGGGGATCCTATCTTCAGATAATAATTCCATTTGTAGACTGTAGTGCACAATCAAAACCGTGACACCGTGAAATTTCGGAGGGGGGCCGGTAGCTAAGCCAACCCAAATGTCTGGAAGCGAGCTATACATTTCAATGATGGCCCTGGTGTTGGGAAAAAAAAATGTACCACATGTTTCTGCAACCCGCCAGGGCAAGACCAACGAAATTATTTCCGAGACAAACAAGCATCAACACCGCTTGCCTCACATTTATCTCGCACACGGAAGCTTCACATCCATCATTTCCACCCACTACTGCCCTACAGCACTTATCTCATGTCCACCCACAGACAGAGCAAGGCCAAGCGGAAAGCAGATGTGCTTGAGGATGCTGCCACCAGCCATGTTACATTCTCAGTCACCAGCTTAGCAAATCTCGAGCCACCTGCGTCTCAACACAGAGGTGGCTCAATCCAGCTTGAGCCGCTCAAGCCATTGTACCATAAGGACATTTTATAATTTGTATTATATCTCAGTGAGTCTGCTATTATATGCATGCTTACGATTCCTCGACTCAGGCCAAATTGAGTCAGCTCTTTAACAACACAGATATCGATCCAACTCATAGATTATTAGCTTGAGCCCTGTAAACAATGGCTCGAGGCAAGTAGGTGAAGGCTAACAAGATCATGTGTCACACTTAGCTGTGCAGGAGCTCCCTGTTTGTCCACTGTCTCCACAACTCTTCCTGAGCTGTGTCTCTGTCCAAGCCCTGCCATTGCACTGTAAATTTTATTACCCAACTAGAAAAACTGTTGTTTGCGCACCTTGACTGGGTCCCGTTGCCCATCAATACATTTTACATTGACAGGAAAGAAAAGGTCACACCAATTCCCACACAGCAACTGTGTGATTGCCTGACTGGGAGGTGCACTGGTCGCAGCCTGGAGGATTCAGACAAGTTCCAGGGCAATAACTTGCCTAGGAAAGGGAAAAGTACACCGAGATGAGTTGACGGGGGTCGGGACATACGGAAACGGTCGCCTCGCCTTTGGTGGTGGAGAGAGGAAAGAGAAAGAGTTTGTATCTATGTTCGCGTGTTTGGAATTCAAAGCAGCTTGTATTGTGTCGCATTTGGTCTGATCTTTCCTTTTGTTTCTCTCTCCCTCATCTCCCTTGACGTCAATGAGGCTCATTCATCCACCTCATCAGCTTCCCTTCTCGAAAGATCATTGCTGTACTGGCGGCCAGGCTAGGAATCATCGGTCCTGGTAATTGAGTCAGTGGTCACCACGCTGAATTCCCTTCAAGTGATGTGCCACCCTAACCACTAACTGCTACTTTGCCTCCTGGGTGTCCTTAAGGCCTTAAGTCCTGTCCGACTTCGGTGTGTGTTTTCCTTCCCTTATCTAGTTCAATCGTTAATTTGATATGGGGCATATCTTCTGAACTTTGAACAGTGTGACGTCTTGCAAGGCCTCAATGTATGTGTTGCACTCCCGTATTGATCTAATTCTCCACTGATGATGTGTAGTAACTATGTTGTTCGCTCAGGGCAAATGGTGCGGATTGAGCACTAGGTCCTTGTGTGACTCAAGCGAGGGAGTGTGGATCGAGCGGCTCATTGCAGGCTCGAGCAAAGGATTGGATCGAGCAGTCGATTGCGGCTCAAGCAAATGATCGGATCAAGTGGTTTATGCGGCTCGAGCTGTATAATTTAAGGTGATTTGACTCGATCCTGGTGTATTGAGAATCTGGCTCGAGCTGCCTGCAAGCCGAGGAAAGCTATAATTGTCAAATCTGTATTTGAGCGCTACTAGAGATATTTAAACTTGGCTCGAGCCGCTCGAGCCAGATTGAGCAGCTTCTGTGTTGAGACATGAGTGGATCGAGATTTTCTAGGCTGAATTCATACATTCTCGAATCCAAGTGTAAAGGAATTGCAGTATACAATAACCAGCGATATGGGGTCAAGAAAAACGACATCAGTTCTCGGAAGGAGTCCCACTGCAAGTTTGCTGCCTAAGACGACATTAGGCACTACAGCTGAATTGGAGACCAAAATTCCAGCAAATGAAACATCACCTCCTACTCAGACTCAGGTATGTTTTCCATTATAATTGAATATGAATTCCAGTCCTTACTCGTACTTGAGAATGTGCAGCTCCTTGAGGACTTTGGGGAATATTTTGCTGAATTAGGTTGCTTCTTACTGGAATACAAAGCCGATGAACTCACAGGAAGTCCGTGTCACTGTGGGAGAGACAATCAGCTGGCCAGTGTTCAGTGCCACAATTGCACTGGCTACAAAATCTCTTGCCCACCCTGTTTTGTGGAGGCACACATTCGGAATCTGTTCCACTGGGCTGAGGTTTGGGACATGCTGCGAGGGTTCTTTGTGCGCCATGACATCTCGAAACTGGATCATGTCATACAGTTGGGGCATAACAGCAACCCCTGTCCATCCCCGTGTGGCGAGCGAATGTTCACCGTGGTCGATGACAATGGAATCCATTCGACTCGTCTGGTCTTCTGTGGATGTCATGAACTTGTACCCAACGAGGTCAAACAACTTATGCGGGCATGACTATTCCCTGCAACAACACGTAAACCACAAACTGCATTTACGGTGAAGATGTTGAAACAATTTCAACTCCACAATCTAGAGTCAAAAAAAGCTGCATATGATTATCTGGGTGCCATCTGATGCCTTACAGATGATTCATTCACTGCTGATATTTTGGTAAGTTCCATATCAGTGGTTCGGAAATTACCAACTGAGATGATGGCTGTAGAATCCTTATGCAGCTTTTCTGCGTGTGGTCTGGGTTTTCAATTTCTTGACATTAGAAAAACGAACTGGACAGCTTCATGGGATCGACCAGCTTATAGCACATCGTCCAGGCAATCTGCTGGTATGGTGTCCTGGTTGTCCGGAACCAGGTTTCAATTCCGACCCCAACTGTCCTCAGACACCACATCATTTGAGGTAATTACAATTCCGTATGCATGATAATCTTCCTGATGGCACCAATCCAACCAGACACTTAAACCAGAGTCAGCAAACATTGGATGGAAACTTCCAATGTAATCCATTCAACACAGATCCAGACGATATCTCACTTTGTGGCAGGAGAGCATATTTCCCACTGGACTCGGAATATAAGGAGTACCTGGCTCGTGTCCCAGTTTCAAAGGAGGTTTGCAATTTTTTTTTTACTTCTTTGCTACAAAACTTATGGGCTATGGTAAATAGAAATTGACCTGCAACTACTTGAAAGCAGTGAATAAACCGGATAAGAAGAAATTCAAAAACATGGCAATCACTGGCACTGTCAACTGTCAGTGCAGCCATGTTTTCATCCTCTCCTGTGTTGACCTATGCTATGGCAAGAGGTAAGTGTTTCATTCTTCTGCGACTCACCACTCAAAAAGAAATGTGTCAGGTTTGCCAACACAGACAAGGCTCTAGCAATGGATCTTTGACGGCATCAAGGAAATGAATCTTTTCAGGTGACGCTCAGACTTGAAGTCGATGAGGTTACCACCTATGATATCACATGCGAATATT
>JARJCP010000151.1:0-214761 GCA_029281795.1 Mycena crocata | reverse complement strand
CCGCTCGAGGCGAAGCGGAACTCTCATCGATGGCCGCCAGCAACTGAGAGCCGAGCGGCTGGGAAGAGGTGGCGCGATTCGACGCAGATTTAACCCCGTATGCGGCGGAATACTGGACAATCTGTCCTGCTGCAGCGGCGCGCCGGTTCATTTCCATGTGGTTCCCGTGTGTGTCGAAGCAAACATAATGGAGGTAGCGGCGCCCGGCATCAATATTCACATGCTCAACGATCGTAACCTGAGCGGTGCTCTCTTCCAAAATACGATTGGGGGTGGTCCTGCCAACGTAAGATTCACGCGCAGAAACCCGAAATTGTACTTACTGCTCTGAATGAATACCATTGAAACCTCGATTGGATCCACTGACTGTCCAGACGCACTGACCGCTCTGCTCCAAATCGCTGACAGTGAGGCCGTAGACGAAGTTCGGACACGACGTATACTCTGCAATACAGAGGCCTGGGACTTGGTGACCAGAAAGACTACGATTAGCCATCGGATACAAGTAAGAGCAAGTGAACAAGTGAATAAAGAACACGCGCCTCAAGCTTCTATTGGTGAAAACACCACAGTCACGCTTCTATCCCACCAGCATCACGGTCACATGACATATACTCGACGCGCGTCAGACTCATAGTACAAAAACTCTAGACTCATACAGGACATTCAAAGAATTTAAGAGTCCGAGCCCCACACACTGGCACTGTCCCAGCCCCCACCTCCCCACGCGTCTTCTCCTACGACTTCTTCCGTCGATGACTTCCAAGGTATAGATGGTGGATCTTCCACAGGCGGCCAATTCGTCGAATAGCGGATGTCGTTCGACCAGCCAGGAGTCAAATCCCAAGTTCCGACTGCGTATTCGCCACGTTCCCAGTCACCGTCAGGAAATCCGTTCCCAAGGACTTCTTGAGTGAGACGGTCATGTGTACTCACCAGCTGGCGATATGCAGCCAACTCATCTTGAATGAACACCCAGCCTCCAGCTTCGATTGAGGTGACCTCGTGCAAATGCTGGTCTGGCTGCCTCGTGGGCCCCCAGCGGACGCATTTGCGACGGTACTGGTCCGCTTCAGGACCAGCTGCATCGACATCCTTCCACCACGGACCTTCATGGGTACTCCAATCAACGAATAACTTGACAGAGAGATCCGGCTGTTGACGCAAAAGCGACTCCAGGGAACGAAGCCACTCCGCCTGCGCATCCATCTTTTCCCTCGGCATTATGACGGTTATGGTGCCCGCGATCTGAGGAGCAGACGCAAGATACTGCAAACACGGGATGTCGAAAAAACGCGGTATACACCAGGGCCATTCCCGTTGCGCGATCTCCAAGACCATGCCTGGACAAAGGCGCATCGTGTCAGCAGCGCGTTCCGATTTTAGATAGGGAACGGTGATTCGACGAAGGTGCTGGTTGTCACGCGACTGTAGGAACGACACAATCGTCGACCCCACACACGGTAAGGAGGGCATCAAGTACCCTGACCCGCCCAGCGTCAAGTGCTCGAGGGATGGACAGTGAAGATTGAGTGCAGGGGGCATATCGGAGGGTTCGGTGGTCCAGGGAGCAAAGAGCGAGAGGCGAGTTAGCAAGGGCACAGAAAGCGTCTCGCTTGGTAGTAGGACCCCATAGAGCGTCAACTCCACCAGCGCGATCATTCTGGAAAGATGCGCGAAAGGAACCTCCCTCGAAGGACGTGGTCGGGTGAGATGCTCGCTGTATCGCTGCACCTTCTCCCAGGCAAGGTCGACAAAATTTTCCGGGTGCTCGAAGCGCCGAAAAACGACTTCTGTAGGAGCACACGCTCCCAAAAGGATGGGCTGGTTGCAAGACCAAGGGTAGCGAGAGGAGATGTCTAACTTTCCAGCGCCACCATGTTGCAGACTGAACGCGCAAAAATAGCCAGTGGACCACGAAGCAGGGTGTCCAGCTCCTTCACGACGAGCGATCGCCACATCAACGGACGGGCCATAGCGGCCTCCATGACTTCGTCCCGTACGGTGTCCCACTCGACAGTCAACTCCAACCGCCCAGCATCTGTCTCAAATGTCCCAAACATCCATTCCACTTCTCCCACTGTTCGCATAGGCCACACTGGAGCACGGCAAGAAACGTAGGGCCAGGTTGACGCGTCGCCAGAGAGCAGCTCGGAATGGGATCCACAAGCGAGGAACATTTTTCCCCCCGCGACTGTACGAAGGATAGCCCTCCATCGCTTGCAGACGCGAGAGAGCCTGTAAAGCCCTCTACCCCCCTCGAAGTCAAAGACGTGCTGAAAAACTTGCAGGAGAACGTCGTTATACAGAAGCCGCACAGGCGCAACGAGCGCAGCGTGAAATGCCAGTTGCGCCTCGGCAAGCTGGAGCATGGCCGCGATATGGCGGTGCGCCTTTCTCAAAGCAGCGACCCTCTGAGCCGATACCGGATCCTCTCTGACAGTACGCACATCGAAATTCCGAGCGTCCATGTCGAATGTCCACTCGACACCAGGCAACTCGGATTTTAAGATAGAGCTAGGATTTTACTACGTCAGTACGAGTCGAACAAGAGAGCCAACACTGACCGAACGTGATCTTCAGGCGTTAAAAACGACATATCGAGAAGGAGAGGCTGAGCCGGGGTATATCTAACCCAAACAAGCCATAACCGGAGGATCGCATCGAGTTGCGCAACAGATCTTGGCATCGAGAGGACTTGCATCTCAGACAGCGGACTAGAGGCACAGTAAAAGAACTCAGCACATTTTTTGTTTCGTTTTATTACTATGCATATATAACTTTCGCCACACATGTAGTACACATTACTCGTCCAAATCTTCGTCTACCAGAACGGAAAATTCCTCTACCCAAGCAGTATAAGTCTGGTACGGGCGGATTAGAGCGCGTTGCACACAACAAATGACGCAGAGGTGAACTCACATGCCGCTGACCAGAAAAACCGTCTTCTCGATGAAGTCTGAGCATCAAGCTCATATGCTGTCCCTCCACAAAGCACCAACGAGGACCAAGACCATTCCAATTGCGCATCATGACGGTACTGACAATGACCTTTCCAGAGTCAATACACAGGCAGCATACCAGCCACAAAAACGTCACCTGAATGGTCTTCATACCGTTTACCACAGACCCCAGCCAGCTATCAGCTTCCGTCATGCCCTGTACATAAAGTAAGACGACATCCAGCGTTGGAGAAAGCAAGACTCACCACCGCGCAGCCGTCGCGAAACAGCATGCCTTCCAACGCGGCTACCTGCATAGAGAAAAACTCTCTGCTACGATTGTCAGCGGTGTCTGGACATTTGAGGGCTATTATGTAGCAGTCTACAGCGACCTTCTGCGCACACAGTCAGCAAGAATTTCTTTAATTTTTTTTTACCTTTTGCGAACAAGCGCACCTCGGGGATCCCGATGCGATGCACAGACCGACAGATAACAGAATGGACCTGCCCGACAATCCAAGGCTGGTATCGACACACGAGAGCCCTGCGGGTTCTAGTCGAGTCTTCAAGCGAAGCGATAAGCATGAAGGCGTCTTTGCAAGAGAATTGGTGAACAACGCAGCCGTCCACTACTACCGAATTGTCTCGGGTCATGCGATAGTCAACTGCATACATGTCGAGGGCGAGGACTCTACGTCCGATAGAGTCGCTGTCCGCCGTCAAGACATCGGATATGGCAGCCATATGGGAGACAGGAAACGTCGAAGATCGCTTGTTCGGGCCGGAATCACAAAAGAAGCCGAGAAGCTGCATCGCATGTCATTCTGATTAAGGTTGTTCGTGATCGACAGATTCCTTGCCAGCTGCCTCCAACTCCAAATCCGTCACGGAGGTTATCACGTAGTCCCGCGCTACCAAGCCGTAAGCCTGTATACAAAAGAATAAGCAGCACGCTGTGTGAGAGTGGCCCCCACCCTACCACCGAATCGTTTGGCCAGTTTGATCTGAACAGGCCAACATCAAACGATATACAGCACCCGACGGTCAGGTCTGGCGCGAAGGACCAAGGGAGCAAAGACACCTGATCGATATGTGCGTTAAAGCATCACGCAGAGCAAATCCGATATGCGCACCTTGATAAACGAATTCGACTCGGCTACCCAACTCCGTCGCAGATGGTAACCCTACTTTGTCTGTCAAGACAAGAGTTTGACGCAGAGAACAACGTACTCACCAAACGCAGTGCCTCATGAGCTACGATATCCCGTAGCTTCGAGATTTGGCTGTTGTAGAGTTTTGATAGGGAGTCACCAGCATCGAGAGGACAGCACAGTTCGACGTCTGACATCCTGCCATACCCCGAGTCCTACAGAATCTCATAATAAGCAAAGATTGTGATAGCGCAATAACGCGTACACGCTGCTCAATGTTCAGAATTTGTCCAAAAAGCGCAGGAGTGTAAGGCATCGGCTGTTGCCTGCAGCGCGCGATACGCGCGACTGCGGCACCACAAGCCTTATAAGTATACACACTCTCCCCACGAGGACCTTCCACGTCGCGTGTCGCCACAAAGTCGAAGTCCAGCTGTGCAGCGCCGAGGGGGGGAAGACGCCAAAGACGAGAAGGAGGAACGACTAGGTACGGCAACATGAAGATGTATGTAGACCACGTGCAACGTAAAAACGGACTGTAAATAATAATAAAAACCTCTAAAGATTGGGGTAAAATAAAACGGACCCCGCGAGACCTGCCAACTCCTCGAGATCGCCGACAGGGCACATTCCATCAGCCCAGGCGGTGTACGTCTAACCGAGAATTTTTCAAGAGCCGAGAAAAGAGTAGAACGTCAAAGACGCACTTTATGCAGGCCTGTCTCCGCCCAACATTCGTCTCTCGTCAAAAACAAGAACAACGTCACAGGGGTCCCTACTATAAAAGTCTCCCCGTACACTTCTTTCAAAAAGACCACCTCGTGGAGAGTTCAGCTCAGCGCACACGAGCACAGACGCGAACTTACCTCTATAAAGCGCCTATCACCCTCAGACACCGTCCAAGCATTCAACGTGACACTCTAAAAGACGGATATTAATGGAAGCAGAGACAACAGCAGGCAGCAGCTCACATCGTCCGTAGTCTCCGCATCTATTATCGCCTGCAGGGCTGAGAACTGCGCATCAAAAAGACTTTGCGCTTGACGGTGACCTGTGTCCATGCATTCAATCCGGAACACGCGGCAGTGCTCCTCCTTCTAAGGGGCGCTGTTAGGAACAGCAAGCAAACGAGGGAGGACAGAAGGAAAAACGAACGGACCAAGAGACCAAGAGGGCTGAGGATGATACGATCTTGAACCTCGGCCACATTCCCAAGAATCCAAGGCCTGTAATACAACGCCCTCCATCCCATCTTATGAAAAACACCGCCATACTCCAGGGCCCGCTGACAATCCTTGTATGAGAACCTCGAACACCGGTCATGGCTGCAACGGAGGCTGCTATCTCTAGTGGAGCGAAAATCCACGATATAACGATCTTCGGTCAAGCTTCGAGCCTCGCACGCGTCCATAACCCGGCGGGCGCATCGAATAACGGCACCGATATCAATGTCGGGGTCCATCGCAAAGACGAAATAGAAGGAAAGGGAGACCGTATATGATGATCACGCCTGTGTTCTATACCGACTACATCCCCATACGTACTCGCGACAATCAGTCGGTAAGAAATCGCGCCTATCGTCCGTCTCCTGCCATCTGGCTGTGAGACGGCCAGGCAATAACCGCAGGCCCTCTTCCATTTGGGCGGCGTCTACGTGAATACTTTGGATGCGAAAGCAATGCAAGGAGAATTTCTGTGGCGCCAAGTCATCAATATCAGACACAAGGCCGCAGTCGTCGACTGACCAGCGTCGCGTCGGGACAGACAGCGCGGGTCATCCCTACACTCATTCCGACGCACTGTCCGACCTTCAAAGTAAAATCCCAGTTTGTCAGCGAGGCACCGATGTGAACCTGCGTGCTTAATAGAATACAACGCCAATGCTCAGAGCTGAGAGGGACGAACAATTATAACGGGGTTCGTGGTTTCGCGCTTATCAACCCAATCTAGCGCAACATCTGCACCCTATCGAGCCGTTAAATTCCATCGAAGAGGATGCAGCCGCAGAACTTACCAACGCCCGACTCTCCGTGCTGACCACGTCAACGAGCGTCGCAACCTGGCGGCTGTAATAGTCGCATAGCAAGCGCCCAGCAGTAGTAGGTAGACCGATGGCCACGCGAAGAACCCGTCGCCGGATGTCTGTACCCTGCGAAAAACTAAATCAGCGCGGTTTCCACGAAAAGAAAAAACTCGCCAGCTCGACCCAAACGACTTGACCCAAGAGGGACGGTGAATACTTCAAGATCTCGTCCTTTCTGTTAGGCGTCCGCAGCACAGGAGCATGGCGCGACTTGTAGGTGAAGATATGATCCCCTGTCTGCCCGGTGCTATCCCTAGTCGCGACAAAGTCGACGCCGAGCTGGGCGTCAACGAGAGGTGGTGATGCCCATGGAACAAGTGGTTCGGGGGCCTCGTCGCAAAACACAAGATCGAGAAGAGACGACATGGAAGTCCAAGTAATAAACAAGCGTAAATACGACGATAGCTCTCAATTTCCAGCGCCATTGGCCGCTGCAGCCTCGGCACGTCTCTCTATGGCTAAAGACGTAGTTGACATGTATTCCGTCGCGACCAGCGCAAATATCTAGAATAAAACACGAGGGACATTGAGACACGCAACACATAAGCTAAGACCGTGACTGACTATGGAACCGTCAGGGGCGTCGGCGCGACACATCCAGACGTTAACAGCTATACAATGGCCACGGTGCACTCCAATCCTCGGACGCCAGGTGGAAGCGGGCATAGTCACCTGAGAACGATCATCAGGCAGAGAAACAGCATGTAGCAGCACCAGCCTTACGATGATTTCAGTCCTCCCTGCTCCACAGTCTTTCAGCCAGTACCCCCTCGCAGAGCGGATCTGCGACAGCTTCAGCCAGAGGATCTTTGTATCGCAAATTGTACGCACCATCGAACGCGCCTCAGCTACGCTCTGCAGCGTCGCGACTTGACCCTGCCAGATCTGATGTAACAACGGGCCCGCGTCCAGGGGCAGGCTGAGGGTAAGTTGCCAAATGGGAGCTTCATAACCCTTCGCCTGTCGAATTCGATAAGTAAGTGAACTCAGACGGCCACAGTACCCCACCTTTCTGAAGGAGGCCACGCAGCCGACCAGAGTCGGAGTGTACTTAGGCACCTCGGGCTTGCGATCGGGGAACCGAAAGACGGGGGCGTGGCGAGACTTGTATGTGAAGATACCTTCGCCCCCAGGCCCCGTACAGTCTCGGGACGCCACGAAGTCGACGCCAAGTTGAGCACGAAAGAGAGGAGGCGTGGCCCAAGGGGCGTCAGATATGGCCGGCAAATCTGTGAGACCCCCAGGACGGTAAGGCCAAGTTTCCGGGTCGGTATTCGAAAAGTAAGAAGACTCGAGAGTAAAGGCGGACATGGGTATTTTCTAAGTGAGAACAACACGAAATCACTATTTAAGCCCTTTTAATCCCTTCATTCGGGAACTCCCGGGTAAAGCAGAGCTAGGTCGTTCGAAGGAGGAAGGGCGGCGATGTTGCACACAGCGTCTGACCACAGCGTATAAATCTGAACCAGAGAAGGCGTGAGCGTGGACCAAGGAGCAAAACAAAACACACCTTCTCGACAGGGCGCCCGCTCTCCTCGCGCTGGTCCCGCGTCATCAGCACAAAGACCACCAGTATCGTCCCCACAGGGTACCTCTCTTCGAGAGCAAGCGCATCTGACACAATCTAACAACGCCTCAGAGAGTCAGACTATTTGCCAACGAAACAAACAAACCGATAACACCGACTTACCTTCAGATGGGGAGTCTCTGCGGAACCCCCGAGCCAACTAACCACTTGAATGTCCGAAGACGAGTGCTCTGCTTCCAAAGCGACAACCCGCCGGAATCCATCGCACTGCTCGGCGTAAACGCGGCTGATGACTGTATCGTCGTCATCGATACAACCCAGGCGTAGCACAACACACGGACGCAGGCCACGCTGCAGACGATCAGTATCCGCAGGCATCGCAGCCGAGAAAGAGCACCTTGCGCGTCGGACAATCGTATATCTCGCGCGTCACCCCCAACACTCGACCTAAAACCCAGGTCCGATAGCCCGCCGATATTATCTTCGGGGTGAGAGACTGCATATCCCAAAGACGCTCCCTGCGATATCCATCCTTGTAAGAAAATCGGTGGGCTTTGACACCAGGCGGGACTATAACGGTTTGATCTCTCGTCGCACGATAATCCACACCAGGTACATCCGCTGCTATGTTTCGAGCCATCTGCATTTTAGCGATAAACCGGGCCTGTCGCAAAACCTCGACGGGGTCCGCGGCGAGGGGAACATCCACGGGAGTTGACATGTAGACGAAAAACAAAACAAAACAAACAAAAGAAGGATCTACGAAAGGGCTTCACGACTCCCACAGCTCGGTATTCGGTAAAATCGTACTGATCGCGATCAAATAGACCGGGTCTGAGCTCGTCAACGTAATCGAGGCTTAGCAAGTATTCCTGCGGATCCCCATCAGCGATGCAAAAAAAAAGTGTCACGACGCACCTTGAGAAGCACTCCAGCCGTCAACTGATGCGTGCGGATCGGAAAGACTTCACAATACACTTGAGCCCCGGCAGACAGAGACGGGTTCCCCATCGTGCATGCGGTTATCCAGACCTGAAGCCAGAATCAGATAAACCAAGGGTGAAGAGAACGTGTAGATCGCACGTCAATGTAGTCCTCGCCGACCCAGTCCTGGATAACAACACCAGGCTGGATCCCGTATGAGTAAAAAGAGAGAAGGAGCAATAATAACACACCCGCGCCGTCGCGTCTGTCTGTACAATGTTGCGCAGAGTAGATACTTGAGTGTTGAAGAAAGCAGCAACAGCCGCAGTACAATCAACTGGACAGCGGAGTCGCAGGCGCTCACGGCGTCCCGCCTTAGGGCCAATCGGGTATGTCTAGGAAAGGGTGAGACGAGTAAGCGACAGCGACAGAAAAAGGGGGGGGGGGAAACACCGACCTCATCAACCTGACGGAAGACCACTTCCCCCAGGACAGTTACGATATAGGGCGCGGCCCGACCCCTGTCCCAACAATCGGGTCTCCACCCAGGGAACCATTCGCCAGAGAGGTGATGAAACCGTCTCGAGTCGTTCACCTTGAATGAAAACAAAGACCGTTTTCCGTATGAGCGGTCGCGAGTGGCAAGAAAGTCGGCAGGGTATCGAAGTCCACCCAGAGTGTAAGTCGACCCTTGCATGGTGGCGATACATTCGTTTTCGGATAGGACCAGGTTGTCGAGGGGCAAAATTGGAGTATCGGCGGCCTCCTGCGAAGAAGTGTGTTCTGACATGACCGGGTGGAACAACCGCCGCTGGATCAGAAGATGAAAAAAAAAAAAAAAAAAAAAGCAACGACGACTTTATACAGCCATGATGTGCAGCATGTAATCTAATCAAAGACATTCATATCTTATCTACTATCTAAAGTCGGCCGATATCTTTATCGGACAGCGGCAGGAAAGACACCATCCAAAGCTTGAAGTACTATGCCACCTCAGCACCGAGAAAGCGCACACAGCAGAAGGACTCACCACCTCGATAGTCCCATCCACAACCTTCCGTCGGTCCTTAGTTGCAACCACACACATCTCCACACTACAGCCAACACCGAGCGTCGGAGCCATGGCTGGCCCTTACCCGGGACTATGATCTGCGCGAATATACAGCGAAAGGGATGCAAGGGGAATGAATAAATACACCAACCTCGACAGACGGTACACGGAGGCCCCCGATGAGCTGGGGGTCGGCACCGTAAGGAATAACCGGGCTTCGCACAGTAAAGTCCTTGCCCGCCTAAGAGAAGCACAAAGGTGAGTCGAAGGGACGAACAAAAGCGATACCGCGCAACTCGCCTCTGGTCTAGAAGCCTTCTCTTCAGCAGCTAAAAGTTGTTGCACCTGCTGGTTCCAGCAAATCACAGTGTCCGCGTCTGCTCCAGAGGGACATCTGAAAGTAAGCACAAAGCACTCAGTGCCTAGTCCCTGCACCCGTATCAGTGAATCCGACCCCAAGTGGACACCGAAGTAAACGCGCACCTCTCGATTCACAGGATTGTGTTCGTATCTCACAGCTCGCTTGCAAATCTGGCCAATGAACGTTGGCAGGTGGTGGTGGCTCCGCTTAGGCAAACCGTGCCAAACGAGATGGCTGTCCCGGGACACTAAATCCTTGAAAGAAAATCTGGACAATTCACCGACATCGTCGCGAATGGTCATGTCGCGAACGAGCGTATAGTCTTCACCATAGACATCCCACGCCACAGAGGACGAAGACGCCAACGTCGGAGAAGTATGTTTCGATAAAAAGAGCCGGAGAGCAACAGTGGGGCGATTCTGCGCATTGAGCAGGTTGGGTATAGCCATAACGGTCGCGTTGACGAATATATTCACGTGTCTATGATTATGCGACGACCAATGGCTGGAATACTACGGGCCGAGCACCAGAGAATGACAAAACACGGTATTCCTGTGCACAGATTAGACCTGAAACAGACAAGAGCGATTCGAAGGCTCACCTTCACCACGAGCCCTTCGTCATCTCGATCGGATTGCAGTCGCACCAGTTCGACTCTGCATATGAGGTCTTGGCCGGCGACAAACCCGTCGGGCCTCATCCAAACCTGAACCAGTTCGTCAGCCGAATGCGGGAAGTGAGGCGCACACCAATACATCGATACCATCATCCTCGCAGAAGCCACGACGGACAGAACCACCCTATCGGAAAAATCAGCAGTCAATTTCCAACTGCAACTGCAACCGACGCACAAGAAGGCCTCGATCGGTCTCCACAACGTGCTCCAAGACATCCCGCTGTGAACGGAACAAAGCCGCAGCTCTGGCATCGGCGTCGGGAGGGCACTTCAGCCGAACAACGGAGATATCGCGAGACACTTCCTATAACAGGCACCGGGTAAGTAAGGATCAGAAAAAGAGGGAAAGCGCACGGACATCATCTTCGACGTGCATCACAGCATGCACGCGACCGAACAGCCTCGCAACATACGCAGGCACTGCCCGATGCAGGCGCCGCCGAGCTTCGGGGACCAACGGATCCTCACCCCATGGCGGAGTTTTTGTAGTCTTGAACGAGAAAAGGTTTCGAAGGGGCGGTCCTTCCAGGGGGACGACGCGAAGTTTTCTGGAGCGCTCCCGGGCCGCTCGAAAATCTTGCGGATAGCTCGCAGTAGCCAACAAATACGAGTCCCAAAAAAGACCGACTCCGGGCCCCGTCATAAACTCGTCTATCAATATCCCTGAAGCTGCGATCGACATGAAGAAAAAAGATGGGAGACACGAAGAAGCGCACCGCGTTATATGCAATAGCGCCGAGTCAGACATCTCCGCATCAGAAGCGGCTACGAGCTGAACCGCCGCGAACCACTGTCACTTGATACCAGGGCACACACTCCACGGGCAGTGCGGGGACCTAAATGAGAAGATCAGCATGTGAGCGCTCAGCAAGGCACAGCGGACGCACTCGACGGATAGAAGGGTACGCCAGTCTTTCATTTTCATTTGCACCCCAAAAGCGCAGATTGAGGCTGCTAGGGTTACTTAGTGAGTCGAGCTCATTTACCATTAGATGCACGCTAGATATACGCTAGTCGACATTGAATGTACAGACAGTATCTAATACAGGATTTAAACTGAGAAACGAGCGCTTGTAGAAAAGAGTGCCCCAGCGACATGGGGGTTAAGAGAAGAAGAGGATGAAGTCACATGAGCATGCGCTGTCGAAATAGCACACGTGTGTTTGTCAGGCTTACCGGCACAATCCGAAATTACATGAAATTGATGACACATACAATCTGAGACACAGAAACAAGATACCATTCGCAGTTTACATGTACCTAAAGTAATTTAATCAGAGGCGACGTCAATAAGATCGTCATCAGAGTCGACGTCTTGTTCCGCAGGAGGCCTCAAGACAATCGCGCCTTCGGGGAGTTCGACCAATTCCAGTAGTTGCTGAATACCAGCGCGATAAGCCGCGTCTGAAGAAAAAGTTGAATCGAGCTGGATCAGCGAGTGCTTACGAGCAAGAGGAAGCAGCACCTTCGAAGCTAGTAGAAGGATAAACGTCAGAAACCCCGTCCTCTAGCTTCCCGTTCCTGCATGGAGAGATTCCTGCGACCCAACTCTGTACCGTCTCTGGAGCCGCAGACCAACGCGGGATGGAATATCCCAGTAAAGGTACCTGCATGGTCCCTGCATCACTGGTCGTGCGCAGAGAAATGGGACAGTCGAGATGTCGACCGCACTTGTGCTCCTCTTCGAATTCAGTGACGAACGTGAACCCACGCATGAAATACTTGCGCAGAATACGCCAGCAAGCACGAGTGTTGCTGGGGTCGTCAAATCGGATGCGTAGCGAGCGCTGGGTGACCAACGCGCGTCCACGAACGACCTGGTTAGCTTCGAAATGACGGAAACGGTCCCATGTGATCACACCCCGCGGCGGACTAGAGTGAAAACTGAGCACGGCGCTAAGAGGATTGTCGGAGTACGTCTCGATCACGTTGACCTTGCCGCCTCCCGGGGACCGCAGCCACCAAACGCCACGGATCCAGTTGCAATTCTCGTAATCATCGCGAGCAACAAAGTCGCCGAACTCCAGACCCACGACGGCCATGAGATAGTGCACAACGTAGTAGGACCGCCGACCGGCACAGTAAAAATCGATGTCGTTCGGATTGAATGGAGTGTGCACGAGCGCGGCAACCGTCGAACCCGATATGAGTGTGCCCGTAGCGGATTGGAGAAGCTTGATGTCGCCGTAACGCATGCCGAATCGCGTCAACACGTCCGATATCATGGATTGCAACACCACAGAGCACAAGTGGTGGTTGTGACGAGAAGTCTGACCAAATCGAACCCTGTCTGCGAGCAAGAGACGATTGAGTATGTTCAACACGATGGGCCGGTCGAGATTCGCCAAAACGTCGTCAGCTGCGGCCAAGTTAGAAACGGAAAGAGAAGTATCAGAAGCACTCTCACCGCCAAGATGAAAGCCTTCCAAACCAGACGCCCCCTGCACTAAACACGCGTGAAGTAAGCCCAGGCAAAAGAAAATAAAAAGAGAGAAAAAAGAACGAGATAAAGAAGATAAAGACGAACTTTCTTGTTGCAGATTCTCATCCACAGTGCGACGCATAAACTCTTTTACGTTGTTGGTGGACAGCCGCGTCCGAAGGGAGGCCCGCATAAGCTGTTCGGCGTCCATTTTCTGTAGAGTGTCGTCGACGAGTGGGCACCATTTCATCCTTCCAACGGTAAGGTACGCAGCACGCAGTTCATGCGTTAAAAGAGGCCCCCGCGGCAAAGCTAAATGCGTGTATGTTAGCAGCTCGCTCCAGTCATCAAGAGTACCTACATGCGAACTGCGGCATAAGTGGCTGATATGGACGCAGATTGTCTGCACACAGAGGCAACTCTGTTTTATTTAAAGCGACACTCAAGCGACACTGCCACCTGTCAGATCCTATGTCAAGATCTTGACAGCGCGGCAATATTTACATAGCTAATCAACTGCAGGGCACATATGTTTAAGAATACACGCTTCAGAAGTCCGCGTCCAACGCACTGAAGACCGGTCAGATCAACAAGCAGGCTATACGAGGAAACGAAACGTACAACTCGCGATCAGCGCGGTTAGAATCCACACTCACCCCAGCCTTCGCGTATTCGGAAACACGGCGCTCGAAAGAATCGGTCTTGCCGTCAAGAGAGATAAGGTCCACAAAATCAAACGGGTTGGGACTGCCGAAGACCTTGGCTACGCCAAGGCACCTCAAGAGCCTGTCTGCGACAAACTCCACGTACTGCGACATAAGGCGCGGATTCATACCGAGTAGCTGCACAGGGAGCGCCTCTGTCGGCACGAAAAAAAATACCGTGAGCTGGGAAACAACGAGCCTGCAACACGCTCACCGTTCACAAAATCAATCTCTACCGACACGGCGTCGCGAATAATGCTCTGGACGATGTCATCCGAAGACCGTGCATGTAGCATAGAGAACAACAGGCACGCAAAATCTGTGTGCAAGCCCTCGTCTCGACTGATGAGCTCGTTGGAAAAAGTGAGCCCAGGCATTAGACCCCGCTTCTTGAGCCAAAAAATAGACGCGAAAGAGGCAGAGAAAAAAACGCCCTTCGCAGCAGCAAAGGCAACAAGACGGTCGGAGAAGGGCCTTTCATGGGAGATCCACTTGGCCATCCACCGCGCCTTGCGCTCTACCGAGGGTATGGTGTCGATAGAACGGATGAGACGGTCCTTCTCAGCAGAGTCGCGAATATAAGTGTCGAGGAACAAAGAATACGCCTCGGAGTGCACGTTTTCTATCATAATCTGGAAGCCATAGAAGCACCGCGCCTCTGCCAGCTGGACCTCGCTCGAGAAACGTTGCACCAAGTTCTCGTTCACAATACCACCGGCCGCGGCAAAGAAAGAGAGGACGGTCTTAATAAAATCGCGCTCGTCGTTGGTGAGCTTGTCGTTCCAGTCAGCAAGATCATGAGAGAGATCGAGCTCCTCCGCGACCCAGAAAGACCCTAAGGCCTTCTTGTACAGGCTCCACACCTGATCAGAAGGTGTCAATACGGAAAACCGCAAGAGACCGAAACAAGCACGTACTTCCGGGTAACGGATCGGAAACAAGACAAACCGTCGATTGTCGGGAACGAGCAACGGCTCTGCACGCAAGATGACTTGAATGGTCAGCACAATTCAGCACTGGAGCACAAACACGCACCAGACGTGAATTCGGTATTTGACATGACGTGGTAACAGAGCAAAGAGCGAGAACATCCAGGCAGCGCTGCACGAGGACGCATAGCCGAATTGCCCCAGTTGAACTCAGCGCGCAGGTCATATATTATCAGATCACAGCAGCAGAGGGAGGGTGGGAAACAAGAAAACAAATGATGTGATACTCAAAGAGGCACAAAGTTGGTTCTGTACTACTGGCGCGCGAATGGAAAGACAGAGAAAAAGCTAGATATCAACGTTTTGTATATACGACTCAGCCACGGAACAGCCAGGAAAAGGTTAACGCTGGAAGCACCATGTCAGGAAGGAGAGCAGGGCAGGAGACTAGAAACAACGCACTCTAAGGATGTAATTGGCGCCAAAATTGGAGCAAACGGAATTGACACACTGGTCACCGATGCGCCATTTCAGGCTTGTCGAGAGTATGTCAGGGTGGATCGCCACGGGTTCCGTGTCGACAGCACGGAGAGAGATGAGCTGCACACCATCAAGCTCATCCGCAAACCGCCAGCGAACGGCACAAGCCGTCTCACAGGGAGTATCCCAGCTGGTAGCGTCGATGGACTTGCTATCTCCGCGCTCTTCCATCAACTCACAATGATCCAGAGGCGTCCAGCGCCAGGTCTCGAGAGAGCGACATTGCGCGGCCAGGCGAGGGTAATAAATGGCAAGCAGATCCCTGGTGAGCAGCCGAAAGCCAGAGGTGTGCGGCGAGGTGATGACGGGAAGGATCGACGACGGGCCAATGACTTCCATTATCGCGACGGAGTAAGGCTGTAGGATGGGCGATCAGATACAATTTGAGAGGAAGAAGAAAGGAAAGAAAGAAACGGAGAGAAACTGACCGCATTGAAAGTGTAATCAACCCGCCTCTTGAGGTAGGGGGTGACGTCGGAATCCACAGGAACGTTGAGGACCGTGGGCTGTTTACCTGGAAGACCTCTGAGGAGTGAGTCCCATTCGTCGTAGGTTCCCTCAGGAATCGAGACATTGAGGTTGTTGGGCATCCACCTCGCCTTCGGATCGATTACGAAGTGTATGAACGACCCAATTATGATGGACCTCGTACTCTCCGTCAGCAGCCAGAACTTCTCGAAGAAAGGGATCATGTCGCCGATGAACTGAGGACGAGAGTCTCCGAAATAGGTTCGCAGAGCCGATCTAATGCGGTCGTTGTAGTACTCCTTGATGAGAAGGCGCGCTTCTGGCGAGCTAAGGACGACGTCAAAACAGAGGAAAAAGATCAGAGCGATGCTGTTCAGGCTTACGAATTCGCAAAGTCGGTTATGTCGAGGAGCGACCATTGTTTCAAGAGGGAATGCAAGAGCTCCCGGGTCGCGAAGTAGCGTAGAGCAGGATTTTGCCCGTATTGCATTTGCGCCACACTGACGGGGGAATTCACGCGGTCTGGCTTTACACGTCCACGAGACAAGAATTTAGGGAGGTGCGGAAGGAGACGCATTACAAGCAGCAGCAAAGAAGAGGACGATGGGGGCGTTGCAATTCTCAACGAGAAAACAACGGTGATAAGGCATGTAAGATAGGGGTGTTTTATACGCCTCACACCAGCCGAACGGAACGCGAAACGAACTCGACCAAGGTACAGAATCCAAACCGAACCACAAGAGAAAAAGACTGTCGAGACGAGCCAGCGCGATTCGCGAACCAGTAGGCGAGATTTAGAGTTGCGTATCCCCTCGCGGGCAAAAGGCCTGATGCCGCTAGCGACCTGCAAACAAATCAGTCATGCGACCACGCTTCGGAGGTTACAGAATACCTTCACCGCCACTCGGTAAGAATCGGACCGAACGTCGATCGATACGGGCAAACAATTTCCAACGACCCGAGAACCTGGAACGGGCGTGATCTTCCGCGGATGGTTGTACTCGGAGGTAATCAATTCACACGGACGCAATTGACACAGTTGAAGAAACCCCGCATTTGGATGCAATTTACACGCGCACAGAAAAGTAACTACGAAACACCGCGAGAACTCGTCATTGAAACAATCCCAAAAAACAATTGCACGATTTGGAAGCCATTTACACGCGCGCACAAAGTGAACTACGGAAATTCTTTGAGAAAACTGGCCCCGAACGACAGTCAGTGATACGAAGCCTAACGAGTCAAAATCACGCACCGCTGCACGACATCGATAGCAAGAGCCTTGTCGCTCTTAAGAACGTGCAGCGCATGTCCGCGACCCAAGCCAGGCAGGTCGCTCCGTTCACTCTTGCTGACAAGAATGTTGCCGCACCAATTCCGGGGCACGACCCGAACTTGATTGTTGTGATTGAGGGGTACCGCGGGCGAAGCTTGTTCGTGCATGGGGACGAATGTGACTGTATAGACAAATTGTCCGCAGACGAATTCACGGGTGCAACGAGCCATATCGACAATGGCAATGGGACAGTCGGGCGATTGAACCCACGCATGAGTCCAGAGGTCCCGGGCGCGCCCCACGGCAGGGTCGACGCAGAAATCGAAGGGGACTTGAACGAGACGCGCCTCAGGGACCTCGCACGCTAGAAGCAGGCAAGCTCTGAAGCCAGGAAATGCCTTGAGGAAGAAGTCAAGAAAGAAAGAAAAACCAGTCAGATTATGAATGACGCACTGGGTGCTGCTCTTTGAGCCTCTTTTCGAAAGACTTGACCTGTCTAGCCTGAAAAGTCATCGGGGATGGGTGTAGGAGGCAAAAGATTCTACCATCAAGAGCCAAAGGTGTCCCTTTTAAGCTGTCGGCTAAACGAAGGTAAGACACCACGCCGCATGATATCATTAATCCGGGACGCACCGTCCAATTCCTTCAACACAAAGAGCGACGGCGGATGCCGCGAACACACCAAGAGCAACACTGGGATATTATGGCAAAAACAAGTACACAACGTGCTACATGACGAGCGAAGGAAATGCTATCCCATCCCATCTGTACGATACCCGAGAAGTGTCCCACTCGCCGTGCAGCCTTTCTATACTCTTCTCCTCTGAAAACACCCGAAAAGGAGGGGCCGTCATGACCGTCCGACAATCCGGACACCCCCATTCCACCTCCAGCCAGAGCCGGATGCAAGCATAACAATGACCATGTCCGCAAATGTAGCTGTACGATCGCGTATGGTCAGAAAACCGGAGTAAAGGAAGGAAAGTGGCACATACCTGACGGGATGCGACTTCAACGAAAGACAGATCGTACATAGATGCTCTGTGTATTCAGCGTCCAAGATCGGTGGGCCGTTCCCGCCGATCCAGAGATCTTCTCTGCGCAAAGGAGTTGCGCGGTCTGCTCTCCAGCCGTTGTCTGAACGAGAGTGTCCTCCAACCGGTGTATACGGGCCTGTTGTACCAGAAGTCTGGCGGGCTACCACGAGGTGAGCGGGGAAAGCTGGGATATGGCGTCGCAGGAAAGTGGACCGTCTACCAAAGCGCTGAGTCCAGTCGGCGGTTGTCACCGTAGCCGCAGTTTGGGGAGCACTCCGACTGATGAGCGGAGTGTACCGGACGGAGTGATTAGGTTGGTCGAGACTGACACGCTCAATGCGTCTGGACATGGGAGTCAAGAGAAGAAATGTCTAAGCGGAATGAATCCGAGCACTTTATATATGGACCAGAAAATCTTATCTTATCTTATCTAAGTATTTGATTAGACTGATTACAAGCGCTTGGGAAACGATAGGCCTTCGAAACTGTAATCCACCTCAGATTTGTCCCATTCGCCGTACATAGCCAAGAGAAAGCTGTCTTCGGCGAAGACACGGAAAGGCTCCTGACAGATTATGTGACGGCAAACGGGGCACTCGAATCTGGTCTCGAGCGCCATACGGATGCAGACATAGCAAAACCCATGGCCGCAGGTGTACCTGCGGAGCGGGTCAGGATATAGAGCCCGTGCGAACAAAACAACACACGACATGGGATGCGACTTGAGCTGACGGCAGATGCAGCATTCATGGTCCGGATGCTGAGCAATAGGGGGCGGTGACCCATCACCCGATACGACATAAAGATCCTCAGGTTCGAGGGCGCGTCGACGAGACTGGCGCGATCCTGCTGTGTATACGAAGTTCACAGGCGGCGTGGGCAATAGAGGCGGAGCAAAAGGCATCACTGCCGCGCGATTAAGGCGGGCGGAGTACGCCGAGGACGGCCGACGACCGCCACCTGCGAGAGGAACAGAACGCGCAGTCGAGCGGCGCCTACGGTCCAAAGACACCCGAGAGCTAGACGCCGACGGCGCTACCATAAAAGAGAAGATAGACCGAGTGTTAGTGACAGCCATGGCATCCCGCTGGCGCTTGGTCTTCTTCTTTCTCTCATCAAGCGTAACAGCCTTGGCAGGAGCGCGACGTCGGCCAAGAACCACTGCCCTGGGGGGCAACGCGCCTTTCTCATCGTCGTCGGAGACAGAGATCGGAGTGTGCGCTATACACTGTAAGGAAAAGTACCTACAGAGAGCAGGACAGCAAGCTCACCACGATCGACGGGCTCGTCATCACTGTGCACGTAAATAGGTGGCGTGGATGCTTATGAAAAAGATGAGCCACGCACACGAGCGGGACGGGGGACGACTCACCACGCGCTGCTGTATCGGGGACTATTTTAGAACCCATGGGGACGATCTTTTCGGGCTCCTCCTCTTCACTCGCGCTGTCGACAAAGATGGGCGTGCTACCTAGGAACAAATGAGCATATAAGTCGACAGCCTGGGCAGCGAGAATACAGGTGCACCTCTAGCAGAAGTGGCGCCACCAGCAACAACCTGCTTGGCCTTCTCGACAGCGACAGTCCGAGACCGGAAGTTGTCTTCACTGTCAATGAGCCCGACAAAAGAAACCCGACCGGAGGGGCTCACCAGACACAGCACCCGCCTTAGCATGATGCAAGACGGTCCATTCATCCTCTACAAAGCATCAACTCAACGAAAGAAAGAACACGGCGACCAGAACAGCTCACCAGACTCAGAATCCAGCTCGCCATAATCCAAAACGGTCCATCCAGGAGGCGACTCATCGTCGGCAAAATCTGCAGTGTCTGGGAACGAAGTCAGCATAACAAAGGGTGCTCGCGACCAGATTAAGACGCACCAGCGGCCATGATGGGGCGTGTATTTCGAGAGAAACCGCAAGGAAAAACGGAAACGTACCAAGTCTTTTAAGAAGCGAGGACTTCACTGCCACGGCGCAGAAGCGCATGTACATCAAAAGTTACATTTATGCTACTCTACATGTCTACAATTGTACAGTACAGAAGCGAATGCGAAGCGAGGATGACGAACGACAATTAGCTAAGATAAGGTACGCGGGGCCAATCTCCTCGATCTACCCTCTGGGAATCGGGTCGGAACGGCAGACGCTATGGAGAGGGAAGCAACGAATACCACTCGTGACACGAACGTTCCCACCGGCAACAACATAACCCGTCTCTCCGACATAGGCGCGAAGGCCGTCGGTGTCAGGGCCAATGATGAGCACGTACATGCCGACGACGTCCAGTACGGATTGAGCTGCCTCGCGAGGAATGCTGATCGGCGAGCCCGGCATTTCTTCGAACTCGTTTGTCCAGAGGGGATGTATAGCAGTTATCGGGAATCGCCTCTTTGTCGCCAGAGTCTTGCCAACAGTGACTTCGACCCTACCCTGCTTACCACGCTTAATCTGCGGCATGTCATGAATGACACCTATCGCCGAATTATACATGCCCCTCCAATGCGGAGAATCTACCACAACGTCGAACGTCTTTCCCACCAGCTCTTTTTGAAGAAGCCAACGGTCCGAAACGCGGTCAAGAGCAGCGGCGACGAAAGGACTATCGACAGCGACAACGGGAAGATCTTCCCCCGCGAAGAGTGCGAGTTCCGGCCATGCATCGACGGCAGAGGGCATGGCGGAGAGCGGGAGCTCGGAGGCATCGGGGGGACACAGCAACTGGCTCGCTCTGAGCTGATCACACTCACGCCGGATCCGCTGCTTGTCCGCCGGCGTCAGAGCAACGTATTCAGCCAATTTGCGGTTGGTGCTATAAGAAAGTGTCAACGAGAAAGGAAAGCCGTGAGCACCGACTGAGACGTACTGTCTCTCCCGGACGTGTGCCGTGTTGACGCGAACAAGATGCGCCTGAGCGCGGCCTTCGATCGCCAAAGTTACAAACTCGCCGTCCGAGTCAGTACCCCGGACAGTGGCGAATAGACCACGGTAGTCGTTCTTTCCCTTGACAATCCGGACTTCGAGACTCGCATACGAATCCCTCACACTCGGCGGCAGAACAACGGCAGGCGCACCCATTTCACTATGAGATTTAGCGACAGAGTGCGCGTCGTATGCGTCATCGAGAAGCTTTGGACCAGGTTCCGGTAGAATTTCACATACGACTCTGGCCTGAGAATAGACGGGGCTCAGGAAGTGAATCGATGCCATGGGGAGATCCCACTGCAGTGCGTGAATCAGCGACGACGAGCAAAGAGATAAATGAGTACCCACCTCGCGCAGACAGAGTTCAGGCTTCTCGGCCTGAACACAAGAATCGTACTCAAAGTCGACGCGTCCTTGTTCGTCCTGTTCACGATGCGGACGGACACTTGCACTTGCATCGTGATCGGCACGCTCTCGCTCCAGCACACAGACGCGGAGCAGATCCCAGTCGACAGTGACGACTGTCCCTCGCACACCGGCATGCCGACCGTCACGCAGTTCGACGACGTCGCCAACTCTGTAATGGACCATAATGCTGCTGCTGGGCAGGCGAACGGTATCGGGCGGGGCGTCGAAGGCAAGCAGCTGGATCTCAACAAAATCCGCAGCTTGGTCGATGTCGACAACGCGCCCGACCGAGTCACGGTGCGCACCCTCTAATACACGAACGTCAACACCACGTTGCAGCATAGACGTGAACCGGGAAATGCTCGTCTGCTGCCAGATACATCGAGACAGCCGTTCACCCAGCGGCGTCGGCAGCGTACCCGACGCCAGCACATAGAGTGGACTTGAAGTCCACATAGCGAGTTCTTCCGGAGACGGCCAGACACGATCGTTCGTAATGTGGCGAGGCGACACACCATCTAACAGGAGCAATCCACCGACATAAGAAGAGCCACGATGCTCGTAGATATCCGTAGAGGAGGCCACTCGTTCCGGCGGAATTCGAAGCTGCGGAGGGGATCGCCGACGGTGCTCAAATCGACCGCGCTTCTTGTTCGCCTTCTTGGCGGCCCAGCCAGTTGGCGCCGCCGCGCGAACCTCGGGGACTGGATGATCATCTCCCCGGACGGAGCAGGGGGCAGATGCGCGAGGGACGACAAGAAGCGTGTATGTCAGGGATTCGGGATCGTATTCGTGCACCCAGGCCAAATCTCCGCAGTATTCGCCATACCCGGCGCGGCTGATATATCTGACCCACGAGTCGATGGGAACGGGTGGTGCAGATCTGACTCGACAGAGGTCGTTGTATTCAGTCGCTGGCACTATGCAAGGAGGATACTGCCGTTGTACGAAGGCAACTCGCTCGCACAGCCGTAAAACAAAAGGAAGACTTAAAGCCTCGACGTAGACGGAACCCGGCACGGACGGGAATGCTGTGACAGAAAAGACTTCAGAGGATACAGCGGCCGCGCTGAGGGCCATCATGAGCATCGTATGAACGACGTCCCACTCGTACCCAACCTACAAAAATCAGAGCAGGAAAAGATGAAAGACACGGGCTGCTCACCTTGACCCGGACTCTAAACAAGTGAGCGCGGGATCCAAGATGACAGGCCTCAGGTGAATGCAGCCAGCTAAAAACATCCTGCTCGGAGTCGGACTGAGATGCGGCGGCGGCAGGCGCTCTTCGATGACGACGCCGGATATCATCCGCAAGCCTTTCTAGATCAACTCCCTGCATGTCGTCGATAGGAGAATACTCCAAAGGACGACAAGCCTCATCTTCCTCGATACGGAGACGCCGATCAATGAAGTCTAGCAAGGGAAATAAGCCCCAGAACAGAAAAAGCAGACGCAGTGTAAGGTGCATACCATCCTCTGGGTCGTCGCCGTCGCCGTCACTGTCTTCTTCGCGGTCAGCGTCGACAGCTGCAATGTCGAGGAAATCGGTAGCTGTTATTCTGCGGCGCTTGGTGGCAACTCTCATCTTCTTCTTCTTACCTCAGCTAAAGCGAGACAGTTAATGCATTCTCTTAAAAATACCTTAGCTGTGTGCATTGCAAGGGGCGCGTCTGACATCTACGGGAACGATATTAGATAGTTAGAGACAAGAACGGTCATGATTACCTAATGCGCAACCGCAAAAGATGCACGTGTGCGCAGAACATGTTTACCGGCTGTTTCCGAGCCCTCGCACTAACGGTCTCGAGAGTCCAACAGCTGCGAATGCACGCCATGATTGACTCGACAAGGCTGTATTTACATCCGCAAGTAGGTATACATCGTATTCTACAATATACATTGTATTCTGAGATACAAGAGCAGGTAAAAGTCGGGAGACTGTTCCAAGACGATGTAACTAGAGAGTAGCGGCGAGTGATGATTGCAGCAAAAAATATTCACGTTCACGAGGACGCCGAGCCAGGCACACGAGCCAGGTCTTTGATAGCGTTAGAGAGCGACACCTGATGTAGCTTAGTCATTCCGCGCGTCTCAAAGAGTTGAGCGACCGTCTCCTCCACCTCGCTCTTCGGAAGGTTGGCCATCGCGATGGCATCTTGGATGGATGTAAAACCCACCTCCGCGAAGTCGTCGCTGTATCGCGTCAAGTCGAATCCTTTTGCGTTGCGCAAGAAACGCATCAATGCAATCCACTCCTCGTCGTCGGCCAAACGAGAATTGGGAGGCTGCAGCTCTGCAGAGTCGCCAGTGAAAGGGGGGTTGGGAGGCCGCGGCTCTCGTGGCTGAGAAGCAACCACGGGACGCGGTACACCGTGTGTGACATTCAAAGGGCGAAGAGCCGAACTTTTGAGAACAATTTCGACAGGCCTGCCGGTGGGAGGCGTCGTGATCTGGGTTCTAGCAATTTTGGTTTCACGGGGATGGAACATATCGTCGATCTCGCTGCTACGCCCGGGCTGAAAACACCACAGGAATGAGTCACACGGAAGCGAATAAAACAGGACGCGTACATGGAAGGGTCGTCCACTTGCAGAGGCATCGGTACTAAACAAACTTGAAGGACGTTGGCGCTAGGAGAGACGTTACGAAGGACACACAAGGTCAATATGCTGAGCGCACCTTCACGCCTGCGACAGCACTCGACGCCATCCCTCCTTGCGTGTCACGCCTTGACGCGGTGCGGCCCGACGCAGCCCGCTTCGACGGCATAGAGCTGGAGATGACAGGGCGCGAGGTTTTCTTCATCTCGGCTTTTTTGGGACGCGGTCTAGCCAGCACGGGCGGTCGATAGGGAAAGGCGCGCGAGAACTCGTCAGATAGATACTTGGGGTCCTCGTTCAAATCATCGTGATATGCATTCTCGACGACATTGCGTATGGCACTATGATTCAAGCCGAAGATTCTGCCCACCTCAGCAAGTGTGTAGTCGTTGGGACGAACTCGGCGGCACATAGCTCGACCAGTCCTGTCCATGACCAGACGCCCGTATTTTACGATAGGCCGGTAAACCCTATCCTTGAAGTCTTGAAGAGTGGGGTTGCGCAGCGTGCCATTGATCAACGCCGGAAGCTGAGAGTCACCACATTCGACGTCAGAGTCGGGTTCTTCATCTTCAGAGTACAACAGTCCTTCTGCCTGTAAATGAATAATGAGCTGAACAACCTAATCTGGAGTAGACGATGACAGACAGCGCAGAGCAGAGCTGGTTTCTGGCCTCGGGAAACACCACACGAGGCGGCAAAGGGAGATTGATCATAAGACGAGATGCCCCGCTAAGAGAACGAGACAATAAGAGGCGAGGAAGAAAAATCGAAACAAATAAGACAGACGCACCGGGTCGAGATCCATCCGGTTCGCCAGCTTTTGAAATACGGGAGTGATGACACCGGACTCGGAATCAAGTTCGTTTTCTTCGCCGGTCGAGGCATTATCCTCTGCAGCACAAGGAGAGGGTGTGAAGAGGTCGAAAGAAAGGGCAGATGACGCTTCCTCCTCTCTCCTCAACGAGGACGCAAAACCGTGCGTAAAACCGGAAGGCATGGGATCGGCATATCTAGAGAACAGAAAGTCTCGCGGCATAAGTGGCAGAGAAAGAGGGAGAGAGTGAACGAAAAAACCAATAAAAAGGGACAATGAGGAAGGCATTATATATATATATTGATGGAACGGGAGAAGACCAATTGAATACACTGCGGATATTGCGCTGCGGAGAAGGAAGACATTAAGCACAGTTTTCATCGGAGGAGCAAAACGCACCAAGATAGTTGGACGCGTAGACGCGTTGCGGCGAGTCGGCAGAGACTCGATCACACCAAGTGACCTTAACGCCCAAGCCGGACCGGTCCCCCCGAAGTTGGAAATTGTCGCACGGGAAAAATCAGTAGACACCTATTTACGTACTTGCATATGCTAAAAATAAATCAGAGACAGCGGAGTAGTAGCGCAGTAGTATGAAACGCAGAAATACAAATTAGAGGCACACAACGAACAAGGAACAAATATGCTACGGCGGTGGCTCGAGCGAGCATAAACGACGAAGTACGGTAGTAATGCATCCTAAGTACGGTAGTCAAGGATGTACGGAGGGTGAAGAAGACTGAGTCGGAGCAGCCAAAGCAGAGGGGGACACAGTCAGATCTTGCACGACGATTTTGCGGCGCTTGATAGGTCGGTGCAGTTCGTCGGTGTCAAGATCATCGCTCGCCGAAAGCGGCTATTGGAAGTCAGCAAGAGAATGCGACGACAAGAAAGAAAAATGGACTAACTATTACGACAAGGTCACCTCGGTGGCCTGCAGCAGTCCACGGACGCGGCAGAGGCTGCTACATGCTTGCGTGAGACGAGGTGTCCCAAGGAAAGAACGCATACACTTGCCTGAGATAGATTATGGCCCTGACCGACTTCTTCGTCAATAACCCGATCCAATCCGACGGTCTGCCCAGCGTAGACGCCGGTGCACGCAGAAGGAGAGCACATCGGTACAAAGAGATGAGGCGCAGACTCTGAGGCAAGACGGTCAGCGCCGGGATGGAACTAGAGGAAAGTAAAACCGGGGAAACAAAGAAGAAGCGAGCACACGAACCGCACTCGAAGCCAACTCACCGCCAGTCACACCACCGGGTGTGGCTGCAAGCTCGCCAGCAACGGACAACCGAAAATCAAAGGCAAAGTTCGGGCCGCCGAGGTACGGCGGACAAGGCGCGAAGTGCTCCTGGTCGCCAACGGCTTCAAGAGTGTCCACGCCTGCCGGGTCAAAAGTGTTGCCACCAACGGTACGGTGGTCTGTCTCTTCAGGCATGAAGTCGAAAAAGGGTTGATACGGTTGACGAAGGTGGAATCTGAGAGGATAACGCGCGAGCGGAGCATGCAAGAATGAATCACACGAGGTCATGGCGAAACCTGGACAGGAAATAAGCCTCAGAACACCCGACAGCAGGGACCCACATACACGCGGAATATAACGCCTAGCTTCTGTTTGGCGAGAGCGAGAAGGATGGCAATAGCGCGTGGCCCAACAGGCACCCCATTTCACAGTTGCTATGCCTGAACGGAGATAAGGCCCCCAGGGTAAGGAAGCGGAAGAAACATAAGACGCACCCGATCGAAAGCAATATGCTTCAAATCACAAACCACAGAGGGGCATGTGCGGATCCACAACCCACGCTTGGACCGGGATCAAAGAAAGTACAATCGCGCTTGAGCAGGGAAAAAACAAGCGAGACGTCAGGGGCATGCGGGTCCACAACCCACGCTTTGACCGGGGGAAAAGAAGGCTGGAGGCATGACGGAGCCCATCATGCTCCAAATCACGATCTGCGGAGGTTCGGGTGCGGAAATGCATGGAGTGCAAGCGCGCTTGGACCGGGAAAAAAACAAGCGAGACGTCAGGTGGCACGGAAGCGGAGTTGAAAGGGTACGCGTCGGATCTGTAACATCCGCTTAGACCGAGAAGAACAAAGAGATCTTTTGGAAAACACACGCTTTCAAGGAGAGATCCAACCCGTCGGGTGGAACAGAAGCGAAAAAAAAATCAGCGACAAACGGTCTCTTAGGAACTACATCCCCTCGTAACTGATCTAGAAGAGCGCAACAAGTAATCAATCCATGCTACCTCTTCCGGCGGAGGACTAGCTTCGTTCCCAAGCAAGGGCATATGATGATGGCTTCCACTTGGTGTCTTCCAAGCTCTACGCCCATCTAGGCGAAAGAGTCAACAACAGTACTGCCGCAGAGGTAACGAGTACTCACTATTTTATTTGACTTCATTTGATATTTGACTTTATTTGATTGCAGCGACGAACACGAACCCGAGATTAACAGGTAAATAGATAACATACAACTGGGGTCATCCTACGAGCTTGGACGTATAAAGACAGCGTAAAGACCACACAATATAAAGCGCAACGTCTCTATTAAACTAAGTGCAGCCCATGAGCTTCAAGCGTACGGCTGCCTTCGCCACCAAAAAGTACTCCTGGTACACAAAGAAAAAACAATCAGCAAGAGACACACGAAAAAGAGACAAGTACGAACCCGCTTCGTGCGCCGAAGATCAAGCGGTGTATCGGTTAGATGCAGGGTGCACCGCCGTAAAACGAGATCTCCAACCGAGAACGGGTACGAGGATCGGGCGACGAACTCGGCAGGAAACAAACGCGTCAACGTATCATGAGGCATGTCGATATCTATAATGCACCCGTTGGGCCACGGATTGTAGCAAAAAGCCTGCACATTGATAAGTTCAGCGTACAGATCACGAAAGAAAGAAACGCAAACCTTGCCAGCACAGCGGTCAGCTGCGTCGAGGATCTCGTTGACGACGCCCATAGAAAGGAGCTGCGCATCATAAGCATCGAGTAGCATACGAGCGTGCGGGTCAACAATGCCATCCAAGGCGGGACGAAGAAGCGGCAGAACGTCACGCCCGTCATGCCCACAAGGACCCTAAGAGAAAATGAGCGAGTGTACAAGAACGCATACGCAAGACGGACCGGTAGTCGGCCGACGGCACCGAAAACGATGCAGACGAAGGAGGAATGGGATGCAACGTCGGCAATGAAAGGAGCTCTGCGACCAACGCTTGCGTTGGGAGGATAAAAGTGCACCCCAAACAGACCGCACCAATCAAGACCTTTATTCAAGACCCGATGAAGTACAAGAATGGGTGAATCGAGGTTCATTTCCACGCGGCACAAACGCGCCTGGGTACGCTGAGCAGAAACCAGCCGCTCATATCTGTTCGTTTTTTGCCCCAGATACCACGAGAATAGCAGAGAACAGAACGGACAAAAACCACAGGCTCAAATGAGCTGCGAAAAGGATATGCACAAGCGAAGATGGCCGTTGAGAACAGAATGCAGAGAGATCACATAATCCAAATGATCGTTCCCACCAGCGCACGAGACTACCTACTTACCGGATAATTCCGGGCACCCTAATCAAGATGTTTGCACATGTGGTGCAAGCTTCCCGACCTTGGCCAGCGCCACGATGGCGGGGTCAATATGGTCGCAGCTGGCAGAGGAGATAGGCGCAAGGTGGACAATCACATTTTAAAAACGACGAAGGACACAACGACAGGTATACTACGCCACAAAGAGAAGGACAACACGGTAGAGAATACAGTAGAAAGACGAAAAAGAGGAAGGCGAATCGGTTGCTACAACGCAATAATCAGCAGCGGCGAAGGAACAAAAAGAACAAAATAGACTTGAAACAGAGCCATTGGATAGTATGTAGCGTAGCTGAGCGCAGGTGAGTAAAGCAGCATACACAGGGCAATAAAGCGCTAACTTGAAACGCGGACCATAGCAGTTCAAGCCCTCATTTTGCTCCGCTTGACCGGAGACTGACCGACGTCGCCATCATCCTCTGGCTCGGTCAGGATACCGTCGAAGTCACGCAAACTGCTCAAATCACTCGTAATAGACGCGGCGGGGGAAACTGCAGCAAAGTCAGAGACGGAAGGGATTGCAGAACATAAACGAATCGCAACGCACCACTCCGCTGGGAATCAAACGGCGACCCAAGAGTGCTAGGCCCAGCGACTGCTGCCGCTCCTGCCTTGGTGGGAGACGAGGTAAGGCGGAAGTTGTCAAACTCCGGGGGAGGAGGGGCGCGAATGATGGGGCCGTCGAAGTTGCGAGGAACCATGACCGAACGACCTTCGATAGGTGCGTCCGAGTCGGCCAGGATCTTGATACTATGAGCGTTGATTTGGTAGATCTAACACAGGAGTTGGTGAGCGAATAACAAGCGGCCAGGGAGAGAAAGGACGGACTTTGCGCTTCCTCGGGCGAGGAACGCCATTGGCGTCAGTATCGTTCATAACGAAGATATGCAGCGAGGCGCTGATCAAAACCAAAGTGCCGGGCCGAAGGCGGTCGTAGAAGTTGAAGGGAGGGACAAGAGCATTTTTGCCGTTCTCGGTACCATCTCTCACGTCAAGCTGAACAAGCCTGGCCTTGGTCTGGTTAAAATAGGCACCGCCGTAATCGGACAAGAGACGAGGATCGTAGAGAGCACCCAGCCTAATCTCATGCGCTAAAACACAAGAGGTGAGCTGGACCCTACACCGCAAACAGGAAAAACACTGACGCTGAGGTTCGCGGACATCCCCAGGGATGCTTGAAGTACTACGGCCAGGCGTAGCTACAGAACTGCCACGACCAGAGGTATCGTCCAACTTGCGTTTACCACGACGCTGAGGAGTAGCCGCACCGGCGGCAGCAGGAATCTTCAAACGAATTCGGTTAGAAAAGCAACATTTGGAGGAAGAAGGGTGAGACTCACGCCGTACTTGGGAAGCATATGGCACATGATAATGTCGTCCTGCGTACTGTCGTCCTCGATGGCGCGAAGCCAAGGGCGCATGAGAAACTCCTGGCAAGTAAGGTGAGCAAGACAGGTGGGTAAAACGGCCACATACTTACCTGCGCAGGATTGTCACTCTCAATACCAATTTCATGATCGATGGCGGCACGCAACGGAACGGTCTGGTTTTCGTAGAAGTTGGCAAGGCGGGTAGTCGCGCAAGTGGGCATAGTAAGAGCGAGTATATCCTTAACGTTGAGCTTGGTATCGTCTATAGGCTTAAACTAGAAACACATAAGACGGCGAAGTAAAATAGAATCATTCGAACTCACGACATTGCCAGTGAAGTAGTTCCCGGTAGCGCGGAGAACAGTTCCGTGTATAGAGCCAGCGACTTCACCGACAATCAGGGTACGGAACTCAGCGCCGGCGTTGTCACGAAACTCTATGTTGGTGGAATGGGGAGGCTGGTACCTGACGAAATCATCGGGACAGTCGACGTTGCCGAGGGCCTTGATACCCATGGACGACAACTGGTCCGCGAGCTCGTCGTACATGCCGCAAGCAGCCCTCTCTTCAAAAACTGGATCGAGAAATAGGTAGTAGCGATCAAAACGAGGAGGCGACTCGAGGTCCTCACCAGTGGGTACGGGGTCACCAAAAGAAGACATGATAAAGCAGACAACGAAACAGTAGACAGGTGTACAGGTATGAGAACAGATACCAAGACTGAAGCCGACAATGACCCGTTTTTATGCGAACCAGAAACGAAAAACCCCCCTCGACCGACGACCCCCCTCCCACATTGAAAATATCGAGAGGAACCAGTATACATGAACACGCATGGAATTCAGAAACACGCGTGGAGTTCGCGTTAACGGGGATAAGCCTAAATAGAACACATCCAACGCGACTGAGGAACGAACGAAAAAGAAGCAAACCCGTAACCGATACAGGGACTCGGTCCATGGACCGGTCTAGTCGCAAAAACCGATCATGATCGACGATAACAATGATCCGAACTGCGAAGCGGAATGCGGTGCTGGACACACAAAATAGAAGGGACACCAAGACAAAGTAAAGCAAATGAAGGAGTAGCCGCAAGGAGCAGCCGCGAGAAGACGAGTAACGGACCAGGAAAATGGGAACGAAAGACCGAGGCGTATCGCGAACTACATGTAAGCATCACCGCCACATCGTAACCACAAAAATAATGACATTTGGATTAGGTCCACTGGAACTCAACTTCCTTCCCCAAGGAGGTGAAGATACGAAGTGTATCAGGTGGCGCCCCAAGACCATCACCGGACAAAGCGAGGATAATCATTCCGGAGCAATGCATAATTTGCGTAAGCGACATCGCGACGCGCCCTATACCAAAATCATGACATTTAGATCAGGTCCACTAAACCCCAACTTCCTTCCTCACGGAGGTGACGATACGAAGCGGCGGTGAAATAAACTGTCAGGTGGCCTCCAAGACCATCATCGGACAAAGCGAGGGCTATCATTCGGGAGCAATATAACATAATTTGCGAATTTGTGTAAGCGACATCACTATGTACACGCCGCACGCCAAATAATCTTACGAAACCTATACTGGTCACTTCCTTCCCCATAGAGACGAAGTACTAAGCGGTGGCGATGAAGTAAACCGTCACACAGCTCATCAAGTCGATCATCGGACAAAGCGAGAGATATCATTCGGAAGCAGTCTAAACTACGACGAATAGCTCTGTAGCAACGAGTTGATAGCTCTGCTGACAGAGTAAGCGATGGGACCCGATAACATCACGAGACACTTACGCGAATTAAAGGCACTGGTCCTGGATTCCGCGTGCGGCCTGCATCTGGACAGAGCACATGGTTGCAAAAAAGCCTGCAGCGGACAAGCACAAGATCCCCGATGGCAAGCCCTCGGTTACGCGAGGGAAGGGAGTCATGATCCAAAGTCACGGAGCTCCCCGAACCAGCTGAGCGCTCGGAAGAGAAAGACTCCGCGATACCAACAAACAACCGACCAGGCGTGGCGCGAACAACCTATCCGAACAGGATCAGCGCACAAGGGACAGCATAGCTCCGAGTCGACGCACGGCGCTATCCACATCGACGCAGATGTAAACCCGATTGACATCGCCCACTGGATCGGTGTCCGAAGCTGGGCCAGACGACCAAGGTTCCACGCTGCTGAGCTCACACTGAAGGAAGACTCGCGTCAGCAGCAGCATTTTAGTGAGAAAAGAACTAGAAAAACGAACAGGAACGTCTCGTAGAGCCTCTGCACTCCAAACCTCATGACGCGAGCCTCGACACTCGGCGTCCATGACACGCCGAAGCGTCTGCAGTTGATCCCAATAAATAACGTCGAGAGAGTGGCCAGCAGCACCAACAGGAGCCGCAAGACGCAAAGCTAGAGGGGAATTCTACACAAAAGTTCAGACGGGAATTCACAGAGCGCGCGAACACCGACATTTCCACCACTGGGACGGATACGATCGATAACCCCCACAACCAGAGGCAGAAAAGGGTCACCCGTACCCCAGACATCATAAGAATTGAGCATGCCGCAGCGACTGCAATCGGGTGAACCAACCGGCCGACGGGAGAAGTCGGGACCATAAACAGCACGTGAAAGTAGTGGAACAGCGGGATCCTCCAAACGTCGGGCAAGCAAGTCTGAGACGGATGGCATAAAGGGAAAGGGGAAGAGGCGAGGTGAGCATGACACATAAGCAGGCATCAACGCTGATGCTGACGATCATCCGAACCTACCAAGCATAGATCAGCGGCAGAACAGCCAACGACAGAGACAGAGAACAGCGTACCTAGAGCGATGCGGCATCCATACGCGTCCGCTTAGCAACCTGATAGTCAGACAGAAGAGGCGCATCCAGCCGCTTGCGTTTGCGACGCAGCCCGTCTATCTGTGACCGCGATTCGACAACGTCCATAGCTTCCCACTGAGGAAGTTGAGGAAATACGGACGTCGCCGCGGTAGACGAAGAGCGCTGTAAAGGCTCATCCAATTGCTTCCGACGGCGACGAGGCGCACCCGATGTTAGGCGGCTTGGGACCATATCGGCCGGCGCAAGCTCCTGAGAAAGAGCAACGGGCCGAGCGACGAGAGTGGCTGGTGCTGAAACGCGAGGGACCGCTAGAGCGCGCCTCCTCGGTCGTCGGGCACTGGCCAAAGGAGACACCGGAGCAACAGGTCTCGGCGCGTCGAGCGTCCGGCGCTCTTTTCTAGGACCTACGACGCTGTCGTTCGCCTTCTGCTTGCGATCCAGACGAGTCCAAAGGTCTTCACGCACCATTTCATCGTTGTCAGATTCATCGTCAAGCTCCTCGAGTAGATCGCTAGAAAACCGAGTACGAAGAACGACTTTAGAACGAAGGACTTCTTCTTCTGTACCGTATTCAACTATAGTCTGCAGCGCAAGTTTCTCCAGACGGACAGTCTCTAATCGAAGATCCTGAGAGCTCCTACAGCAGATCTTCGCCTTGGGAAAAGGAGTCATGAGCACAAGACCGTCCAGAGTTTCCAACCTAGACACCATAACATACGGAGCCTCGGTGCCGTAGCAATCCACGAGATTAACGATAGCGTTCTTCATCGTCTTACCCTGAGATTTGTAAGTAGTCATAGCAAAACCAGGTTGGATAGGCAGCTGAGTCCTCTTCACCGTGCAGGATGCATGGGAATAAGGATGCTCGATCCTTATATCAGTTACGTCCTCTAGAGCGACAACATGATGGTCAGGCAAACCAGGAACCACCCCCTGCACAGTGTCCGGGCACTCGACAACGCAAGAGATGGCATGACGGAAGCCTTCTTCATCGGTGTAATAACGAACACTCTTCAACGTCCCGAAAGCGCCGTTGACAACACCGCCTGGTACGTCGAAATTCTGGGATATCGTGACAGGCATACCAATGACGAGCGGAATCTTCCCCAGACGCTGATTGCTCTTGCCAGAATCGAGTTTCCGCAGGCGCTCGGCTAGTCGCCCGGGACGGATGAGCTGCTTTTTAAGCCGATCCTCCGCATAATACCAATGAAGCTCACGTCCAGTGCGCCTAGCAAAGTCAAGGGCAGCCCTGACGTTTAAACGATCCTTCATTTCGTTCTCGTTGACAATCATAGGGGCGGAGCGCCAGGCTTCGGAAGTCCAATCTATACAGAGCTTTGTGATAAGCCGAGAGTTTAACAATTCAAAGTCTGCGTCGGTGCAGCGCCCAAATCGCAATCGACCCAGGAGCGACACAAACTCTTCATTGGATACGCCATCCTCAGTCTCTTGACGTTTAAGCTCTGTAAGCAACACTACTGTCCGAACGCTCAGCCACAACAGCTTACCACAGATATTCTTCTGTCCCAGAGGAGTAGACGCAGTGAGAGTTCGGATAGCGGAACCCTTCTTATTCTTGCGAATAGAATACTGCTCGATGCGGGCATACAGCCTGGACTGTCTAACGGGCGGAAGCTGATAGAAATCCCCAGCAAAAATGACATTTATACCACCAAAGGCAGATCCAGATTCACCTTTTGCCGCTGAGAGGGCGGTGCTTATCTCGTACAACAGAGCGCACCCTACCATCGATATCTCGTCGATAAACAGATAATCAACACCTTCCCACATCGCCATCAAATCTGTGAGAGCCTTGCCCGTCTTTTTCTTAACGTCCCCTTTTTGACTCAAACCCAAAGCCGCGTGAAGCGTCATGCCAGAAACGTTCCTAGCAGCTACACCAGTATACGAAGCGACCCTGAACCTCCTCGACTCACCACGGGCTTGGAAAAAATCCTCTAATGCATGCAGGACACGCGATTTGCCAGTCCCTCCGGGTCCACCAAGATACATACGGAGAGGAGGAGTGGTACGATCGAGACTGTGACGAGCGACAATATCAAATGCTCGTCTCTGTTCAAGATTCAGCGTCCAGTCAGCAGTGACCTTAGCCATCAGAGCATCCGACGAAAGAGGGGGCGCGGTAACTGGCACCGGACCTGGACGAATCTCCAGCGTCTCCGAAATGACAGGCAACTGCGACCGAAACGGGTCTCCACTCGCAATTAAACTGCCGAGGACAGGAGCAGTAGAAGGCGCACCATTAGCAGCAACAGAAACAGAAGAAGATTCACCGGTAACAGCCGCGTTTCGCCAGGCGTCCTTCCGCCGCGCGTAATTCAACTGCCAGGTCAACTCCAACTCAGGGCTCCGCTCATAAACCTCACGATGCTCGGTAGAGGGCATACCATCATCAGAACGCTCAGAGGCGGCGGATGGTGACGCAGATTCTTCGGCGTTGGAAACTACAGGCTCTGGACCAATGCAACCAGCCGTCTCTAACGCGCGCAGAGCTGCATCTATATTCTTATTACTCGTCTCCTTGCGCGTGGAGAAACAACTGTCCACCGTGTCCAGATGATCCAGAACAGCAGCCTCATCGTAATCACCAAGATCACCCTCTGCGCTTCGCGTCATGAGATGGATAGGAACTCCCTCGCGTTTTTTCCGATGACGTCTGTTCGCGTAATGAGCGTCCCGGCTGTCTTTGCACTCATGAAGCAACTGCATATTATCGATGACAGCACGGACCTCAGGCGAACATTCCAATAGAAACTCATCATACGCAGTGAGCCAAGTCTGGTCCTTCGAAAGCAAGTCCTTACAATGACGCCACGGCTTGAAGAGAATTAACATGAGACGCGCATGCTTATGTACAAGATCCTCTCGGTCACGACGCGGCAACGCAGGTCCGATCGGAACAGGCACATTCCTACGATTAGGAGCAATCACCCGAAGGATATGGCTCCGATCCTCGAGATGTTCAGAAGAGAGGAATACGCGTGGCCTTGTATGCCCAGACCACAGAAGGATGTCGCCAAACTTGCTCTCGTCCCAGCCAGACACAGGTGGCCGATCATCCACATCTTCATCCTCATCCTCCACTACAGGCTCATCAGGGACGTCAGCATCGTCGGGCACTGCGAGCGGTTCGGGTTCAGGAGCCTCCTCGACATCTCTAACGGCTTCTCCAGCTCGGGAACGATACTTAATCTTTTGAACTTGCGCAACAAAATCCCAAACACATACACCATCGAGTTCAGGGCCGCGGCACTGATAGTCCTTAGCCTGGGTAGCAGAAGGAACGTATTTCCCATCAGATCCGACCTTGAGCACAACATCATCCAGATTGCCCGGCCCATCAGCTGTATCCTCGACCTCGTCTGACATTGCATGCTCTCGTTCAGGCTCTTCTTCTTCTTCATCATCCCCCAAACCTTCCGGCGCGTCATCAGGTGCGTCTCGACGTAAAACACCTTCATCACCTTCAAGAATTTCAGTAGGATCGCGATCATCTGGAACCACAAACGGAATAACAACCCTATCCACACCCAGAGCAACACTATCTGCAGATTCGCCCAACGGATCATCAGACACAACGACCGTATCAGGCAAATCAGGATCTGTAGGAGGGTCTATGTCCGAAGTTTGTGCTACAGGAGTTTTACGATAACACTCCGGGCTTGGACGCTCAGAATTTATGAACCTCTCGAGAGCCGGCCAATACAAGTTGGCGTATCGGTGACTAGTGAAATGATCCTCGAAACCCATTATATACGACGCCACCTGCTGACCACTTAGCTCCTGCTGCGCTACCATAGCATAAGCGCACTTCTGCAAGAGTTTACGAGCACGAGTAGAAAAGTCATCACCCTCCGGATCGAAGTTACCCAGCTTAGTGGCGGCGAGCTCCAAAGCAGCGTACGCAACATGCGACTGCAGTTGAGTCTTAGTGATGTAATCGGTTATATAAAAGACGACAGCCTTTGCAGCTGCACCGGATGATATGAATTTGATATCCATGTTACATCGAAGGGACTCCAACATAGTGGCATTAAACTGATTGACAAGTCCATCCAAACAGCGAAGCTCCAACTCACCAGTCTCTTGATTAAAGACGCTGATAGGCCGAACATTATCCGCACTCAAATCGAAGCGACAGTCTCTCTCATACCCAGGCCCTTTCCAATACTTGTAACAAGTTTCCTTGTGACTATGAACCTGACAATAAGTGGCTAGCTTATGAAAATCTCGAGCTCGGGCGTCTTCCATATCTTCAGCAGGAACATACGGAGGAGGGCCGCGGGTGGCAGATGGATTGTATTTAGACAGAGGAACGTCGAGATCAGGTCTAAACATCAGGCGGCACAGAAGTCGCGATAATATCCTCAAGAAAAGTAATAAGCCGCTGCTGAAACTCGAGATTTCCGCCGTTCTCGAGGGCCTTTGCCTTAATCTCGTTAGGATTCAGACCACCTTCGACCCATATGAGCATATGACAATGGAGAGTACCACGTTCCCTGCGCCTCGACACACCCATAATAGGCATTAACAACACCGAGAATACCGCCCTCCACATCCTGATGAGTCGGATCGTAACCCAAAGCAGCGATAAAGGCTTTCATGTACGTATTGAAGAAACGCGCGGCTACGGCAGGATTCTTGGCGATTAATATCGACTGATTAGCTCTATTCTTCATGTCACCAGCACTTAGGTTGTCTATGTCAATATCTTCCCCAGCCAAAAAGCGCACCAAAGGATTATGTACATCGGCAGGATTGATAGTGACATAAAAGCTCGGTAGGCCCTTGTCCATCATAAGCCCGCGAATCTCATTACGCATTACAAGCTTGGACTGCGGGGAACCCTGTACATGCGAATTGATCAGGTTGACCTCTTTCATGAGAGCCAAAACCTTGCGTTCGTCGTCAGTATGCGCAGTCTTAGTGTCGCCCTTACTAATTCGCTCAGAAACAGCATGAATCGCATCCGCGGAAACGGTGGCAAACTGCGCAGCGACGTGGTCGAAATTCTTGCGTTTGACCTTGTATGAGGTACGCTGCAATAACGTCCTCCTCTGCATCATATTAAACACAGTGAACAGAAAGGAATAATGCTCTTGGAATCGTCGATCGGCAAGGTTAAAAAAATGGCGAAGATGTGCCTGAAAGCCAAATGGAGTACGTCGACTCTTGTCATCGACCCCTCCAATTCCATACGGAAACAAAGTAGGATAAATCAAAGGCAACAAGTCCGGATTGTCAAACTCATTCGCAGCTAAAGGATCGTGAGGAAGCGCAAGATAATTAGCGCCAGCTTTCTTAAGATGCCGAGCAGCTGCTTTTCTCAACACACCGGAAGATTCATGACCGCTGATGTCCGTAACCACGACGCTTTCGAACGCGTCAACATCCACGGGCTGGGGGCGGAGCAGGTCAGCAAGAGCAGTAAATCGAGGTAAGGAAGGAGCTCCATCAACACCAGTTTCAGATAGAACTGTGGTTTCCGACGGCAATTGACAGTCATCCAGCAATGGCATCGCAGCACCAGCGGATTCAGACAAGACTTCAGATTCAGATGGGAAGGGCACAGTACTGGCATAATTCGAAGTGGTGGCCTTTATTCCATCGGAGGGGATAATGTGCTCGATATGAAATGGAATCTCGACCAAGTCGCCATGCCCGTCGAACACCGTCCTGTCGATAATGACATCTTTATAAAGATGATTGTGTTTCTTGAGCCACTCTAAAGCTTTCATGACCCGCTCCTTACGGACGATAAGAGGTTTCGCTTTAGTCCTGATCCATTCTAACGAAGGTGGTTTAGATCCAACGAATACGACACAAATTGGCGTAGTGATATCTTCGATTGAAGGAGGCAGAGTAGCGGCGATGGCGGACGGTCGAGTGGGATAAACAATTATATGGCCCTTAAAGCCGCGCTGGACATTAGGAAACTCAGTGTCTGGATCCTGCTCACGCATCTGGATAATCCAGCACTTGGAACGGCACCGTGCAATCATCGCCTCTTCAACGACACTCAACGCCTTAAGCTCAGCAGGAACTTCACCGAGGAAATTTTTATTGGCCATAGCACGCCGCGGGACGATCTTGTTTAGCAGGTCTGACTTGCAGCCTTTGCACACAACGAGGACTGGATCGTCGGTCTCAGGGTCAGTCTCAATACAATCAGGTTCAATGAGCAATGTCGAATAATCCCCAGACACCACAGGCATCGGAGGAGGAATGACATCGGGGTCCAGCCAAGGTTTTTCAGCATGAACAGAAGCAGAGGCACCAGAATCACTGCCCTCATCCATGTAACCACAACCATCAAGATCCATCGAAGTGCTATCCCCCACATCTTCATCCGAGTCCGGATAAGCATGAACAAGATCTGGATGACGAAGCTGATCTAGGTCAAAACGCTCGAAGCTTATCGTCGTCCGGGTGGTGACCCTGCACCTCTCCACACAGCTCCCACAAACAAACGTTTCCTGAGCTTCTTTGGAGATAAACTCTGCAAATACATCCTTGAAGCGCTTCTTGAGCTCAGGAGATATAAGACGGGGCCATTCAGCTTTAAGTTTGGCACTCTCCCTAGCTCGCGATCCGCGGACGATATCTCTGTTGGTCTGACGAGACGTGCGAGCAGGCGCGACACGGATAAGCTTCCCACGATTGAGCCGTCGAAGGTACTTCTTCAATGAATCGCGGAGTTTGGCAACACCTTCCTCAGGAAACCATTCAACTCCATGCAATCCCAGAATCCGACGTAAGGCACGCTGAGAGAGGCGGGGCATTAAGTAAGTCAGGAGATTGATTTGCGTCAGATTTTGCAGTTCATCCCCACTCAACGAATCAGAGGGCATGACAGGAAAGGTCTGGTCGAAGATAGATGCACAAGCTAAAGACGGAGAAGCGGCGCCTCGAAGAGCGCAACGACCTGAGGCGACATGCTTAGTAATACGATCGCGAAGTCCTTCACAGCTAGGTTTCGGCATATGGACCCGATGGATACCAGCGAGAGCAATAAGGCTAGGTAATTGCATGTACTCGACCCTATCCAACAACAGTTCACTAGGATGCTGCTGAGAACACGTTTCGACGAGCCTCTGTAAACGAGAAGACATAAACATTCTAGCGGCATCACACGCAGACTCACAAACAGGGTCATCCTCGATAACCAACGGAGCTGGTAACCCGAGCGCAGAGGCCGACAGAACAAGAGCGGACGATGCAACCCTCGGAGAACGAGATACAACACTGATAGAATAATATGCCATCTCTGGTGCATCCTGAAATCCCTCACGAGCTGACAGGCAGCCGACATGCTCAACAGGAAGGCCGTTAGCATCAAGATGAGGCCCAAAACACGCCCCTGAAAAAAGATGAGACAAAAGAGCAACACGGTGCTCATCTGGAGCATCGAGGTAAGTACGGTCGACACCGTGGTCGGATAAAATCTGAAGTAAATCGATATATTGAGAATCGCTATACAAGGACCCGGTAGACGACAACAGAAGATGAGAGATATAGTCACTACCACAGCGACCGGACATCGACAGCGAAGGATGTGCATGCGTAGAAGGTCCAGCGACAGAGGACGAGGAAGGCACAATCGGAGTAGAGGGATGTGCGGGTTGCACCAGATCATAAGGGTGTACGTGGGTGACAGGAAACCCAGAGGGAGGGACAACAGGATGGGACGGAAACACGGGGACAGGGTGTACAGGGTTTACATTAAATCCAGGGGGAGGGAGAAAGACAGGGACCGCCGCAGCGGCGTCTATAATCTCAAAGTCAGCCAAAGAAACCAGGAAAGAAGATGAAAGACGGACGCCAAGGCAAGAATGCCGCGAACGCATCGAAAGAAGGAGCGACCGTGAAGCCAGTAGCAAGCATCAGTTCACGAACATGGGCCTTCCACTGAAGACCGAGAGAAACATCAGGCCCATATATATGCACGTCCACAGGGAGGACAACAGTAAAAGAGCCCGCAGCGGGTGTATGGAGCGTGAAAGCAAGCTGGAGGTTGGCGGTGTGAGGACGACCAGAGAGAACAGCGAAGAGAAAGCGCTGAGAGATAGAGGTCCGATGCTGCACCGAAGGAGCAATGCTGAGCGCCATAACGCCATCCACCTGAAGAGACATGGTGGGAAGAGGAGAGATAAACAGAGAGAAAGAGAGAGAGAAAGGGAGGATCGATCACGTCAGGCACAAAAAAGGAAAAGAGGCACAGCCACAGAATCGCATCAAAGAAGACGAAACACGCGACCCCTGCACACGGTTTTCTCCACAACCATCAGGAAAAGCATCATCCCGGGGCAGAGATTCACCGATGGTCGTGCGGAGGACCAAAACAGCGGTGAAGCATCACCGAGTCTCGATGCAAAGTATCGGCCAACAGCATTTATCAACGAAAAGCATCGGCCAACACCTTTTATTGATGCAAACTACCATACAAGGAAGGTACCTGATAGGCAATCATGATGTCGACGAATGGGGCTCCCATCACAACATTTGGAGGTTTGAAGTGCCTACAATACCCATCATTCTGATAGTGGGAATTTCTGTGGCGTGTGTTCGTGTGCAGGAACGAGGGGGCGACATCCTTCCAAAGAGAGTTCCCGGAAGTACTGGCCGGGAAAATACGGTAGAACTGATTCAGGGACAAAATAAATGGACAACCTACCCAAGGATGCGCGCCACGAAGATAACGGAATGGGTAAGTTTATAAGTTTAGATGTGACGTAAGTGAAGCTGAGGGTCCGTTAGCGCCAAAGGAGGTCATGCATATCACTCCACATTCAGGGCACCTGCAGGCTCAGCATTGCACCGCGATAGAGTTCATTGTATGCCTATATTGTCTGCAAAAAGAGCTGCAACGCAGTGCGGGGGTTGAAGCAGAGCATCAATCTATGTATTCACACCTAAGTGCGAGACTATCATGGGATGTCCGTGATTCGAGCACGTAAGGGAAGGATTCCAGTTTAGGATAGTCGGCTCCAGTTGATTGAATGACGGTTGAAATAATACACTGCGGCCATTAGTACTTATCTGGGAGGTGACGACTTGGCACTCACAGAAAACGGGCAATCGCCGCTGCAGCCGCGCATGTTCCGTCAATGTGCGCCCTTGAAACAAATGCACAGAGGAATATAAGAGGGCTCCCAATGCTGAGGGAGAAAAAAAAACCTCCATACCTCCCACCGACATCACTATGTGCCACAATACATCATTCTCAGAACACGGCAATTTGTGCCGCAGCTCCAACCTATTTGATCCCAACGTGCAGTCCGGCGCCAAGATGTCCAGCATTCGCACCTAGTGGTCAGACGGTTACCCAGGTGTATCCCGTTCTCGCCGCTGCCAACGGATCTTTCACCAGTTATCCACCTCAAACTTCTGCGACCGACGACGAGCACCTTCTGCATACATATGCATCATTCTTCGAGGAACCCATCACAGGACTCTCCCGCAATAGACGCCTCGACGACAGTTGGTCGGTGTGCATTCCAGTCCCCATCCCCACGATCGAAAATCCTACCCTTCTGTCGCTGAGTTACCTCCTCAAGTACGCTTCGAGCTGGGACGATGGAAACGCCACCATTCAGACCGACACCATTCTCGCGCAGGCGAAATTGAACGAGGGTGTCACAACCGAGATCACAGATCTTGTGTATAGGTCGCGGACGAAGTACGGCCCACGCGTCGTCAACCGGGATACGGCCCTTTGTCTCTCGACAACGCTCGGGGTGAAATGCAATGGCGGAGGAGATAGGTTGAGCCACTACGTGGAGAGTCAGAATATCGCTGCGAATGTTCGCGTCGTCGAGGCTGCTCAGCTCTATGTGGTGATCCATTTCGCCGAGTATCCCACCCGAGAGACGATTCGAAGTCTTGCTGTGGAGGTGTCCGCAACGTGGCAAAAGGAGGAGGTGGAGCTGAAAGCTAAGGCGAAGGCTAAGAGGCTTGAAGAGGAGGCGGTGGAGAAGAAGAGGAAGGAGGAAGGGGCGAGACAGGCGAAGGAGGAGGAGGAAAGGAAAGAGAGGGAGGAAGCAAAGCTAGCTAGGGAAGAGGAGAGGAGGGAACGTGAGGCAGCGAAAGAGGCCAGAGCGGAGGAGAAGAAGGAGAGAGATGAAGCCAAGCAGGCAAGAGAGGAAGAGCGAATCACCAGACAGAAAGAGAGACTTGCGCGAGAGCAGGGACCCCCCGTCAAGCCCAGTGTCGAGCACGCTCCACAAGTGGCAGACACGAACATGCAGAAGATCATCAAAGAGCGAATGACTACACTGGGGTTAACCAAGTGCGACCAGGGATACGAGTTTGTCAAGACTGAAACTGGGTACCAGTGCAAAGGGGGAGGCCACAAGGTCACCTTCGAGCAACTGGGTATGAAGTAATATTCGCTCGAGACATGATCTTACCGTTTAACTCGTCCTCGTTAGTCCTTGCCGTATTGCCTGTCTTGTACTGTATTGTCGCTTTTAATTTGAGCCCTTTGAAGACTTTGACTCTTGTTTGACTCAATGAAGTTGAGACAGAGCAGGCAGGTTGAGCTGTGGAGGAATGATGCACCAGCAACGCGCCGGTGTGTCGAATTCTGGGTAGATGTAGAGGGCCGCTGGACCCGGCGGATGAATCAAATGAGGACATCGTTTCCATTCTCGCAATCCAGGAGCTCAGCATGGTCAGGCTGGAGTGGATTGGTGATGGTGCTGTTTCAATTCCAAGTTCGTTGTGGTAGAAAACAAAAGCGCACGTGCTAATTATGTCAGCTGGATCAATCTTGGGATAAATGGAGTTGAATTTTAGAGCTAAGAGATCTGAGGAGGTTCACTGCTAAGCGTACGTGGATCCTTTCTACGAAAAAAAGTGTTGAGCTCGCAGGCCGGCTGGTGTGAAAACAAATGATATCCGGGTTCCAAATCGCCGACAGATCCGTTGGACTCCGTTGGTCTTCCGCTAAACGAACTCGTTGCGTCGAATCGGTGGATGTGTCGGATTGGTGTGCTTCAGGAAGTGCAGATGTTTTACATCCGCTCCGAGGCGCAAAAAAAATCACATGACGAGAACAGACGATAACCAATCTTACAGTAGAAATTGTAATCTACTCATGATTGCCTTTGTTCAGCGGCGCAATTATTTCCAATTACTAATTACTCTGACGACCAATTCCCTGCATTGGGGCGGAGATAGGACTTCATTCCGTGTGCAAATGAAAACGTAGATGCAATCTATCCCTGCCTTCTACTCGCGTAGAATGATTTTGTTTTCTACTGTGGAACAAAACTGAAAACTACGTCCTGATATGACCTCAGCGCGAGCTCCAAAACTTCCTCCCGCCTCTGAGGGTTTACATCCACAAATGACATGAATGCACATTTGCCCCTGACCTAAACCCGACTCCTCAGCATGTGCACACTATATGCGTCGTCTACTCGACCATTCAAAAGTGTTTCAACCTGAAACGGTGACCGAGTTCAAATGGCAGCCGCCTGTAAGCTTGTTCCGAAGATAACCCAGGCGATTTCGTGTGCTGCAAATCCCGTCTATTATAATACAGATTATCTAGTAACATAACAAAGCTACAATTTCCAACTCTCGACATGCGTCAGTTGAAACAAAACACGTCGCGCTGCTTTTTTAAAATACAAGTTATACCATGGGCGGAACATGGGTATTCTAGATCTATTGGGTCCAGACAATGCCGGGAGACGAGTCTAAAAATATATGGCAAGTCAGAGGACGAAAATATCATCGGATGCCATACATACTGGGACACTTGTGCTTGATCATATTTCTCTCGGAGCCAAACGATTTCCTGTGTCGTGACGATGAATAAATTGTAAAGAATAATGTGACACGATACAAACTGACCTGCAGTGAGGACACGCGAACTGGGGTACAACGTCGTGTTTTGAAACCTCGTGTCTCATGCGATCATGTTGTCGAGAGAGGACGAGGGGACATCGGCTGCAGGGATACCGCCTGCGCTTGACGATGTGCGCCTTCATGTGAAGACTGCGCGTATAGTCGTTTTTGAAATGGCGGTCGCAGTCGGGATGGAGGCACGGGACGCGCGGCTTCACAGCCTTGGCGGGTTTTATCGAATTGTAAGACGAGTCCGATGTGGGAATACTGGGAGTCGGTGACGATGCCGTGGTAGGAGGAGAAGGGGGTCTGTATTCCGGGGCTGAAGGTACATCGTGGAAAACAGGCAGAGGGACCTCTTGAGAAGGCTGGTATGATATAGGAGGAGGAGAAGGGTGATCGTATTCTGGTGCCGAAGATACGTCGTGGGGAACGTGAGATTGATAGAACATGGCTAATAACGATGGAATGTAAGTGTGGCTTCGCAAATCGTTGGAGGCGTATACAAACACTCATTCTGTTGGATCTGACTATCAGGATATCCGAAAGAAACGGTTTGAACATCGCCAGCATCCTCAAAGTGAGGCGTTTCAGATATGCAGTCAAAGACTGGTACGACATTGTTTTCTGTGGAATAAGATTCCTCCCCGAGGTCAGCCTGGTAGCCTGGGAGCGACATTTGAGGGTAAATTTCGGACATCATGCCTATCAGAGATTAGGCGGACTGCGGGTGTTAGCCGCAAGGAATACTCACAGATAACGTCGGCATGCGTAGGCTCGTGGCTGAAATGTTGTGCTGATCGTGAACTCAGTCAGAGATGTAGCGAAATCGATTGAGTAAAATTAAAACGCACCCTGGTTGCTACCAGATGCTGTCGGACACACCGCCTGCCCATCGTAGGAGGATTGCTGTGACCATTCACACTCTTTGGGAGACGCAGAGATGGTGAGAACGTTGACGCCGTTTGAATCCACAATAGTTTCAAAATGCACGCGAAATCCGGTAGGCGCCATAAGTGTCGATGCTGCGGTTGGAGAGGGCCTGAAGTTGAACGATATGGCACCATTTTCGGGATTCAGCCTCGCCTCGACATGCAATGTGAAGAGCTCCTCGATGGAAAGGGTGAGCGGCATGGGCGATGAGAGAAAGAGGGTGATATGCACTTGGGCATGTTATGTAGTCAGGAAGCATGAAGTCATTTCGGATGTATCACACCTCGATCGCAGATTCTCAAACACGCGTCGCTTACCCCTTACGGATTTTGGTTGTCAACTCAGGCTGGGCCCAAACTCCCCCACGCAAGCGTATGTTTGAGCTTAGAATCACCTGCAAGCGTCGCCAAAAATGTCGTGGTCCCCGGCGCATGAGCTGAAAACTTGCTAAAACGAACCATTTGTCCAATACTCGACCGTTAAACAGGCTATTTTTTACCTGTGTCTGGGCCTCTGGCTGCCTCCAGGTACGCATCGATTTTTTAGTTCGCATCATGGCGCTCAGAACCCATCAGAGATTGGAAATAATCAGGCCGTGGCCGGGGATACCTCATCCCCTTTCGACTATGGCTCATCGCATCAATGATATGCCAAGGATGAGCCGACTGGCGTTAGCAACGTGGGGATCGCCCGCCAGTTGCTGTTATGAAATCATGATGCGCCGATATCCGGTGGCTGTTCTCGGGGCGGAAGTACTAGTCTAAAGTACTGTGGGTGCACTTTGTCACTTATCTCTCAAGCTCAACTGCAGTTAACTTGCTTAACTTTGTATCGTCGAAGTTGCAGCGGACGGACATATAGTGAACTTTGGTACCCAGTTTGTTCCACTGACATTATTGTAGGATATTATCTGCGACTTGGTCCTGCTCGCTGGACGGTGGTAAAGCTATCTATCGCGCGTGCCGACGGATCACGCTTGGTTCAATTTTGCAACAACCTTCTCGTGCAAGTTAGGGGCGAAGGGTCGGAGCATTGTTGAATCGGCCCAGTTGTGAAACGTCAACAAGAGGTCCTTCACCCTCGCCCCTCGATCCACTCTGTAAGCGGGGATCCACGTAGCTAATGTAAAATGACTATCGGGAGACTCGGTAAAGGTAGTACGGCGGGGGAGAGAAAGACGGATGAACGGCCATGTTACTTGGGGTAAATACCTCGGCCGGATGCTCGGAAGAGCGGCTACATTGAGTCAGCGTAAGCAAATCATACTAAGCAACTTGATATTTTCTTGGAGGTCATTGAGGAGACGCGTACGTACTGCTGCGCAATTTCGCTTGGCTCGTATGTATCTTGAATCTGATTCTTGATTCAGTATTCCGACCTATTCCGACTAGCGGCATGGGGCCCATTGTTGCGTATCCGCTTCGTTTCCACGCGAGCTCGCCTGCGAGCTTGACTGGTTCAATGGTTCGGGGGAGTTCGGGGGATCTCCCTGGATCTCCGCACGCTGGGTACGCACAAACAAAGACAAGCAACCTAAGATGCTTGAAAAGGCTTGGAAGCTGTCTCCAACCCAGTTTAATCTGAATCTGATCACCTAGCGATTGGTTGTGTCGGTCAAGACTCAAATTCCCCCGATTTTCCGAAACTAAGAGGATTTTTGTCCGCAGCGAGCATGTGTTTGTATGTAGCCCTTGTCAACATCCACCTCATTGTTTTCCGACACGGCGCTCTCTGGTAGGTCTTGACTTGCTACATGGAGACGAAAACCTTGGCAACATTCTGGTCCCGTCCGACTCCCCGGTCAGGATCTTCAGGGCGGAACTGATGCTTTGATCCCTACGATTGATAAGGTCGACTCGGAAGGTCGAGAACACTCGAGAAGAGCAATAAAGAAGAGCCAGCTTCAGATTTCTGATGCGAAACATCGCGAAACCTTGTGAACAGAGTTGGCCAGAAAACAGCCCACGATCATGGGTGATCTTTTTTGTTGACTTTTTGTGGGCTTATCGGAAGTTGACTGAAGCCCCGAAGCATTAGGTGTTATCAACATTTTTATAATAAAAGAGTGTCATGGTCGGGCGAAAGCTGGGGGTCACCAAAACTCACAGGTGTCGTCCACATCTCGGCGGCCTTCCGGAGATTGACTCAAGTTCCAGACACATGTTTTTTTGAGACCCACTCTTGGACCCACTTCGGAAATGCGGCTCTCAAGGTCTTACTCAGCGCTAGTCAGCGCTCAAGCCTAAGGGCCAGGCTTCGGACTTTGAGGGCCAGTTTGTACTTAAGTGCCATGTATACTCAGTTACTCCCTGGGCCCGGCGTTCCTAAGCGGGACCGTGCCGTGTAATTCTACCTACCTACCTACCTACCGGCGCTGGCTGGGCGTTTCGAAACACAGCCGCCGGCAAGTCTTTTGAGCTGAGCTTATGTCCAGAAATTGCAGTCGCTTTTTGCGTGTACGGAGCCGGGAGAATAGAGTAAGTAAGTTGAGAGACGATGGGTTTTCATCAGAGATAAGTAGTCCAGCGCAAGTCGCCGAGTGTGTTCCACATGTGTGACAAATCAGAAGGAAAAGCCAAGGAAAAGCCGAGGAAAGACTCTCGGACGGACGTGTGGGTCAAGCGGTGGGTCACCGTTTAGGCCGTCGGATCAACACGCGCCGGTACCCTCCGGAGGATCCGTGATTCAACCTTAATTGCTCCGTAGGTAGACTTACCTCACTTCGGAGCCTTGCGTAGCTGACCACAAAAGCAGGTGATTTTTGGTGAAGAGTTGCGTTCAATAATCTCACAACATGAGATACTACTTGGATATGTACACAATAGCCGACTCGACTTGTAGAGGCACACATTCTAGATGTTCTGTGTCTGTTTAAATTCTACGTATAGTGCTATCAGATTCAGAACGAACTTCTCGCCAACGTCCGTCACCAGCCACAGTTTGTCGGCGGCCACTTGGCGGCATAAAATCAGTATCTGCAGGCCTCCCTTCAAGAATTACCCACAGGGTCGAGGAATACGGCACGACCATTCCGTTGAGTGCCACCCCGTCGTTGAGGAGCGCGGGTCGTTGAGGAGCGCGGGCGCCTGATGTGTGTAGAATACAATCAATCATCCCGACCCCTGACCAATAAGAAAGGCTCAATCCAGCCGCAGGATCAAATGCCGCAACGACGGTACTTAAGATTCCGGGTCCAAGTCGTATTTTATATCTTGACATGATATATGCCTGCCGCTCCTTGCATCATGAACGAACGCATGCACCCCAGGTTCAGCTCAAAATCCGAAAACAAAAATCTTCATTGTCGATAGATTACAATATCTACAGAGTTCGCACGGCAACGACCATCCACACAACAGAATGGACCAGGAGAGTAGAGTACACCTATAGCGAGATTTTAAGTGGCAGATACGCCGGGTAGTAGATAACCACCTACAGCCCAGGAGACAACTTCAACCTGCGGCCACTGTGCCTCGGCAACCCGCCGGGGGAGTCTGCGCACCAGTCCCACGGAATCATAGGATTCGTTAAAAGAGAGCCTGACAGAGGCCCGATTCATCCGAGCAGTCCAAGGATTAGTAGCTAAGCAGGGAAAAGATGAGTATTGAAATGGAGAGATAAGTATGACACGCGCAACGAACACAGCATAGAACGAATAAAAAGAAAGCCTGCGGTCTCGGGGTGTCGACGACGGCAGATGAGGAACGGCAGATGAGGACGAGCATGCATGATAGAGGGCAGCCAGGCAAGCGCAGTAGACGCAGTTAGCCAGCAATGTGTGCATAGCATCGTTCATGCTATCGTAGTCTAGCGTGGGCTGTCTTGCCATGAATTGGCGACCGATTGTAAAGTGAAAAGTAAGAATCGTGAGAGCAAGAAAAATGGGGAGTGGTCCAACCCACGGATATAGAAGGCTAGACATATTGCAGATACCGCGGTCCAGTCAATGAGAAGGAGAGTGGTAGGTGCGATGCGCCGGGCGCTCTCCCTGTTAGGCCTGTGGAACGACTCCCGCGCCACGCGAGATCGGGTCCTGCGAGAGGTAATGGTCGACCGCATCGTATCTTTCACAGATGCGAATTCGAATGATTTGAATCCCTTTGGATCTTTGATGCTCTCGGACGAAGACTTATTTCCGTCCTCACTGACAGACCCATCGACCCGCCGACCACTCTGAATTCATGGAGTTTTTTGACTCGAGGAGATCCGTGGGCTCGTCACTGAGTGTGTCGCCGGTCATGACCATTGAGAGGATAATCTGGGGGATCCAACAAACACAAGATACAAATATGACCCTGCTGAAACAACGATGTTCGCTTCTCATTGAGTCGCGGGGCTGTTCAGCTTACGCTTTTACAGCTGTTCGGGCAGGCTGTTCGGTTCTGATCAGGTGAATGCCGCGGCAGGGAATGGATGCCATTAATTATAACGCATTGACCTAACAGCAACAGAGGCTTTGGTGCTCGGACGGGATGCACCTCGTTTGAAAGACTTTTGAGATGAAGGTCAAACGAAAAGCTGCTGAAACCTAGACCGAGAAGGCGCTCCCGCGACGTAGTTTCCATCAGCGCCCCTGTGATAACGATGTTGCGGTGGGATGGTAGCGACAAAGATAGATTTTCGCATATAACCTCTGCCAGAAAGCATCAGATTGAGCGGTTGGCGGGTACAATCCGTGCTGCCTCGTTAAGAAAAATGCCAATCATCGTCTATGTTCAATAATCCACCGTACGCACAAGAATACAACTCAAACCGCCTCCTCGACGATCCATAGATCCGCCGCAGACTCTTCATAGGCACAAAGAACCTCCTTCAATCCGAGACCCCACTCTGGGAGAGTGGCACCCCGGGTAGACAAGTGACTGCCGGTTTGCTTGTGGCGAAGCCGGAATGGCGACATGGTCGTGAGGACGTGGCCTTCCACCGGCTCAACCACCCAGTCGTCGTTTTCGTCACCGGAAAAGCCGGGCATCCCATACGCCGTCACCTCGGAGAGCCCATCACCAATGGCAGTAACAGGTGGTCGGTGCTCATGGTGCGAGTGGAGGTGCTTGCCCGTTCCGACGTGCTGCAGCCTCACGAGCATGCCTGGGACAATGGGCTGGCGCGGGATCTGGAGAGAGTCATGTTCACGGGTAGAATAGTCGGCGTTGGCGTCGAATATGCGCCATGAGGTGGCCTCGCTGCGTACTGGGGCGAGTGTTACTTGCTGTTCTGCAGAAGCAAGATAAGCCACTGGAAAGGATCAGAACCAGAGTGACAGACGTAAGCTACCCGTGGCGTAGAATAGCCCATGCGAGTGCAAGTACCCTTCGGGATGGCGCACAGTAACTGTAGAGCCGGCGTTGATTGCAGGCCTCGAAGCCTCGACGCTGACTGGTTCAGCCTGGAGATCCATGTGGTGGAGTTGGAATCTGGCAGATTGGATGTTATACAGCCCCAAGAGCAATAGACCCGGGATGAGTACAAGACAGAGCGAACTCAGGATGGAGCGCGACATGTGAGTAGGGATGTGTTGTGGCGGTTTGTGCTTCAGTTCAGTGCTGGCGGTGATGCCATCGTCGGCGCTTTTTTGGCGCCGATGTGGCTGATTGTTTGTTTCTGTTAGATCCAGTGGTTCCTCCCTGTCTTTCGTTTTGCATGTGGTTCCTGAGAGCTCAATCCATTTGGTAGCTATTTGGAAATACACTATAACACTGAATCCGCCTCTCAGAATTTTTTCGGTGCAAAAAACGCGAATTTGATAATCTTGCACGGCTATATTCCCAAAAAATCGGTAAATTTGTATCTCAGCAGCGATGGGGGCGAATGACACCCAGATTTTGTGCTCGAGAGTGTTTTAGGTACAGCAGAGTAACATTGGTGCAGACGGAAGTGCAGGCTAGTCCATGGAAGGCGGAAAACCGTGAAATGGATACTCATTGCTATCCGTGAACTTTCCCACGGATTTTTATCCGTACGGATGAGTGATCGGTGGATAATATCCGCCGGATATCCGGATAAGGGCTATCCATGCCGGTCCTTAGAAAATCAGTCGTGCCAATATCAGTGCCTGAAGTCGTAGAATCGGTACAGCTGAAATGGAATCTACAATGTAAAATTTCGCCACACACATCGCTGCCGCCGAAACAGAAGCCGATTTTTCTGATCTCCGGTGTCCCGATATAGCACCCGAAACTGAAGACATTGGCTTCCCTTTCGGCATCACTGAAATGACTGGTTTAGGTTCTGCTTTTCAGTCGACCAAAATGAAAGCCGAAAGCAATAGTTTTGGCTGTGCCGAAATGTATTTTTTGCTGCCAGGCAATTAATTTTGGCACAACTGAAAGTAATGATTTCGGTGCTGATTTCTGTCGAGCCGAAACTCGTGCCGAAACTAACCATTTTGTTGATACTGAAAGGAAAGTTGGACTTTTGGGTCCCGTATTGATGCATCTGGGATAAGAAAATTTGGGTTCCGGTTCGGCGGCATCGATATACATCACGAAATCATCTATTTCGGCTTGACTTTTAGTTCAACGGATTCTAACACTTTCGGCCCTGATATCGGCACAACTGATGTGCAAAATTTCGGATCACTTTTCGAAACTAACATCGGGTCAACCGAAATTTCGCTATTCTCAGTATATATATAACTAATCCTCTGTTCATCCACTATGTTTAACCCCATACAGAGCCTTTCAGCTGACCTCCTTTTGCACTGCCAATCCTTCCTTTCATCCTGGAAACAGACCCATGACCACCTACGCAGAAATGGACACGCTGCACAGTGTGCACTGCCGTTCTGGCCTAATCGGGCCTTCTTTGCTTTTCCAGCAAATGACAACTGCCGCAGGATCCGAATATTGGCCGCCACAGCACAGGCTGGCCACATTTATATCCACCCGTTGATTTGCGCAGTCGACTCGCTTCCCTTCTCCCCCCACAACCCGCTTCAATGTTGCTCTGCGACAATCAATGCCCCATCTCCAGTTGTTGTCAAACCCTCAACCCTCAACCACCATCCTTCAATCTGTCTGTACATGACACCGTTTCAGACCAACTTCAATGCTGCTCCAGAATGTTGTCGGACTATCAAGATGCCCCAACATGAAATGCTCCAATGTTATCGGTCTCGTATTCATCGAACACTTCAGTAGGCTTTTTTTGCCATCAATGCAGCAAGATCAATTGAGGACGTTCATCTGACAATAATGCAAGATTGTTTACAAGTGCTGGCGCAAGGTTATCATGTTTTCCGATCTGTAAGGGCAACCTCAAGGCCCGAGTATACTCAAGAGTCCTGACGAGGGGGATCCGAAGATAAATATCACAGAGTAGCTACAGATACAAATGGACAGACCTGACGAGGGGGATCCGAAGAGAAGAAAGACTAAGGATCACCCGCGTCAGATCCCGGTATATAAGTAACTACGGACGGGGGGCATATGATAGCAACCGGAGTGATCGGCAGAGGTCCCGGGCGGAATCACAGGCCATGTGATATCGGGAGGAGCCGGAACGGGTCGGAACGGGACCGGAAGGTCCGGATGCGGGAGCGGAAGGGCCAGAAATAGGGGTTCCCCTGACACGATCCCTCAACTCCTCACGTCTTTCAATACAGCCTCGATCCCACCCGCGATTCACTGCTCTCACATGCAGAATAACTCCTCCCGAGCGTGTCGATTCTTCAGTGAGTCTCGGCATTCCCTTTTACCACAAGGTGAGATTGTTTCAGTTCCAGTTCATACTACCAATCCTTGGGACCAGGTATTGGGTGACAAATGACTGGGAACTTGAGCATTGCTACGGTACGCAGATTACATTCGTACACTAATAATTCACTCATGTAGAAACTTGCAAATTTTTGTCTTCAGTTCTGCATATATTCAAATCTCCCTCAAATAAAACAACTCTTTGGCATCCTAGTACAGTTTCCTTGATCTCGCTTGATATTTTCGACGCAGGGCACACCTCTCAGAAACCCAATTTCGGATACAGCAATGTTGCTTGGATGTTTTCTCAAGGCATGTTGGATTTGTATTCTGTATTCAATCTATTTGCTCACAAGTCATCTGGCGCACCGGACACTGGGGGCAAGGTGCAAAATAACCTGCCTGTATTTTGCAAGTATATTCAAAGTATTTTACAAATATACACACAATATCACTATAATATGTTACGTCTGTATTTTGTGTGCGTATTACATATATGCTTCCAAAATACACACTATATCCCAGGTCTGGATATAGTCAGGATATTTGCTAATATGTACCATATATCTTTGCAAAATCCTGAGGTCTGATGGCTACCATATATGGACTTGGGATTTTGTAAACATATTGCAACCAAACAGTCCTGAAAAGGAGAAGAAAAAACCTTCCAACAAAGGAAAAATTCAAAATTATATTGATAGAAGCTAATCCCTGTGATCAATTCCAGCCCAATCGTGCTCTTAACTTTTATGCTTGAATTTCAGAAAGTCATTGGCACAGATTACCCAGAGCTGGTCTAAAAATGGTAGCTATCAAGTGGCTAATGTGGCTTGATGCTGAAACATCAAATATTACAGCCAAGTTCACAGATATTCGGTATTTTTTAGTGATTGGATCACAAAAGCTGTATATTTAGGACATGTCCCAGCTTCACAGCCACAATGATGTCATTGTTGTGAAGATAATCAAATCATAATTTTCAGTCAAACTACTTCTGTCTCTTTCCACAATGTTGCTGCTAAGGATACTTTCCAAAAAATCTGTTACTACTTCTCAGTGCCAGCAGTTGGATGCTATGGAGATCAGGGTCAATCTCCCAATTTTGTCTCTCATGAAAGCTAAAAGCAAGATCCAATGGATTTACTGTCACATTGTTGAATTTAATTTTGAATTTTTCCTTTGTTGGAAGGTCTTTTTTTCTCCTTTTCAGGACTGTTTGGTTGCAATATGTTTGCAAAATCCCAAGTCCATATATGGTAGCCATCAGACCTCAGGATTTTGCAAAGATATATGGTGCATATTAGCAAATATCCTGACTATATCCAGACCTGGGATATAGTGTGTATTTTGGAAGCATATATGTAATACGCACACAAAATACAGACCCAATATATTACAGTCATATTGTGTGTATATTTGTAAAATACTTTGAATATACTTGCAAAATACAGGCAGGCTATTTTGCACCTTGCCCCCAGTGGGAGCGAAGGCTGTTTGACAACTCGACACTCAACATTGCTGCCGTGAATTTATGACTTCCGGGTTTGCTCATAGTCGCCTATTGTCGCATATACATACATGATAAAGCACCGGTCTCATCTTTGTGTGCTGCTCCGAACGAGAGAGAAAACCACGAAATTTTGGCGCAGAAATGAATAATATTATCTGCCGGAGCAAAGCGAAGGCGCATCTTGTACCCTGTTGAGATTCCCTGTTCTCGACCTGCCAATACATAGTAAAAATTTGTCCCGTGGTCGAAAGCCCAATTTTTAGTTGTGACCCGCAGCAGACGCACAACTCTGAGGATAAGTCCTTGTCGCTGGTTGCCTGTCATTGAGATCACTGTAGTAAGTAACGTAACATTGTGCACACTGATCTCTGAGCGACCCCCTGGACACCTTCTGTCGACTCATCACCTCTCACTGACCTCGGCTTAGTAGATCTACTACCAAAGATCTACAACTTTTACCAAGATCGAGTATATACAAGAGTAGTGGGAGTGGGACTGGCCCTGCGAGTCCCACTCCCGAGAAGGCGACGGAGTGGGCTAGCGTCGAACATCAATCTGTGTGACAGAGTGATGCACCGATCCACAAGGTTTGATGCGCCCGTCGGTGAGGTTTTGATCAGCGCACCCTGTGCTCGGAGTTGGAAGTAAGATCAATTGGGCTAGAAATTGTAGGGTCTTGTTACTGTTACGACCTTCCACCGCACTGATTTTTTATCCATTTTGCGGGTCATCAATCAGGATGGTGCCGCATCTCAATGACATTCTTTCCGGAGGACCGCTGCTCACCTATCAGAATAGATTCCCGCGATACAGCTGCATGTTCTGCTACGGCAAGCATAGAAGCATTATCCCAGCACCTGAACAGGAACCAACGATAGAGTGTGTCGTGCCATTGGCAACCGTTCCATGTCAAACATTTTATATCTGAATGATTAGTACAGTCTTTTAGCCTCGTTTTTTGCTCCCATATTCTTATTGTACCCAGTTTGAAGGGTGGGTATTTGAAACGAGCAGACGCTCCAAGCCATCAGTTCCAAAAATGTCAGCAGTCTCAGCATCGCGTAAGTGGTAGAAATCCAGTAAAAATATCTGATATCACTGAAACGCTGACTAGGGTCAGGACGTCAACGGAGGCTTAATGCACACCGCGACTGTCTTTCAAATCACAAGACAAATGGACACAATTGACGCCCGGTGTTGTGATATTGACAGCTCGGCCTTCGGGCTGATGGCCGACTGGATTAGTAACCCCGAACGTTGAAGTAGATACACGTAGAATATTCTAGTTACATTTCCCAGTAGTATATAAGCCTGTAGTATTTTACTGCTTGAGCATCTGATTGCTCTAAAGCAGGTCTCTTCACCAATAGTGCTATTGCAATCCTACCTCCTCTCTATACAATCTCGCCCTCCTTGCTTATCATTTCGACACAATCAGATCTCGGTTCCGTCACCGATCACCAGACGAAATCCATGGACCCTATCCACCGAAACTACATCCAGGTCCTCCACGGCACTGAAAATTATGCTGGATGGAAAGTCCAAATGTTGGACATCCTCACCGATGTTGGCCTCGACAACCACGTTGATCCGACATTCACGGTCCCCACCGACACCACCGAATTGGCAGCGTGGAACAAGGCTGATCGCCGTGCCCTCTCCATGATCTGACTCTGCGTAGCTCCCGATGTTGTGCAACACATCCAGGGAGAGACCAAAGCTCTGAGTGCATGGGAGATGCTCTCTCACCTTTTTGAGCTCAAGGGTCAAATGGGCATTGTGCTAGCCCGCCACAAGTTCTACAGCACCCGAGCTCCCCCCGATCTCGCTCTCAAGCCGCACATCAAATTGATGCGCCAGTTCCAGGGAGAGTTGAAATCACTCGGACAGGAAGTCGACTTTGCTGTTGCCCTCCTCAGTTCACTTCCAACTAATTGGGATGCATTCGTTCGATCCACCCTATCCGGAAGCACACCTCCTGCGTCCAAAACCATCATCTCCGACATCCTCACGGAGGAATGCTGCCGGAATGACCGCAACAGAGAAGCTGATACCACCACCGCGCTCGTAGCCAGTCATCGCCACAAGTTCTGTACCCCCGCGACATCTTCCTTTCCCACACCCACGACCTCATCGCCGTCCTGGAAGAACACCATTTGCCATAAATGCGGCGGCAAAGGCCACATCGCTCGTGTCTGCCCATCACTCGATAGTGATCAACCAGACAAGGCGAACTTTGTCTTCGAAGATTTCGAGGATGAACCCGCCGAGGATTATGCCTTCTGAACACCTCGGCAACCACATTTTGACAGATAAATGATGCAACGATTTAGCGTGTTGGGGCAGTAGGAAATTATGGTGAAGGGCAGTTGGGTCAGTCCACAATTTCTGGAATTGTCAAGCATGGGTCAATCATGGGCAAAGGTATATAGTAGCCTCGCTGAGGGAGAGTGTTGTGATATTGACAGCTCGGCCTTCGGCTTGATGGCCGATTGGATTAGTAACCCCGAACGTTGAAGTAGATACACGTAGAATATTCTAGTTACATTTCCCAGTAGTTTACTGCTTGAGCATCTGATTGCTCTAAAGCAGGTCTCTTCACCAATAGTGCTATTGCAATCCTACCTCCTCTCTATACAATCTCGCCCTCCTCGCTTATCATTTCAACACCCGGCGATTGTAATTTTTGGGGCAGGATGTATGTGGATCCAAGTTCAGAATCACGTTGGGTGGATGTCCTAATCCTGTCAGTTCTACCGGCAATGGACGTCAGCACCTGTCTTTGGAGTCAAACAATTTGGCTTCTCGGACACACCTTAAATAGGTGTTGAACGTCTTGAACAGTGTTACTTGCAATTCTAGCATAGGGTACGCCCCCAGCTGGTTCATGTGATTTCGTTCTATTCTCCCTCATTCAGAGTGTGCGTTTAACCTTTCTGAACGATGTGAAGACCTCTCAAAGGCTATCGACCGACCAGCTGGCATGGCTCACACATGCAATGTACGGCATGCAATGCATGCGGGCACACGGGCAGGTGGAGCGCAACATCCGGTCTCGCTAGCTACACTGAATTCGATGGGATTGCATTTAATACACTCCTTATTTCATCCCTCACTTGGACTCAGTGCTGTTGAAACAAATTGAGTGAAATCAAAGCATAACCCTCCGATTCTCTCCGTGCAGGCTTGAACCAGTTCAAGCCTGCTCTCACCAGGAGGCATGGTTACGTGCCGAGCCCGTGAGCCATAATGTTCTGTTTATACTGCGATGCAATACATCCTCATCAACGGTCATGGCCAAGTTTTAACATACCCTTCACTTCAGGGGGCAAGCCATCGTGTCCGAGGAGGTAAAAAAAATCTGGCATTCCATGCACTAATGTAATGTGGGCTTTCATTTAAGTTGGTTAAGCCTGTCGGTTAAGATTCCCATGGTTCAAAATTCTGGTACGGCCGAGTCTTATCCATCACACTGGGGGCAAAATCCAGGGCACCTGGACACCAGGTGCCTCCGAGGCATGTGGGCAGCAGGTGCAATGGACTTAGTTGGCACAAAGGAAATAAAGGAATTCTCACCTTTGTTTCCTTTGTGCCAAAACACCCATCACAACCTTTGATGTACATGTGTCGGAGGCACCTGAAATCCGGGTGCCCTGGCCTTTGCCCCCAGTGTCAATCAATTAACTCCGCCCGGCGCCGTTGAAAATTCATCAGAATTGAATTTTTGATGGGTTGAGCTTGTACTTTCCTCAATAGTGAGATTTGCAGTGAGCCAAAGCACGGAGGCTCGGACAGCCACAAATTGTCTGAGGAACAGGCTAGATAAGGCAATTTCTTGTTTCTCTCTTTTGGCAGCCAGATGGTGGGTGAACGGCACGAACGGGTTGCAATGGCCGGGCACGACGGCCGACTGATGGTAAATACGGCGCATCAACTCCCAGTCACATCTGATGGATGTTGAGATTGCTGAAAACTTGAGTCCCACACGATCAACTCCGAGTCCCACTCGGAATCACGAGTTTTATATTGAGTCCCACTCAATGATGTGGCTCCCACTCGGGAAATCCTCAGGAGTGGGAGTGGCTGAGTACCACTCCCACTATTCTCGTCATTCCTCACCAAGATCACAGCTATCCTTTCTACCCGGTTGATACGGTATATAAGCCTCGTGGTCGATCAAAGATTATATTCCTGTCAACAAGCAACGAGGCCACTCTCGATGGTTCAAATCCACGGCATCCGAGTAGCAACGCCGTGTAAACTTGGGTGGCCTGTGGGTGGAGATTTTGCAACCGTTTCAACACATTTTTCATGCTTTCTTACCCTGTAGGTCCAGGCTTCACTTACATTGCTCTGAAGTTCGTCCTTAGAAGTGCACCTGCCCTACAAGGATTATGACGGCTGACTTGGCCAGAGGGCACTCTGAATGGATACGGTAATCAATATCAATCGGATAGTTAGAGCGCTTTGCGTGGTCGTCCTCCAACCCTGCATATAGTAGGTTGAATTTCTGCACTTCATGCGCTATGAGAAGTTTTTCTTGTGAATGCAGAAAGCGTAGTACGCAGGTAGGTATCAACACTTCAAGTCCTGTATGCAAAATGACTACAATGGAGAAACAAATGGAAGAATGTGTGTTTGAAAGGTCAACCCAGGACTGTATCAAGTCACCCGTTTATAATTAAGGGGGGTGGTATAAATTCCCAACATGGATTCTGCATACAAAATCTTGCTTCTCTTTTACGAGGTCTTGTGCAGACTCCACGGAGGTCTGGAAGGGTTTAATAAACAATTCGCTGTAGAAAATTGTGACGGAAGGGTAGATGTGTTGGCTAATCGACCAGTTCCGGCACAAGGGTTGTTCTGAGAGTAGTTTGCTGGGTGGTCGGCACAGCAGAGTTAAGTGGCGTAAGATGTAGATTGACCAAAGAACTACACATGTAACTACAAGTCTTATATAGGTACGATCGGTAATAAGTGTCAACTGTGAACTAAAGGAGTAGACCGGTATCTTGGGCGCCCTTGGCGCCTGCATCGAATGTCTAAATGTTGAGAAAGGAAATGGGTGGGGAGTGATGATGGAAGTAAGTAAGTACAGAGAGCGATTCGTTACACCCGCCCTCCAGGCCGACTCGCACGGCCTAATCAGTAGTGGTGTCCATCATCCCGCCGTTGTGGTCAGTCGGCTTGACCGAGTCCGAGTCCAGTAGATCAGCGTACTCATCCTCTGTAGCGGTATCAGCGGGCGTCTCAGCACGCGTCTCGCTGCGCACGCTCGCGCTGCCCGAACCCGACCCCGAAGCCTCGGCATTGCCCTCAGCGGCTCTCGCCCTCTTAGCCAGACGCGCGGCGGCTTCGTCCGCCATCACCTTGCGTTTACGAGAGAAGCCCTCCTTGGCCTCACGGCTGTGAACGTCGGGAATGGAGGCCCCACTCGCCTTCTTTTCCTTCCGCAGCTGGTAGTACTTCGTTTCGTTCTCCTGCGCGCGCATGATGAGGCGCGTGGCGGTGGCCACAAATTCCTTGGTGACCGCCTCCTCGTCCTTGCGCAAAACTCGACCGATGGTTTCGTCGTCCTAGGACACAGAACGAGTCGGGATCGGCGGGGGTCATCGACTCGTCCCAAACGATGGCGCTGCCCTTGCCGAGGAAAGACCAACCGTAACCAGAGTGGTCGTGGCGGTTCATCTCCCGCGCAAAAGAGGGGTAGAATGCCGGGGCGACTTCGGGGAGTCCGACACCAGTGCAAATAGCAACATTGTAGTCGGCGAACGTGCGGACAGTTGTAGCGTCGAGGATCAAGGGATCACACCCCGGTATGAGAAAGCGGAAAGTGCGCTTGTCCACGCGCTGCAGGGCGTCGTGGATCTTGTTGAAAGCACGGAAGCGGTCAGTCAGACCAGTAGGTTCGTAGTCAAAGTCAAAGATAGAAGGCTTGGACTGTTTAGGCATGGTGGTACGAGACGAGGGCAGGATGAACTCCTCAATCGGTTCACCCGCCTTATATGCCCAGAAATGAGACATTAAGGAGCCGACTAGGAACCCGCCCTCCTGAATGGGAGGCTCCGCAGTCCCTTGAGGCAGTTCCTTGATGTCTGAGACGCCCAGAGCCTCCAGATAGTCTTCCAGGGCCTGCAATTTCTTAGCCTGGTCGTAGGGCATCCAGCTCCGGTCTCCGGACTTCCACAAGATTTCGAACAAGGCCTTCGAACGGCGACCGTAATGGCTGACGATTTGCTCGACCGCCCATTCATTGGTCTCGTCGTCCAATGAAATCCCTAGCTGGCACTCAAGGCGGCCGGGGAACCGTCGTCGGGACGTGAATCCGTAACAACGAAGCATGGAATACATCGTGTACTCCGCGCTGCTTCAGGTTGTCGGGAAGGTCGATTTGATAAGAGTTGTTACCAAAGTCTTGTAGAATACCGTACGGCCCGATGAACTTCGGAATAAGTTTGCGGGCTAGGCCCTTCTCAAACTTGATGTTCTTGGAGGCGAGATACACGAGATCTCCCTCTTCGAACGGTGCCGCTTGGCGCTTCCGATTAGCAGCCCGAGTTTGCTTGACCCGTGCCGCTATCATGCTGTCGTGGGCGGCCATGATGGCGAGCCGGCGTTGCAGCGCAAAGTTCGCAACACCAGGGTATTCACGCGTTCGGTCTGAGTTCCACAGCAGTGACCGCGGCATACGGCCAGTATTGAGAAAGAACGGCGCGTAGCCTGTCGTCTCAGACCGGGCAGAGTTCATGGCGAATTCTATAGCTGGGAGTTTAGTCACCCAGTCCTTCTGTTTAGCACCGATGCACTGGCGGATCATCTGCGTAATGGTTCGGTTAGCACGTTCAGTGCTACCGTCAGTCTCAGGATGGTACGCACTCGACATGCGCAGCTTAACGCCAATAAGCTCGTGGAGACGTTTCCAGAAAACGCTGGTGAATAGGGAGTCACGGTCGCTAACAATAGATTTCGGTAAACCATGCAACCTGTAGATGTGTTCAAACATCAGTTCAGCCATCTGACGTGCGTATAGTTGATACGAGTAGGAATCAAGTGAACCATCCCAGTTAATAAGTCAATAACCACGGCTAACGCGTTAAATACGCCGTCGCGATTCTTAGACTCTGGGAGTGGTCCCACAAAGTCAACTCCCACAGACTCCCAAGGTTCTGTGGGAGGATTGAGCGAATGCAGAAAGCCGAATGGCTTTTGATTGCTCGGTTTGCTGCATTTTACAAGTAACGCAGGACTCGCAGATAGCTGCGAGTATCGTCCACCATTTCCTTCCACCAGAAATGGTCACGCAGGTAGTCCAGTGTTTTTCTCAACCCCAAGTGCGCCAGGATGGAATGTGCTTCAGAAATGACGATCTCGCAGACGGAACGTCCGCGATACACAAGTTTTGGAATGCAGAAGACTCGGTGGTCTGAGTCTTTGAGGTATATCAGTCCGTCCTCGATCTCGAAGTTACGGAAAGCCTTGGGGGTGTCCAGAATATGCTTGAAGAAAGGATCCTCACCGTAGTTCCCTTTCAGCAACTTGATCAGGTCAAGTCCTTGCCAACCTGAGTTGACGAAGTTGAGGAGCGAATCGTCGAGTCCTTCAATGATCTCTTCGAACTCGGTCCGAGGTTGAGTAGAAGAGCCAGATCCCTCGGCGTCTTGCACCAAAGGATCTGCACTAGCGTCGGTTGCAGGAGTTGGTCCCGTGGAAGCAAATTGCTTCCGCATACGCGATTTGACAGGTGGCGGTGCCGTCACTGCCACATTCTCCTCTTGGCCTTTGCCAACTCGACGTCCACCAGTGTCTAACATTGGTGGCGTGCTCATCGATTTCTGGGTGTTGAACACCTTGGAATTGTTCTTTCGTGTCGATTTCCGGGTGTTGAACGCCGGGGAGTCCGAATTTTTGGTTGTACTCCCGCCCTCCTTTGGGTACGTACCGGTTTCGGACCCAAACGTATCACTCGTTTCCGAGCTCAGTTTAGCGCGGGCCATGGACCTGCGTTTCCCTGTCGATAGATAAAGCCATCGCTTCCATCCCCACGAATACAGGCATGGTAATTGAGTCAATGTCCAAGTCATCATTGCTCATTACATCGTGATAGGTGTATTCGGAACGCGCACGGACAGTTCCAGGTGCGTCGTTCGAGTATATTCGGGACAACGCGTCAGCTAACACATTTTCGGTCCCAGGGATATACTTCACTTCGAAGTCAAAACTGGAGATTTTCTCAATCCAGCGTGCCTGCCGTCCTGACAAGTTTTTCTGATTCACCAGGTGAGTCAGACCCTTATGATCTGTCACCCAAATGAACTTACAACCTTGCAGGATGTCCTGATGGCGTAGCATCGACTCGATTCCAGCGAGCATCTCAATCTCGTGCACAGGGTAATTCTGCTGTGCAGAATTCAACTTTGCCGAAAAGAACACCGCAACTTTAGCGTTCCTCCAGTCATCCCCTTGGCACACAACGCCGGAGACCCCGGAGTTGCACCCGTCGGTCACGAGCCAAATCTGCAGGGCACCGCGTCGATAATCAAGCGGTGTTCGATGGTGGTCCGGTGTTCGGCCACCAAGCGCTTGATATCTTCAAATGCACGCTGCTGAGTATATCCCCATCTAAATGGGACCGAGTCGCTTGTGAGCTTATGCAGGATTCCCATAGGAATGTGAACTCCCGCAACATCTCCTCCAAGATAGGTTACCGAGCCGAGGAACCCCCGAACCAGGCCGCCATTCGTCAGGGTTTTCCAATTCAAGACTGTGTCAACTTTATGGGGATCCATTCGAATCCCTTTATCGTCAATTGACGATGTGTCCTAAAACACTCAACTCGGCCTTCAACAACTGCATTTTGTTCGCGCTGAGGTACAGCTTTTCTCGCTTGAGTAATTTTGACATGCTTTATATGTTCCTCAAGAGAGTTCAAATAGATTATGATGTCATCTAGATAGACATCCATCCATTGGCCAATGTACTCGCCGAACAGATAATTCATGAGAGATTGATAAGTCGCCGGTGCGTTACAGTCGCCTTGCTGTAAAACCAGACTAACCATATTCCCATCAGGCGTGCTAACTGCCGTTCGCGGGACATGCTCAGTAATGACGCGAATCTGTTCGTATGCATCCTGCCCGTCAATCAATGATCGGTACTTGCACCTTGCGGCGCGCCGCAGTATGCCCTCCATATCAGGCAGCGGCGAAGTCATCTTGCGCGTGTTCGCATTGCGAGCTCGTAAGTCTACGACGACTCGCAATCTCGGTGGAGATGTTTTGACTCTAGGGATTAGAAGCATAGGCGCCTGTATTTCCCGAATTGGTGACTTGCCAGCGACCAGCTTTTAGGTAAGTACAGCGTTTTTAGGTCCCATTGATCTCTCAGAGCCTAGGGCATCTCGCAGGTCTCCACGGCAAAATAAGATTCTCGTCTATAAGCGGTATGGTATGGTTAATGGCCCTCAACGGTGGTAAGCCCGTTTCTCCAGCAGTCTTGCAAATCGGCTCAGCATATTTCAGCAATTCTTCGCGCGCAGCTTGCAAATCCAGTTCAATTACTCCAGCTGCTCCCGCGAAGACCCGCGCTGTCGCAACTCCTTCTAAAGGTAAGGGTTTAGCACTCCCAATGCAAACTTGCGAGGGATTTAGACCGATGCTTACCTGGTGCTGATAGAGCCACGCCGTACCCAAGATCATATCATACCCGCTAAGGTTAGCTACCAAGAAATTTCTCACCTCTGAGATATCCTGATAGCTAAACTTCACATTTGTAGAGTGGTTCAGCTTTGAACGCGAGCCCTGCACTGCCAATTGCAAGGTGATTGGGTCCTCCAACTCTTTGCATTTGAGTTTCAATTGATCAGTGAGCGCAGTGGAGATCAAGTCTCCCAACGAGCCAGTATCCACTAGTGCGCGCACCGGTTCGCCATTTACGCGATCAACAATAACCAGCGGCCTGGTGACGATGCGGTCGGCCAAGCGCGGCGTTGATGCGGTGCGCGATATTCCTTTCATGCCATTCGCGGGAATCTGAACGCCTCCACAATAGAGAACAAACTCGCCCTCCGCATCCGATTCCACATCCGTCTCCAGATTAGGCAATTCAAAGAAGGAACTAAAGTACAGCTCCCGATGGTAGGACGCGCGCCAGCTGTTCTGCCGTTCATTCTGACGCAAAATAAACTTCAGCTGGCGCTTGAGAACCCATCCAACCAGATTCAAGTGACGATTCAAGAGCATCCGCTCCGGAATTACCTCTTGCACACCATCTTCTCCAACGGGGATGTAAATCAAGAAGGAGTCGGGACCTTCTAGATCATCTGGCTCACGCATGATCCGACAAATATCCACCTTTGCGAACATAGGCACTTCCTGAGACACGTCCCGGAAGTACTGCTGAATCGTGTCAGCCAGTAATTCTTCGACAGGAAAATGGTGGATAGGTAAAACATCACTGTATGATACCTCCATTGCCGTCGCGCGCTGACGTGCAAACCATTCCATCAGGTGGAACTGTCGAACACGCAAGTATTCCAGCGGCAAGACAGTCACGTCCTCAAAGAATGTATCTTCGATTACAAAAATCTCCTCGCTAGGACGCAAGACTCGGAATCGGACAGAGTCCCGCCGCTCGTCGGACCAAAGGATCGTCTCATCACACGGGTACGGCTGGAAGAAATCCAGCAACGCCGCCACGGTATTTCCGAGTACATCACCCAATCGGTGCGCACGAGTCGCCGGTTTCCTTCTTTCATTCAAGTCCCGACAGCTCTCCTCAGCTGCCTGCACCCAGAGCCTCAGCCTATCTTCGAAGGTTTCCTCCTGGCTTCCCGGCATGACGAAGCCATCCGGCTCTTCGTCCGACTCATCATCGGAAGAATCGCTTGCGGCACGCAAAGGCGGCATATCCGGGTCGGAGCCAGAGTCATCTGAGTCCTCAGATGATTCACTCACGGGATCGAGTGGAGGTATGGAGTTGGTTTCGTCCGAATCACTTTCGGAGTCCGAGGAATTGCTAACAGACTGCAGGTCTGGGATATCATCAAGTCCGCATCCTTCCGCGTCGAAGCCTGATTCGTTGATATCGCTATCCAATTGCATTGAAGAAACGGAGCTCACTTCCTCAAAAGTGAACTCAGAATCGGAAGCCGGCAATGTTCTTGACGGCTCAGCACCCAATTCGCACGGTTCAACCTCAAAATCCGAGTCAGATGTTTCATCATCCGCATCTTCATCGCTGTCATAGACAACTTGCAGGGGACTCGGTTTACTAGGATCAATGTATCGACCATAGTTGTATTCGCAAGTCAGCCATCCCGAACACCGGCTTCTCGGCGCTGTCCATCGTCTGGAGGCTTCATGATCATACCAACGAGCCAGGTCGAAGGCAGGATCATCGAGGTAAGATCTCGGCAGTTTCAGAACCATGCTGGAGTCGCTCGGACCGAAGCTTATCCTCAACAGATCTCCTTTTGGCTGAACTATCACCTCGTCCTCGGCGTCGGTAGCTGGCAACGCTCGAATCATGATCCGAATTGCGTCGAATTCCGCATCACCAATAACTTCAAGGTATCGGGTTTCCGATAAGACAAGATCGGGATCTAATCCCATAGATTCAGACAAGACTTGCGCGTACCAAAGTGCAAGCATAAAGTTGGGGTTCCGCAGAGAATCCACAGCCAGGGTGTGTTGCATATCCCGTTCATTATCCATAACGACATACTCATCGTCGGATATAAGGTACAACAAGAACCTCTTTTCGCTGAAGTTATCTTCTTCCGACCGAGGAACATCGCCGGGGTACGGCTGCAAAGTTTGAAGCATCAACGCGCCCGAGAACGCATATAGGCCGCCAATCAGAGCCGGCGTTACCGGCGTCCATTCTCGTGAGGATGCCTCCGAAACGGCGTCCCAATCATCATCCTGATCATCTGCTAACGCTTCGTGCAGATCAAGTGTTGAGGGCAATTCCGCCTCAACTGTGGGAATTGGTGCAACCGGGACGTCAATTTGTGGTCGCAAATGACAACTGTGCGGTACGGAATTTCAGGTAAATTTTGAAGGGGTTCCCCGCCCTCCTCAGCTCCATATAACTGGAACTGAATTGCAAATGTTTCTAGGACTTCCGTGCTCTGGAGTAACGCGTCGCGCGATCCAGACACATATGACGGTATGTGTGCTGCATGTGTGCTAAAACCCGGCGGCTTACCCTCCTTTTTAGAAGGAACACTGTTCGTTTTAGGACAATTACAGGCCAGATGCCCTGCTTCGCCGCAATTAAAGCACAAGCCCTTGGCGAGCATCTCATTGCGCTTCTGCGTGGATAAGTGCTCACTAGACTTTTCAGATTTTCCAGGCCCGATATAAGAAGTCCGCATGACCTCTTCGCGCTGTCGCGGTGCATTATTGAAGCGCCCTCCACGGCCGTGTCCGCGACCGCGGAATCCGCCCCGAGACGACCGTGGTGGGTTTGGGCGATTCGCATTGCGCGACTCAGTGGATTTCTGAGGGGGTTGGAAGGTCTGTTTAAAGGAATTCCCTCCCTGATTCATTTTTGCCAATTCTATCAAGATCTCAGCCTTCTCGGCTCCCTTGACGATTTCGTCCCAACCAGCTATCTCTGGGTCGAGCTCTTGACGATAAATTTCAGACTGGACGGCTCCGTTGAAACTGTAAAACAGTTTTACAACCTTCTCTTGAGTTTCAACGAACCCAATCGTGTTGTAGATTTCATCCCACTCCGCGACGTGCGAAGCCACGGCTTTCTGGCCCTGGAAGCATCTGTCCAGACGCCTCCGTTGCTCATTGCGGAAATCCACGGGGAAACAGAACTCAAACAGTTCCGTGAAGAATTGCATCAACATCCAAGTCTTATTTGAACGAACAACAACCCTGTTGTAGAAGTCAAGCGCCCTCCCGTCCAAGTAGTACGATATAAAGTACACTTGGCGTTCTTTCGGCGCACGACCCATCTCAACATAGGTCTTGGACTCGCGCGCGAAACACTGAATCGCGTTCGCGTTGGGATCCCCATTGTACCGGCTAGGTGCAATGGGTTTCAAAAGCATCCGCTCCTTTCGCGCATGCCCACGTTTACGCTTGGACGACAATCGGGGCTAGACGCCCTACGCCGGGGGTTTCCAGGTTCGCCGTCGCTCGAGTGATTGGAGCTATCGCCCGAATCTGAACTCGAATCATCAGACGGATCGGAAGGCGCCGGATCAGGTGAAGTGCCCTCAATTGGCGTGTCGCACAAAGCTTTCTCAAAGAAATTCTCAGCAGCCATCCTGCCAGGAGTCGTTCCTCGAGGGAGATGCGAAGATGTGGTAGTCTCCGCCACGGGTGGAGTCACTCGCGATTTCGACTCGCGAGGCTCCTTCGACGCGCGCTCTGGCTTCAACGCCTCTTTCAAGGGTCGAGCGTCGCTGCGCATCAGCCTCTGTTCAACCTGCAACTCGATGATCCTTTCGTTCATGAGTGCAAGCATCTCATGCAGGGATGGTCCGGACGGTTCCTCGGCAGTGTTATTCGCCGGCCGAGCAGAGGCGTGAGAGGAATGTGATTCCTCCGCTGAGACACTTGCCGTGAGGCTAATGGGTGAACGGATGGAAGTGACGCCGGAGTAGTAGTGCGGCAAGGAACCAACACTAAAACTACAACTAAACAACCAAACTAATCACTACCACAAAACTATCACAGAACTTAACAAAGCGTGCGAGATTTCGGGGTTCCAACAAAGTATATGTTGTGGCAATTTGGGACTACGACGAGAAGAGTAACCAACTGAGCTTTAAAAGGGTTCAACGGCGACGGCCCAACAGTCCAAGGCGCTAAGCGACCCTAAAAGACGTGAAGGAGGTGTTTTATCGAAATGAGGGGTGGAGGGGAGGTTGGGGTGGTTATCTAATAACCTGATACAATCGTAATCACTTTCGCAGATCTAATTGCAAGTTTGGCCAAACTGAACTCTAAGTCCAAGTTGCCTCAATTGTGAGCTCTAAGCTTTCGTGTCCTAAACTGCTTTTGCCTAAACCAAACTAAACCAAACTAATCTTTTCCTAAACTTGTGCAGTGGGACGATAACTTTATAGCCAACAACCAATTTTATTGCAAGTAGAACTAACGAGAGAAACTATGATAGTTTCCAACGGTAACTCCGAGGAGATTTCAGACTTCACAACAGCGACTCTCTAGCTATTAGCTTGGAGCGCCTAATTACGAAGGGTGGAATCCACTGGCGATACAGAGAGAAACTACCTCTATTTATACAAACTGCTGAATCTAAAAGGAGAAACACATGAGTCACTGAATTAGTACAAACGGATAAACGGAACCCTGTATATAATGTAAGCAATCCAGATTTGGATGGGTCCATACGGTTTTCAGGGTTTTGGGTGTGCTCGATTAGGTGCGAGCTAACCCTAAATAAAATACCAGGTCAATGATTGGCCAAACCAGCCAACCCTGGGTTTGGTTAATCCCGTTCGGCCCTACTGACCCTCTACCCTGCCCTGTGTATGCGATGCACGTCCACATGGTCTTTATTTGCCTCCGTTCAGGCTCAGTCAGCACCTCACGTGCGACATATTACCTTACTGGGATTTTGGACGAGTTGCTTCCGTTCTGGAAGTGGCTAGCCACGTGGTACAATATAATACCCTTCTTCGGCCGAAGTCAGCCGTCGGCCTGACCCGGACTTGCCAAGTTGTAGCTCTTCTGCGGCCCTGTGCCTTTGTTCCATAGTTTGTCCAAACCCCACTTGGGTATACTCGCAGTCATTTTGAATGGATATGATATGTATTCCCTTGATAGGACTATGCGTCGGTAGACTAAGGTTTGTTTTAAACCTAATTAAGCCCCGAACGGTTTGTCCAAACTCCTCACAGTATGCCCTGGACTCTGGCTCGTAAAAGTCATTGCTGCGGAACATTCCTGTAACTTGTATAGCGCATATGCGTCCTTAGCTAGCTGCTCGGGCTTACACTAGCTCTCATTTGAGACTGATGAACACTTGTTACGTTTTAATATACTGGTGAAAGTATATTCCAGGCGCCAAAATCGAAAGATTTCAGGCCCAGCCGTGTACCATGCTTATCACCGCTTTCCCAGTTGAGTTTTCAACCGTGGGATTTGGCTTTGCTGACATCTCAACAACAGCAGGGATTTCCGGCTGTGTCACTGCGGTTCGAGTCGTTTTCGGCTTCTTGGACCTAGGGCTCTTAGAACGCTTCCTATGTGTCTTGGTCTTAGGCGTGGATGCTCTAACCGGAGAAAACTCGACCAGGTGTCCGGTAGGTACCGAACTTTCCTGCTTATTGATACAATTAATCTCCTCGTAGTTTTGCAGCATCTCAAGCTGCGCCTGCATCTCGCTGTCCGAGAAGTTATGGAACGACAAAACCGCTCCCCAGTTACGTGGGTCCGGGCCCTTCCCTTTACGAGAAGGTCCGGTGATTGTGTTCGGCTGGATGAGGTCGTCCTCATCCTCAACCTCTTCCACTGTAGCCCTGCGCGACTTGAACACGAGGACGGGAATCGGCTTGGCCTCGGCGGCAGTGCCAAGGGATTTGTCAGGGGTGTAGGCCCTGACGATCGGTGCGTCCCCTATGCTGTCTGAATTAGACTCCTTCTGAGCTGATTCAGGAACTGCTTTCCGCGCCAATTGGGTGCGGAAGCCGGCGACAATCGACTCATGGCGACGAACAAGAGCTTGAAGGTCGTTCACACTCAGCTCGTCATTCGCTTGGTCTAGGGTAGACTCGGTCTCCGACTGAGAAGCGCTCGAATCCGAGGAAACATCACTATTATTGGTATACATGCTCCTATTGGACCGACTACGCTCGCGGTGGGACCGCGAGGTCTTACGAGTAACGGGAGTCCAGCCCCCGGTCTCATACCCTACAGGCGACGGTGTATCACCGCGCTCGCCAGGAATAGCCTCGCTCATGGTGAGCGCAGGCAACTCCGAAGAATCAAGTTCTCCAGCGCGCGAGGCGCTGGGATTTCCCAATGCTGCAGCAAAGGTACGTCTCGCTGCCGAATCGGCAGCGGAAGATCTCATCGAAACATCGATGGAAGGGACGTCGGTGGCCCCGGCCTCAATAGACCCAAAAGCGAGAGCAAGAGAGCCGTACAGAGGGGCGGGCGCCGGGTATACGCCGTCACGAGTGGCGGCGCGAGTATGGTGCGTAGTGCGCTCCATGGGGTTAGTTCTTTGGTCTGAGTGTGTCGGCAACAGGGTGGTAGTCTAGGTGCATCAGACCTAGGGGTAACCAGCAGAGAAGCGACGAGTATCGAGCACTTAAAAAGATGTGACGGAAGGGTAGATGTGTTGGCTAATCGACCAGTTCCGGCACAAGGATTGTTCTGAGAGTAGTTTGCTGGGTGGTCGGCACAGCAGAGTTAAGTGGCGTAAGATGTAGATTGACCAAAGAACTACACATGTAACTACGAGTCTTATATAGTATGATCGGTAATAAGTGTCAACTGTGAACTAAAGGAGTAGACCGGTATCCTGGGCGCCCTTGGCGCCCGCATCGAATGTCTAAATGTTGAGAAAGGCAATGGGTGGGGAGTGATGATGGAAGTAAGTAAGACAGAGAGCGATTCGTTACAAAAATCTTACGTATTTCTATGAGAGGGGTATGCTTGCACATAAACATGGAGTCTAGTGGTGTCTTCCAAGTTACACAACAAAACCGACACAGTCGCCATTTTTCGTCATGATCCTTGTGATGGGGAGTAATTGATTTCTGCGTAGCTCGGAAATTACTATTGATTCCAGCTGCCAGTGAACTACGTGTTCTCAGCTGCTACTGTAAAACGACCTAAACCAGAGACTTGGAAGGAAAGAAGAAAAAAATCTCTACATGCTGGCTACGGGTGCCATATCCTGCAAATTGCTCTCGAAAGCATCAATATCTTGTCCAATGACTTTATTGAACTGTTTTTGAATCTCCTCTGCCTCTTCGTCGCCATCGTTCTCCTCACCAGTGTCGCAAAGAATGTTCATTCCAATTTTTTCGAGGATTCCTGCAAAGCGTTGTACGATGTCGTTACATTCCTCCGAGGCGGCTGGCATATTTTCTCTTTTGCCTTTTTCACCGACCTGAATGAGGGTACTATCTCTGAGGACAATAGAGAAATGTTTTTTAAAATCCAGAGGAATTGGGACCCGGTGACGATCATCACCGCGATACACAGAAATACAGGCCTCTGAAACGGTGGTTCTCGCAAGCTGCGCGAATTCTGGCCCGTTTTGCAGAATAGCAATGTCAAGTTGAGCCCAGCGTTTCGACAGAGCTTTGAAAGTCAAAGCCAGGCTTCTTTCTCGTTCGCTCTTAAATTGATATGTTCCAACGTCCAAGTTCCAGACCCGAACGAGGACCTGGTTGAAAGCATCCACTGGGAACGGCGCCGTTGTTGCCCGGGAACTCGAGCCGAATCTGAGTCCGATAGCTGTCCGCTTTTTGTCGTGGTCAACGCGCCACCGGAGGTATGCCGGCTGGGAATGATACAGGGAGCGGGTTTGGGAGAACATATCGATCCAAGTAGACAGATCTGAACGAATGATTGGCTGCCATTCCAGTGTCTCCGCCAGAGCATAGCCAAGTTCAAGATATTTTATGCCCCACTCTATGGGCGCCTCTCTTGCAACCTTTCGAAGCTGAGACCAGACTGTACGTCCAAGTCGGCCGATCGGCACCGATCGGCATTGGAGCACGGCGGCGGCCAGCAGGATTCCAATGGAAACCAGTGGCTCACACTGGAGCCCCTATAGCTAGCGTCCGCCGGCTTCCAGTGGGAACCACGGGATTCCACTGAATTCCACTGGCACTCATTACCGCTGGAACCCACTGGATCCCAACGGACCTGCGGCGATGATAAGTAGGATCTAAGAAATTAAGGTCACATAATATTTGAAACTCCAAAGAACAGAACTTGACAGTTGGGTTGAAAAATTCAGTTGCTCCTCGTATTCACTGGGGGCAAAGGCCGGGGCACCTGGATTTCAGGTGCCTCCGACGCATGTACATCAAAGGTCGTGATGGGTGTTTTGGCACAAAGGAAACAAAGGTGAGAATTCCTTTATTTCCTTTGTGCAAACTGGGTCCGTTGCACCTGCCGACCACATGCCTTGGAGGCACCTGGTGTCTAGGTGCCCTGAATTTTGCCCCCAGTGATTGTATGGGCGTGGAGCGAAGCGTGAAGCATCCGAAAACCAACTCAAGATCACATGTCATGCTCACAGCTCCGGAGAAAACCCGAATTAAATTCGCGCACATTAACTGAGAGGTAGGATGTAGATCTGGGCTGAAAGAATAGTTAAACTGGCGATACCTCGCCTGAATTCGCAAAATTCGGCAACTGGAATATCTGAAGTGAAACTACAGTACATATTTTGCTGTACGAGCGCATATGTATGTATTCCTACATTATACCGAAAAAATCGGAAGTTGTACAGAGCAAGACGTAAGGGGGAGCAAGAACAAGTCTTTGCGATCACTGGCTCACACGTTTGTGTTGAATGCTCACTTTTTTCCCAATGCCGGAGAACGTTCCCACGGTTCAATTTAGATACTAAGGGTCCGCAACAACACTGAACAGGCGGAGCGGGGAATAGCCAAAAGTGCTTGACAGGATCATTAGATGCCTTTGGGTCTCAGCATCCAACAGGATTCAGCGATCTCCGCTGAGATCCAGTGGAATTGAATGACTGGGACGCCGACAAATGCCACTGTTGGTTGGCGGATACCGGTGGGGCCGTTGGTACACAATGTGAAACAATGTCCATCAGCTTCCGCCAATGGCCACCGATAATCATCGGCGGCCACCGGCGGCCGCCAATGGACTTTCCAGCAGCGGGTATATTACTCGGTTTTTAATAGACTTCATGATCAGGGTCTCCAATTGCAAGCAGAGGAATTGGCCTGCAAGATGAATTTAAACTTTGACCTGCAATTTTCATTCATATTGTGAACAAGCCCACTTCTTCGCTATCTATCAGCGACATTCCAACTGTCTCCGGTCCCATTTTCGTCCTCTTCGAACATGTATTACGTGTGAAGCAAGCGCCAGGGACAGTGCTCTGAAGTGACAGCTTCTCCGATTATATACCGGCGGTGGTATTTACACCTCGTAGTTCTGCGGTGGGATATCTTTTTAACGTCTATTGTCTTTGGCATGGTTTACTTTGCCGCGAACATGAATTGTATGCACACCACCTATGCATCTCCGAAAAAACGATGGATGCTACAACCTCACATTTTAATGCCAAACGGATCGCTCCGAAGGCTGGGATCACGTCAGCGAAGTTCGAACGGCCGCCCGCTGTTCCTTTGCTAAGAATGTATGCCACAGGATTAGTTTCGTCATAGATTTTGTGAAGGGAAGACTTCGCATCTCGGCGCCAATACCCTGGCAGAGATTAGGGTCTTGACATTGCGAAATTCCACTATAATATTCACCACGCTTCATTGCTATAATGAAAGAAGAAGAAACATGGCCTATAGTAGTCGCCGGAAGAGGAACTTTTCAAAAATATCGGCGGCGGGTCCCGACTCCCGGATCCTTTCAGTGCTTCTCAACTTTTAACCTCCGACATGTCTGGCAACTGTTTGCAATACCCCGAGAGATAAAGGATGCGAGATTTATACCCCGTTGAAGTCTTTGACTGTGGATCACCACCATGGCCAAGTTGACGCAGTTGACGCTTTTTGTGTTGACTCTCTCCCTTATCCAATACGCTCTAGCGGCATCGAGAACAACTCCCCCATCTGGGGCGATTGTTGTCCGTAAAGGCACTGCTTCACCCGGGGAGTTTGCGAGTCTGACCGCAGCGCTCAAATCGTTGCCAAATGACAATAGCGCCCGATCCATATTCATTTTTCCGGGCACCTATGCCGAGCAGATCGATATTACCCGCACAGGGCCGCTCACGGTACTACCTCCAATAATCCCATCCCCTTAAAGATTGCCTTTAAACTATTGTTCTGTAGATTTATGGATATACAACCGACACCGCGACGTACACCGGAAACCAGGCAATTCTCACAGCCGGGGTTCCTGCCAGCACCGCAGGCTCAGACGACGCCAGCGGCACACTTCGCATTCACAAAAACGACTTCAAGATGTATAACATCAACGTGAAGAACACCTTTGGACCAGGATCGCAGGCTATAGCCATCAGCCAGTATGGGTCCCGCGCCGGGCTTTACGCATGCGGATTTTTCGGTTTCCAGGACACGCTGTACGCCAATGCAGGCACTCAGGTTTTCCTCAAAGGTTACATCGAAGTAAGTCCAGCGGGCCAGACTCGAAGTTAAATCCTAATATTTAATGTAGGGCGCGGTTGATTTCATTTTTGGGCGCGGAGGACTCGCATATTTCGGCGGCAATACGATTGCTGTCAAGGGCCACGGCAGCATTTGTACCTATCTTAAACAAGTCGCTCCGCTCTTATTTCTCAGTAACCTTTTAGCTGCCAGCGGAAGAGAGTCGGATGACTCCGGATCCTGTAAAGATCTTCATCCCGCATCCTTCTCGGAAAAATTCACGCTCCTCTAGATGTTTTCAACCAAAATACGATTGTTCTAGCTTCAGATGTCGATTCGGGAACCAGTGGGAAAATATATCTTGGTCGGCCCTGGGGAGGTAATACCACTAGTTCTTCCGGGCATTCCAAATCATGTTGATCCCAAGTCTTCTTCACAGACTTTGCAAAGTGGGTGGGAAGTTTGTCAAAAATTTACAGAACTCAACAATGTTCCTAGGGTCATTTTCAAGAATACCATCATAACAGCGCCGATGAACAACGCTTTGTGGTCGGTCTGGAACACGGATGACCCACGCACGGACCACATATTTTTTGCGGAATTCAACACAACAGGATCTGGTGCAAGTGGCGCTAAACGTCCGAGCTTTGCGACAGTCCTTACCGCCTCTCAGGCGGCTAGTTTTAGCATTTCTAGTGCGGTTGGCAGTGACTTTGCAAGCTGGGTTGACGCGGCTTACCTCGTCTGAATGGAACGGCGAGTGGTAGGATAAGTTTCGATGGCCAATTTGCCAGGTCATTTCATTTATCCAGTGGGGCGAGGTGTAATCATAATGCAATGTTTTCCTTCATCACATGAATAAGAACAAGTCGGAAGTTGAAATCAGAGTCTGCCCGACATACAGAAGTATCCTGAAGTATCTTAGACGGTCTGGGTCACGAGGTTGAAACCAAGTCGAAACAAACACTTAGGCAATCGTGATCTCGCGGCCACCATTCCCGTAATGCATTGGTCATTCAAGTTGAACATGAGACCGACAGGATCATTTGACCATCTTCAACTCTTCTTCTACTCTCGCTTCCTCTTGCTATAGGAACAGACCACAACTTATGGTTCCCGCAGTCGGAGTAGAGGCTGTGTTAGCAGGCGCAGCACCCGCGACAAAAGTCTTCTCGCTTTTCTCTGAAGAACCGAGTGGCGCTAGTGACCGGTGGACATTGCGGAATCGGACTGGAGGTGGCATTGGTGATGGCAGAATCTGGGGCCGTCGCATACTGTCTTGACCTCCCTGCAGAACCCAACACCGATTGGTTAAAAGTTCAGAATTACGCTGCTCAGTTGCCGTAACTGGACGGGCAGAGAGGACGACTGGAGTATATGAGCGGCGATGTGACGGACCAGCAAAGAATGCGGAAGGCAGTCGAGTCTATTGTGAAGCGCGAAGGCAGGATCGACATCTGCATTGCGAATGCCGGGATTGTACAGAGCCTTGATTATCCCGGGGAGGAGTCTAGGAAGGTCACACTCCTTGGTTGTCTCCCTTGTCTATGACTTATAATTTAGCGGATAATGGACGTCGATGTTTGTGGGGTCCTTTTGGCTGCACAAGCTGCAGGTCGACAGATGGAACAGCTTAAGATTCCGGGAAGCATCGTCCTGATGGGTTCTACGAACGGAAGTGCAGCCAATCGAGTACACTTTATCCATTCGCCGCGACTGACCGTGACCAACAAAAACAGAATCAGTTTTGGACAGCGTATAATACCAGCAAGTCAGCAGTGCTCCAGATGGGGCGGTCCCTGGCAGTCGAATTGGCACCCAAGGACATTAGAGTGAACGTCGTTAGTCCTGGCTATACTCACACCCCGTTCGTGATATTCTTTTCCGCGGTTACTCTGTCAAGTATAGCTGAGAAAGGTTTTAGAGACAAGCCGGATCTGGAGGCTGAGTTGAGTGAGCAGAATCCAATGGGCAGGTTCGGAAAGCCCGACGAGATTCGTGGCGTTGTTCTGTGGTTGGCCAGCGACGCGTCCAGTTTTTGCACAGGAAGCGAGTAAGTTGTTTAGTATTTCCATAGCCGCGGCTGATCATTTCCGAGTATCAAGGTAGATGGTGGGCAAACTGCTTGGTAAAATTTTGAAGAAAGCAAATACGAGCACACGCAGAGTCTGTTTATAAATTTCAGTCATGAGACCATGAAGTGAAAGGAGCCCCATTCGAAGCAGCCTTCTCGTATGGTCAGTTGACTTGTATTCAGACGGCATTCTTCGGCGGCGTCATCAGAATACTCGCATTACGGATACATAAGTCCGTGTCCCGTCCAAAATGACACGCACCGACACCATGGCCCCCCGAGATGGAGTAGACGCTGCGCTTGCAGGAGCCTCTCCAGTCAGGACGACCTTTTCCCTCTTCTCGTTGGCAAACCGTGTAGCACTGGTAACGGGCGCTCACCGGGGCATTGGACTGGAGATGGCGCTGGCGCTGGCTGAGGCAGGCGCCGTTGTGTACTGTCTCGACCTTCCAACCGAGCCCGACAGCGACTGGTTGAAAGTCCAGAGTTATGCCAACGAGCTGCCGAACTCGGAGCACCAGAAAGGACAAAAGAAAGGTCGACTTGAATATATCAGCGGCGACGTAACGGACCAAAAAGCAATGTGGGCGAAGGTGGAGGATATTGTCGACCGTGAAGGCAGGATTGATATCTGCATGGCCAACGCTGGAATTCTGCAGGGTGCGGATTGTCTCGAGTACTCTGCCGAGGACTTTAGAAAGGTGTGCTCGTTTCATATGTTCGAAGCTATCCAGCTCACCGTCGTATGCAGGTCTTGGACATCAACGTGTCAGGTGTCCTCTTCACTGCGCAAGCCGCAGGAAGACAGATGCAGAAGCTCGGTATTTCTGGAAGCATAATTTTAACTGCGTCAATGAGTGGAACCATCACCAACCCGGTATGCCTGTTCCGAGCCTTCCAGGCCGGACTCGACTGACACGCAACAGGACCAACACTGGGTGGCGTACAACACAAGCAAGTCAGCAGTGCTTCAGATGGCCCGCTCCATGGCGTGCGAGCTCGCGCCGAAAGGAATACGCGTGAATAGTATTAGCCCGGGGTATATATTTACCAAGTAGGTGTTGCCATCTGTTTTCTTTAATCCAGGGCTAAGGTTCCCAAGTATGACCCGAGGATTCCTTGATCCACAACCGGGGCTGGAAGCCAAGTTGAGCGCCCAGAACCCAATGGGCAGATTCGGGAGGCCTGACGAGCTGCGCGGCGTGACGCTGTGGCTAGCGTCTGACGCTTCCACGTTTTGTACCGGCAGCGAGTAAGCCACTTTCTTCATTTGGATCGACGTGATTTAACCGGGTGCCTCAGCATCAAGGTGGATGGAGGCCAATGCGCCTGGTGATGTGTGAAGCGCTCGAAAAAGTATATGAATTGATCGAGAATATGAATCAGAACCAGTCAATGAAGTGGAAATCGAATACTTGAACGGTTTGGCTGTTGGATGACATCATGAGGGTTGAGACTTGTCAAAGCAACGAGCCAGGGGAAGTACTAAGGCAACACCACGAATCCCGCAAGGCCTGGGGAAGCCTGCGGCTCTGCCCCTGGAGCCGCTAAAGGGTGAGAAATGGACGGGAGAGCCTCGCGCCGTTTCGCTGCGTAAAGGCTCTGAGCAGGAAGCTGCTGGCTCTGATTCTGAAGGTATGGCGAGAGCGGGGCAAGCCAGGCCAAAGCGCCAAAATTGCGCGCTAACTCGACCACTCACTGAAAGAAAAATGAATGCGGAAGGGCGGGCGGGCGGGGCACAGATTCGGTTGCGTGTGACGAGCGTGGAGGTTGTCTCAAAAAAATGATAGCCTTGCCACTGGTGGATCAATTTAACTTGATCCCATCACTTACAAAGAGTACACAAAAGTTCAAGGAATTCTTCTTTAGCACTCAGCGCTCAGCCCGACAGCCAAATCATTTCCCCTGTCGCAAAAGGTAGCATTTTCAATGGTCCTTTCAGATTACAATGCCGAGACAAATGTCGCCCCGGCGACAAAAAGCCCTGTGTTACTGGACCTCTGGAAGTTACCTGCGATCGTCGCCTAATCCCGTATTCCAACAGCCTGAACATCTCTACTGAACTTCCCTGCTATTATATTCTGCTTTCGATGAACTGGAATTCAATCGAGGCTCTAGCGCTAATTGCCCACTACTTACTCAGCCTAATCCCGTTAGATAACGTATATACATCACTTACTTCACGAGTCCAATTGGGATGGCGAAATTGATGTGATTGAACCACTCAGAACCACTCCACTTTCCCTCGTCTTTCCGTCATGCAGCAGGTGCCAAGTCATTTTATGCCGACTTCCGAGGTTCAAGTTCATCCGCAGGCCAAGTCAGAGATCCGCAGGGGCCAATTCAGAGGGAACAAAAGTTTTTTCCCAGCCCAGAGTTTTCTGTCTTCCCGAAGCTATACGAACTCGAAAGAACTCGAACCCACAGTGAAGCACGAAAGCTGTGTCCTGCTGCGCACGAAAGCTGTGTCCTGCTGCGCATTCCCACTGTAGACTTGCGTGGGGAATTCCTGCCAAATGAGGTAACCCACGTAACCGGCACCCCGGCATTTCCTTCGGCTTCCACTTCCCCGTCATCCACTTTTCGAAAATGTTTGTCTCAAATCTTTGAAATTCACCCTCGTTTCACCTATGGCTGAACTCGATGAGGCGTGATCCCTCGTACCTCTTTCTGGTTGAACAACAAGGGTCGTCCGACCCTCCGGATGCCCGAATACCTCACGTCAACCGGGTAGGCGCTCATCTTCCACGGTGGTGTTCGACGGCCACTAACAGCGTGTGTATTTTTCACCGGCATACGCATTCCTCGACGGATCCCGGAATTTAAAATTAATTGCTGACAGACACATACATATATAAACTGAAGTCGCGCGACATGGCCGGACTGTTTTTTCGACCTTGTTCCACGACTTCCTCTGTGTTGCCTTGTGTCCCGCCCAGTCATATCCCGATACCCCTGGAACCGCACTGACAATCCACGTCTCAGAGCATGTCGAACGAGCCAGAGCCAGGCGAGAATGGAGGCGGAAACGTGTTCCCGAGTACACCGCTCAACTCAATCGAGATCAAAGTACGCAACCATGCCCTCCTCTGCAGTATCGGCTTTCTGGTCCTTCTCCCATTCGGTGTCCTCCTCGCGCGCTACGCTCGCACCTTCACCCGTCGGTACGCCGTCTCCTCCCTCTTGACGGACTTCCAGCCATCTCACGATACTTAGCTGGTTCTGGGGGCATGCTGTGATGCAACTCATCATCTCGGGGCCCGTGATCTTTGCGGGCTGGGCAATGGGATATGACCTCGCGACCGAGCTCAACCTGCAGGACCTGCATGACCCACACCAAAAGATGGGCATCGCCCTCTTGGCCATGTATGTTACGCAGCTGGTTCTCGGTATGTTTATCCACTACGTGAAGATGCCGACGCTCTTCCGCGGGCACCGTCCGCCGCAAAACTACCTTCATGCCGCGCTGGGGCTCGCAATCCTCGCACTTGCCGCATCTCAGGTACATCCAAGCGCCAATGTTCTATGGGGCAGCGAGAGAGTTGACCGAATGGTCTAGGTGCACTACGGGATGACCATCGAGTGGATTCTTATAACGGGCAATGCCCACAAGATTCCCAATTCCGCTATGCACGCCTGGCTCGCTCTCATTATAGTGCGTAACTATTTTGTGCGCCAACCTTGATTCGATCCCTCCGCAGGTTTTCTGGGCGCTTTACTTCATCGGTATGGCTCTCATTCCACGCCAGTTCTCGCGTGAGAAAGAAGGCCGGCAGCAGATGCGCCTGGCGGCAAAGGACGAGGGCGATGTGCATACGTGATGAGGATAAATCAGTACTGCGACCCATTTGATCCACCACGAATTGTGAGGCACCGCCATCGAACCCAAGCCGTACGAAAACTCATACATCCCTGAAAGGAAAGCCATGTCGCGCTATATCTGACATGCATTGCTATAATCCCACCATTTTGACCATTCTTAACTACTCCCTGGTTTTACGTATACATCTTGGACGAACTGAGTGCATATATAGAAGGGCAGCTACTTTCTGGACGTTGATGGTAAATTGCATAGCCCCTACACTACAGCCTCTGGATAAAAAAAGGTATACGTCAAAGAATATCAGGGCTATTATGGTTCTCTTCTCTTTCGGTGGGAAATGCTGGGAACATTCAAATCCGTGAGCTGTTGCGAGTTTTAAAAATTCAGCATCGCATTTCAACACTGAGTAAAGGGGTGCATTCCGCTGCCGGATACATTCCACGACATTGGAATTATGCGCCTGCCATCTCATTCTTATCCTGACAATTTTATTTCACCAGCCAGTTCGCGTCCTGCCTTTGCGATAAAGGATACATACGCCCTCCAATCACCTGCTACTGAATCCTGAGAAAATTGAACAGCACGCATAGGTCTGATTCATGCCGCAATGCGTTGATGAAATAATATTTTGCCCCAAGGCAGTTTAGCAGTCAGCTTCCTCGGATCAAAGTAGTACTTTCCGTTATGGAACTTGACGGATAATTACGAACTTCCTTTAGACTGATCAGTGAGTCAATCATACCTAGATCATGCCGCGACTATAACACACCTCCGGATATATAAGTTGACTATCCCACACGGAATGGGAAAGAGCTCTTTATTTAGTTCACCCAGGGTTCTTTTGATCGAAGGTTGAACTGAGCGACGTTCAAGCAACTTACAGTTTCAACAAGAGGATTTCGATAATTCCAAAGGAATGTATAATTGAGGACAACAACGAAAGGACTAATAATACATTTGTTCAGGCCTGGCTACAGAGCTACAGAGCGTGTTTAAAGTCAAGATCCACGTGTGGAAGACGAATAGAACAGGAGATGGTGATACAGGTTTGGAGACTAGGATTCGGCGATCGCGTGGGAGTGGCGGGGGTATGGTCTGAGAATAGCGGGGGTATTGTAGGGTACCGGGACGGGGGGTATGACGATCGGGAAGTAATGAATGGTAGGCGATAGACCTATTATTTTGCGGCGTGGCTGTTAGCTCGTACGCGGCGGGGGATAACGAGGGTGCGCAGAGCGAGGAGAGTACTGCGGGTCGTCTTCATCTTTGGCCGCAGGCCAGACGGCGTGCGGGTTTTGGTGTATGGGGGATGGTTGCATCGATGGTTCTCGGGGCATTATAGAGCGATACTGCTCCTGCCGCGAGCGGCTGATCGGCTGTTCGATGGGGCTCACCGAGCCGTCATTGTGTGATCTTCGGAAGGACGTCGGAGAGTGAATTAAGCGTGATCCAGACGCGGAGGCGTAGTGTGAAATGGGCGTCGGCGGAATGGGCTGCGTGTAAAGATTGTGGGGTTGGGATTGCGTGACAAGGGGTGTCAAGGAAGGGTTCAAACGAGAGGTGATGACGTCGGGAAATTGTGAAAAGAATAAAGCGGCAACCAGTAAGGCACTAGAGTGTTCGGCGGGAATTATAATGATTCCACCGCCTGGAAAGCTAGCCGTGCCCCAACCGGCAATGGCGACCTGAAATAAATGAATATATAAATGTAAAGTCAAGAGCGGACTCACGATTTGGTTTTCGAATAAAATGCGAGATAATGAACGGAAGTTGGTCAAGTTGACGACGTTGGAATCCGGATCGGAAAGACGATCTGGCATGAAAGTAGAAATAGGAGGGGTGTGTTGGTGAATCCAAGCCCGAACATCCCGTAATATGGGACGGCCGTGCGTAAGATCTGCGAAAAACTGCGATGGCCAGCGACGGACATCGCTGTACGGCAAAGATAAGGCCTTGAAGAACCATTGAATTACCAGACGCACCTATCACCGTCAGTCTCGACTGCCGTCACACGAATCTCCTGGTTGCTGCCCGGATCCGATGGCCTCATCCCCCTCACGGTGAGGGTCCCGCGCCAGGGTCTGGCTGCTGGTGTAGTCTGTACCTGTGTCGATGGAGGCGGGATAAAGTTGTCAAGATGGGTGGGCAGGCGAAAAAACCATAGCGAAAAGAGCGAAAATGATAAATGGATGAGAAGCGTCGCCCGCTTTAACCATTCGCGGCGCCCGTGTACATAATTGATACCGGCGCGTCGAGGGTAGCTATGAAGAAATGTTAAGAAACGAGTCCAGAAATACATCACCTCTGTGGATGTCGACCGCTTTCGAGAAGGAAATTAGGAAACAAGCGAGCTTGGATACGAACGCTTTCGGCTGCGAGGGCAAATCTGCAAAACGGACATGATGTCTAGAGGCAAAAGATGCACGTGATCGGAGACTCTCTTGTTGATCTGCCCTGAAAAATGAATGAATCAATGATCCTGATCGCCCGCAGAGATAAGAAGGATAACTGCTTGGAGTCACACGCGGATCCAAACCTAAACTCACAAACCAGTTCGTGGTGGCCAAAGCGGTCGATCCCTGGGATCATTCCCGGAACAAAATCGAAAACCTACAGGAAACATTCGGGGAAAAATAAAACCTGTTTTCGTAGAGTTTCGTAGACACCTTGGCGTTCTCGGTAAGTCGCTGCTCCAAGCTAGGATCCGGCCACCGGGCCCATATCAATTCTTTTGCTCGGGTCCGGTTCTGTGCGGCATAACGACGCAAAATTGAAAGAGTGGTCTTCCAGAGCTACGGCACTACGGGGTTGTCGGTGTCGCAAATTGGAAGTAATGTTGGCGTCGGAGGACAAGCAACGGAACAGGCCACGTTGTCGCCACGTTTCCATGGATCCCCGGACCGGAGCGGAACAAGCCTCCCCCGCCTCACGTGGGTATACTTTTGTGCAACATTTGATTCAGAAAATCTCCATTTGCTTGACCGTTGTTGGGTTGTGCCTTTTCTTTATGAAAGAAGTCCAAAGAACCTCCGGGATGGTCCTCGAATCTTCAACTACCATGGCGACCTGCCTGCAGATCATAGATCATAGCGCATCGTCGACCTCATACTAAGTCTCGATGTCGGTCAACTCGGGCCTGCAATCTACTACCTTGGGCTCAACTTGCTTCATGCGGCTCTCCGCTTATTCCCGTGTACCCCTGGCAATCTCAAGAAAATACCGCTTCGTTTCAATTAAACACATACAGGATGCAATTGCAAAGTTCAAGTTCGCTACGACTCTAAAACTGTCCGGATAACTACGAGCTCCATTCATTCACCTATGCGCTTCTGGGAGGAACTTTCGACCCGCGTCGCCTGGGGACCGGGGTCGAATGTGCTGACTCGAGCTGGAATTTTCGTCAACACTGGAAAGGCCTCAAGTATAGACACTACTGACCTTGTTATCCAGTTCGGCAAAGCTCTGCATCTGAGCGGACTTGAGGAGGGAAAAGGTTTCCTTGAGACTCTGGATCGTTGCTGCGTCGGCGTCTTTCGATGCCCGTAGTTCGAGAAGCTCGTCCTCGACGTCCTGTGCCCCCACGATCGCGTCCTCCCGCTCCGCTTCCAGTGATTTCCCGCGCAATTTCTCAGCGTCGAGCGCATCAGTAACACGCCTCACATCACTCTTCATACGCGCCTGGATGTCGTCGTGACCCTGTTGCACAGTTATTAATTTTTGTGTGAGGCGCTCAACGTCCCCGCGAGCTGACGAGAGCCTTGCGTCAAGTGCGAAGAGGGTGGAGTCCTTCTCGGCGATTTCCGATACGAATTTGGACTGGGCGACATCAAGAGCTTGCTCCACTTCGCGAACGCGTCCCACAGATTGGCCCAACTGCAAGCGAAGCTGTTGAATTTCCTGCTCTTTGGCGATTGTCTCGGCTCCGAGCGTGTCCACCGTCGACTCCGCGTCGCGCAATTCGACCGCCGTTTTATTCACCACCGCTGACATAGCGGCAAGCTCTAAAATCAGCGCTGCCTTAGCGGCGTCAGCAGCAGCCAGCTGATCAGCTATCATGTCGCGGGACTCTCGAAGCTTCCCGCAGGCGTCCATCGCAGATTCCAGCTTGGAGATTACCTCGTCGAGCCTGTTCTGGAGTTCCCCCTTCGCGACGTCCGCCTGAGTCAGCTGCTGGTCCCTTTCCTGCAATGTCGAGATAAGCGCCAAATTTGCATCCACATGCTCCTTGAGCTCCTTCTCGAGCCTATCGAACGCGAGCTTCTTTGAATCCAACTTGGTGCGCGCGGTGCTGAGTGATTTCTCCAAAATACCGACCTTTAAGCGGAAGTTATCTGTCTCGTGTTGCGCCTTTGTCAGCCGGTCCTGCAGCTCGCGCTGGCTGGAAATGCGGCTCGTTAGTGCCTCGTCTAAGGCAGCCATCTGCGGCTTCAGGGCCTCAGCGGCGGCGCGCGCGGCTGCTAGACCTTCCTGCGCCACACTCGATTTGCGCGTAGCGTCGGCCAACTCGGCTGCGAGAGATTCCGCCTGCGCCTCAGCCTCGCGAAGTTTCGCTGATAGAGCGGACGAGTCAGCATCGGAACGGGCCGCCTCTTCGTGTAGGGACGCCTGGACTGCGACTTGGTCCTTGACATGCCGCTCAAGCTCCTCGATCTTCTTCGACAGCGTTTGGTTCGTGTCGCTGGATGCTCCGGCCAACTTTCTTTGCTCCAACAACTCTGCTTCGAGATGCGAACGCTCAGCGAAAAACACGGTATTAGATGAAACCTGGGAATCGAGTTCATGTCGTAGCTTTGCAATGGTGGAATCGAGGGATGTGGTATGGGATCGGACAGTCTGGATCTCGGCAACATAAGCAGCGACCGTTTGCTCGGAATCACTCAATTCTTGACGCAGACGGGATAGCTCGGCTTCGTGTTCATTCGGTCCCTTCTTCCCGCTCGCAAGCGCTTGGTCTCGCTCTCGAACAAGCAGCTCAAACTGCACAACTTTGTCGGCAATAGACACTTCCAGGTCCGCTTTGGCGCGTTCAAGATCGGAAACTCGGGACGAATGGACCGCGATAGCGTTGTTCTTCTCGGATATCTGACTTTCGTAGGAGCGAAGGTTAGTTTGGAGGATAGAAATGTGGGCGTCCTTGTCAGACAGCGACGCCTGGCTTTGAGTGTGCTGACTCGTGATTTCGAATAGTTTATGTTCAAGATTGTGCAGCTCCGCGGTGCGTATTTGCAGAGCATTTTCAAGAGACGAAACCTAAAGTCAAGAGCACATTGGTCTCCGCGACACAGGTGCGCGAAAGCGATACGAACTTTATTGAGTTGACCTTTGGGATGGGTCTTTGCGGGCGTCGCTTCGGGGGTAACAAGAGCATGAGTGAAGGTGTGCGTTACAGTGGGTTCGGAAACGAGATCATCAAACATGAGAGTATCATCAACGTCGGGCTCGGTTGGTGCAGGAGTGGGTTGCTTGCTCAGTTGGTCGATAAAGGATCCTGACTGCGTGCGAATGACCGGGTCGTAGGTGGAACGCGACGTGAAAATATTACTGTAGCGGGTCAGCTTTGGTAATGTTGAGGCGCAAAAACGCACGAAGGACCAGGCGCTTCCGCGAGCTGGGATCGTAAAAAACGCATTTCCTCGTCCTTATGCTTAAGAACCTCCTTCAGCCGCAGGACCTCTTCACTCTCGTCGTCCTCGAGTTCAGTCAACGGAGATACCGCACGCAGCCGATCCGCCTGCTGCGCTCGCTTCAAAACCGCAATTTCTTCCATTAACTTGGAAAGAGGGTAAGGCGAGAAGGCATAAGAAAGAGAAGGGGGAAGGAACCTGGGCTTTGGTCAGCTTGGAAGTATGGCCACCGGTCTTTCGAGGAGAAAGTGACGTCCGAGCCCGTTTCCTGGATTGAGGTGGGACGTGTGGCTCATCGTCTTCGGAGGCTTGGTCGTCATCCCACAAATGAGAGGGACGCGCACGCTTAATCGCATAAACAGAGGCTGGGTGAGCGACCTGTTTCCAGAGCAGATCTTCTTGGTCGGGCGACAAAACGTCATTGGTGGGAAGTGCGAGTATACGCCGTGCTGCGGAAATACTGTCAAGGATGGGGCATGTACGCGTGAGAGATGTTCGGAAATATGCAGAATAAACATACGCTTTCTTGCCATTGGGTGTAAGAGCCACGGTTCCAGGCTCTGACGAAGTTAAGATGCCGTCTTCCTCCTAAAAAAGAAAGATGTCAGGGTCGAGAGAAGGGAAGATTACTGCTAGAACGCACAAGGCGATGCACGGCCTTTCCGACCCAGTTCTTCCAATGAGGACCAAGCTTATCTTTTCTTCCATTCGCAGTTTTCTGGACTGTGTGGCGTGGCAAAATCAGGCCAGGCTGTGACACGCCAAAGCGAGTGGCACACCTTGCGCTCTCAAAGATGCGAGGTGAATTGCATGCTTCTTGTGCTCTCTCTGAATCAGTGAGAACGAGCCCAGAACACCTGGAAAAAGGGTGGTACTGAGAAAATGGTCTTGGTGCGGAGGAACACATACGTTCAGCATATGTATACTTGATGACTTTCTTCGTCTTTGCGGAGACCATGGTATCGCAGGGGGAGATTCCAAGCACTGGGGATGGTGGTGGCAGGAAGAACGATGCGTGACGCGCTGTGACCCGGCTTTTAGGGGCCTCATCACGTGGTGGCGGCGCTCCCGACGGATGACTCATCCTTGACTCAAAAAGGCAAGATTAACAGCGGGAATCCCGCCGTTTTGATGTCCGCCTGGGGTCAGACTGCGTAGTTGAGCATGCTTTTTTTTCCGCTGGAGAGGTCGTCTTTTCTTTTTCTTTGTTTGGAAAAAAAAAAATTACCACCCAATAGCCGCACCCACAGTCCATTACTGAACAACTAAATTTCGAGCAGCGTCGAGGAAGAGGAAATGCTCGCGACAACTTCTTCCAGGAAAAATGTCATGGATTTCCAGTTTTCAGCAGCTCAGATTTTTCCAGTCTATCTTGAGTCTATCTTATCAGGAGAAGTCAAGGCGAACGGAGAGGAGAAGGATACAATGTGTACTAGTTGGACCAAACCCGGATACAGTACAGTACAACACAGAGCATCCAGAAGGTAAATCTCAGGAGACAGATTCACTTAGAATGCATGACTTTGGGAGGAGAGCAACTGTTGATTTTCTGGATTCTGAAGCAAATTCTGAGGTTCATCCGGGCCGGGTGAGATTGGATCAAATAGTAGTAAGTAGTTGGTGTCTGCCTCTCGAAGTCATGGCAGCACCGCAGCCTGTCCACAGCTTACGGCGCAGTTTGTCGGCCGTCTGCGATCAGAACTCCTGTCGGCTCCCTGCTCAGGCCGGTTAAAAAAGCGAAACTGCTGCCTACGGCGCAGGCGCAGCATTCCGAAGTGCGTTGAAAAAGCAGAACACATTCCATTGTGCCAGGAGTCCTCAGTCGACAGCATCCCACTGTGCTCCAAATTCTCACACCATGGATGGCGTCATGAGATACTTTGGGCGGCGTGACACCAAGAAAGCCGTTAAGGACACTCTAGTCGACCTGCGGCAGCAAATCCAGATTCTTGACAAGAAGGGCGCATTGCTGGAGACGCGGATCGAACAAGAGTTAAACAAAGCCAGGGAAAATGCGGGTGGTAGATAAAGCAGGTAGCTGCTGTTCGTGCTTCGTCGAGACCCTGACTCACAAAATTCTATTCCGCAGCGGCAACGGCTGCGCTGCGGCGGAAGCGCGCACATGAGACGCAGCTAGACCAACTGCGAGGACAGCAAGTGCAGCTGGAGATTCAGGCTGATGTGCTAGCGTCCGCAAGCATGAACGCGGAGACAGCAACTGTTATGAAGCGCGCAGCGGAGGTCATGAAGACGGTGCACGCTGGCCTGTATGTGTCATGCTTAAGCTACATGCATAGACTTCATGCAAATTGCGGTCGATTTGGCTGAAGATGGTGATTTTAACAGATCGGTTGCAAGCATCGACAAGACTATGGGGGAGATAACAGATCAGCTCGACGAGGCAAAAGAGATCGCCGAGTTGCTGACGCAGCCGATTGGTGGGGACAGTTTACTGACCGGAGATGTGGGTGTTTTGCATTAGCATCCTGACCAATTGCACTGATTGTGCCAACATAGGAGGAGCTCGAGGCTGAATTGCGCACGCTGGAAGACGAGGTTCTTAGAGATCGCCTTGCGGGTGCGACACATGTGCCGGAATATTTACCGCCTGCCGTGCTGACGTCTCAAGTGGACCAGCGAGAGAGGAATGGTGCGTGACGAATGCGAGCGAGTCACATATTTTGCTGATGCATTACATCTAGCCGCACTTCCTGACTCTGAGGAAGCGACACTGAGGCAGATGCAGGCAGAGATGGCCTCGATGATGTAGGCTGCATCTTGGTTGTACTGGCATCATCTTGGCTTTTGCCTCTTGTCTTTCTTGACGTCTACATACTTTCCTTTCTCCAGTTGGTGTCCTATTTATGAATCCTTCGAATTTTCTCCTTGGTTCCTGTTTGCTTGGAGGTGAACTATGTTCCTGGATGGAATAAATCTCTCTCATAGTTTTGGCTCCGCGCGCTAAGTTGGCTGCGCATCGAGCGCTCCGGATGCATTGTATCTACTGCGGCGCGCCAAAGGGCGGCTCAGGTTTCCCCATTTCCCCATTCATCCCTGGTGAGCATTGCTTGCGTTTCAGTCGAATGGGATAGCTTCATAATGCCTCCGAAATCAAAATAAGTATCTCTATGTCAGTGTCTTTCGATTTTATCGGAAAGAATTTATGCCTCGGGGATGTCGGGGATGTTGAAGTGTTACGTATTGTTGAATCATCCCGACCAAAAAATGAAAATTCGAGCCTTTTCACCACATGAATTAGTCCCCCGGATCCTGAAGTGTATGGGGGAAGAACGGAGACGAGCAGTGGTCCCGTCAAGGAAAGTCCGTCCAACCACAAACTGCCAGAGGAAAAATTCTTCAAGTTCGGCATCACTCACTACGTTCCAAAGCCCCCTAGACACAGTCTTTATAGGTGATAGCAGCTGATACCAGGTCAGCGTAGATGCCTCAACAGGGTCTGTCTAGCCGGCTAGACACATCTACACTTGGCCTACGCAGACCTGATCTGAGCTACACAACTCTGTCTAGGTTGGGTCGGAACACAGTGACTATTAGCGTACCTGTCCCCGGGGAAATCATATCGCATTTGACTGACTGAGTCGAAAGATTCTGGATACATCCTCATCTGTGAGACTGTGTAAGGTGATGTTCTGAAAAATCTCTAATCCCATGGGTGAACCGGGCAGCAAACAGATCCTAATCCCTCCGCTTACCTCTTCAGGCAAAAATAAATGTTTTCAGCATCTCAGAGAACCTAGCAAGCATTGTATTAAAATCTCTGAAACATGTTTTTCCGTTTATCATTCCCGCTACCTTTAGCTAAGGGTCTTAGAGAGCCTCATTTTCGCGACTTGCAGACAATCACATTTTCGTCATTTCTACCTGCGTAAGCAGTGATGCCCTCTGTGTGGGAAACGCGTGAATTGAGCATGTCGCGGAAGATTCTGGAAGTAGGCGCGTGTGGTCGTGTTTGGTGCGGAACTGATCGGACTGGATCGGACCGAATGGGCGGATTACGCGAGCAGCGAGGAGCGGAGCTCATCAACATATTCTATCTCGCGGACAGTCGAAAACCCTGAGATGTGCAAGTGACCGTCATAGTCCTTAGACTCTACTACAAACTACAATCTGAATTCCGAGCAATGAGCAGCACATTATTCTCTATTGACAACAAAATCCCGGCCAGAGGGACCTGGCCTTCCCACTTATAAACATTGGTACTGATCACCGCTATCCTTTCTACCCAGTTGATACAGTATATAAGCCTCATGGTCAATCAAAGATTATATTTCTGTCAACAGGCAACGAGGCCACTCTCAATGTTTCAAATCCACGGCATCCGAGTAGCGACGCCATGTAAACTTCCCACAGGCCATCCAAGTAACTTGGGTGGCCTGTGGGTGAAATTTTTGCAACCATTTCCTTTCATGCTTTCGTGCCCTGTAGGTCCAGGCTTCACTTACATTGCTCTGAAGTTCATCCTCAGAAGTGCATCTTCCCTACAAGGATTCTGACGGCTAACTTGCCCAGAGGACACTCCAAATGGATACAGTAATCAATATTGCTAGTAGGGTATCAACACTTCAAGTCCTGTATGCAAAATGACTACAATGGAGAAAAAAATGGAAGAATGTGTGTTTGAAAGGTCAACCCAGGACTTTATTGAGTCACCCGTTTATAATTAAGGGGGGGGGGGGGGGGGGTATAAATTCCCAACACAGGTTCTGCATACAAAATCTCGCTTCTCTTTTACGGGGCACAGGAAGGATAAGCAGAAAAACCATGCGAGAATATGTAGAAGATATGGGAAACATATTTACAATAAGTTTCAGGTATTCGAGATTGGAAAACCAGAACCTTATACAAAGAAAGTCTTGAACAAAGCAAGAACAAAGGATATTCTTCAAATATGTTCTGTATATTCCACCCAACAGCCGGCAACAGTCATCTGAAAGATATTGTAAATATGTTTCCCATATTCCTTCAATGTTACAGCTTCGATTTTTTGCTTATCCTCCCTGTGGGGTCTTGTACAGACTCCAGAGGTCTGGAAGGGTTTAATAAACAATTCACCGTAGAAATTAAGGGGATCCAATGATAGGAAAAAATGATATCACCTACAAATTTATTTTTTTCAGCGGGATTGGGCCTCAACTAACCAACTACCGTGGGAATTTCGCTTATATGAGCCTTAATTTCGCTGAGAGCAGATTTTTTTCTAGTCAGAGGCTGTCAGGGTGCATGTCGGCATCTATTTCGAGTGTTAAACTGGAAGTTTGTGTCATGTTGAAGGAAAAGACTTTTACAAAAGTCCAGACCATTTTGGACATCACATGATAAATTCCTTTTTTTGGACACATCACATCTCTGATAAGGCCTGATATGGGAATAATCTTTCATGTTGCAACTACACGACGGCTGCACCAAAAACCATGGGACAAAGCACATATGTGTTCAGCGGCAAAAATTACATCAAGTTAGGACAGGTTTCGAAATACAGCAGAAGTGGACCCCCTTTATGGCGGTCAGATTGTGGTGTTAACAAAAGGGAATATATATGTCATTTCGGGTTTATTTTTGGCCGTTTTACGTGAGGGCAAATTCTGTTTTGAGTATTGACTACTGCTACATCTTTTTGTCTCTTACCACACAATCAAAGTCAGTGCAATCCATTCCTAGAGGTGCCAGAAATTGATAGAGGCACCGATTGTGCCATGACATCACTGGATAGACTCGTGACCAGTCTGCTACGTAATCTTACCCGAGGCGAGCACGGGTGCCATAGGCAGACTGGTACTTCTTGGAAATATCCAAAGGGCGGGGCCGGAGTTTGAAATTTAACTAACTTTTGAGTGACACCGATGACACAATGATCTGCTGATCACAGCTTCTCACCAAACACTGGGTGAACATTTCGGATTTTTGACTGAGAAATTTGGTGAAAACTATTTTGAATTTCACACAAATTTTTCAGTTGGAAAGATTTGTGAAAAACTTGAAACCTTTTGATGAAAATTTTGATTTTGAGTCAAAAAATGCTGAAAAATTTGAAATATCACAAAATATCTACCAAAAAGTTTCAATTTTTCACTTTTTCTTTCACTGAGAAATTGGTGTAAAATTAAAAATAGTTTTCACCAAATTTCTCAGTCAAAAATCTGAAATGTTCAACCAGTGAAATGCCCCCAAAAAGCCCCAAAAGCTGCTTCCAAATATTGCAACCTAATGAGGCCTGACTTCAAATCTGAGTAGACAGAGTTGTGATGATTTTCTCTCTCCATTTTTGCGTGATGTTGTCAAAAAAAACGGATGAGATTTGAGTTCAGGGTGAATTGATCGAGAATTGATCAGACTTCAATTTCAAACTCCAGCCCCGCCCTTTGGATATTTCCGAGAAGTACCAGTCTGCCTCCGGCAACTGTGCTCGCCTTGGGTAAGATTCTGTAGCAGACTGGTTACGAGTCTAATCACTGGATATGTTATATACTGAGCCAAAGGGAGGACCGTAAGCCCTGCGGAGGTCCGGACCGTCCAGAAATCGGAAGGAGTCCGGAAGCTCGGACAAGACCGGAGGTCGAAGGTCGGCTGTTCTCGCAAACACCACAGCTCAGAAGGGTGTGCGACTGCCTGACTGTCAAGCCAGGACAAGAATGGAAAGGTTCCACGATTCGAAGAGCTGCCGGAGGCGGACCGGAGAAGCGTGAGAAGAAATGATAAAGGTAAATCAAAGCATCCGGACGGAGGACACAGACCGGAGTCCGGACATTCCCAGGGCATTGGACCGGATCGTTACGAACAACAACCAAGAGTACCCAAAGAGGAAAAGAGGAATAAGTCAGAGAAGTAGATGAAAAGCCGGAGGGATGTGACGTGACCGAATGTGACATATCTCTATGCTGTTGAATACCATGCAGGTGGATTGTGATCCGGAGCCGGAAGGCCCGGAGATTCGGAAATTGGAGTATGAATGGATTCCGGAGCTGCATGGATATAACAGGATAATCATCAACTAAATGCAATCACTTTCACTTTCAACTTCAATGTGTTGTTCACCTGGCTGGGAGGGTCCAAAAAAAAATCTGAAGCAGCAAGGTTGCTCACATCTATTATCCCATTTGACAGTGCTCTTTGAGCTCACAATTCCACCTAATAATCCCAATATATGGTACTAATTAGAAGGGCTGTGGCCCCGCTCGTGGCACTTCGGATTAGAGGGTATTGTGTTTCCATGCTCGCGGTTGATGGAAAGGGCGACGAGAGTGGCGACAAAGCATAATATACTCCCCCCCGATTTTATTAGTATTTTCCGTGATTTTCTGTAATTTAATGTATATTTTTTGGCGGCTTTCCTTTTTGGGACAGCGCGCCCCGCCTGATGGCGGGCAGGATTATCTAATTGCAGCATATTTGGTGGTATCTGCAGCATGCTTTTGCAGCATATTTTGCAGCCTGGGGTGTATCGCTTTGACACCTCTAATTCGAATCGCCACGAGCGGGGCCACAGCCCTCCTAATTAGTACCATATATTGGGATTATTAGGTGCACAATTCTGATGCAAAATGCGGCCACGACAAGGGAGATCAAAATATTTCAAACCCAGCAGACAGACCAATCGAGCATCCCGAGTTGTACATACCAGCCTGCCTAGCGGCAAGGTGCAAGCACCAAGGTATGCCGCTGTGGCATGTTGGTAACGAGCCTAGGTGGTGTGTGTGTCTTTCTTATTTACAGCTTACAAAACGATGTCAGGACCGTAGGAGTCGGTTGCAGCCATCTCGCAAGTGATCACAATTTTTCAATGGACAAGGCTCTCAGGCAAGTTCTTGGCTACATAATGTGCTTGCTCTGAAAGCGACCCAGATGTCTTCGGCCCCCCAACCCATCATTTTAGCTGGCACCCTAGGCCTGGCCGTTGTCTCCTTGCTGTTTGGCATGTGTCGGACTTATCTGCAGATCCTCGTTGTACGTCGCTCTCAGTACGTCACGCTCTTTTGAGTTATTTTTCATCTGGATCACCAATGTGAATTTTTAGCAGGTGTTTTCTCCGGAAGCATAGCCATCTTTCAAGCTGTTCTTGCTGAACTCACAGACTCGACAAATCAAGCGAGCACATACCTTGTACCCCCTGGGTAGTACGCTAGGCCCCCTCATCTCGGGCTTCTTGTCGAATTTGGCTTCGAAGTACCCCAACTATTTCGGATACAGCTTCTTGCGCGAATATCCTTACTTTATTGCCGGCTTCATCTGCACACTGTTGGCGATGCTGGGGTTTGTGATGACATATTCTTCCTCGAGGAGGTATGTATTGTGGTTAGTATTTCCGTGTCCTGAGCACCATTTTCAACCGGAACTAGACGCTGCTGGGAGGCCCTCCTAACACAGAGGCAAACATGAACCCGAGTACGAGCTCAACTCCTCAGATAAGCATCCACAAGCTTCTATCGATTCCTAGTGTACATACACTTGCGTATTCGAGTTTTGCGCTGGGATTCCACTCTCTTGCGCAGATTTGATATTGCCAGGATGTACATCTTCTGCATGGGCATCTGCCCTTGCGTATTTTTACTTGCTCCCTTTCTGAACATGATTGCGCGGGCTGGGCTCGACATGGAGACAGGCGAGTTGAAGACCAGCCGGAGCATTGTGCTTTGGACGGGCGTCGCAGCCCTGCAGTTGATATATACCAGAAGAAACATGATACTGGTGCGGAGCAACACTCCAATCTCTTTGGCATTGGGACCAGCCAACGGGCTCAACCAGCTTGTCATGGTGCTCTATGTGTCAGCCCAGCGTTCGTTAGATTGGTGCCTTCAACCCTCTGCGCTTTGCCAAGTGCTGGCTGAACGTGATGGTGTTGTGGTACAGTGTTCGCACTCTCAGTGGATCACAACCTCCTCGGTGGGAATTTTTGGGTGATCGTTATGGTCCTCATTTCATTGTATACACTTGGTATACATATTATATCTCGCGGACAGTTGAAAACCCTGAGATGTGCAAGTGACCATGGTCCTTAGACTCTACTACAAACTACAAGTAGCTGAGATTCATCACCAGGTAGTTGAACTTGGTTCAGATGGTCACAGGTCACACCCCCTGTCAATTTGAACATAAAATACAATATAATACTCATGATGTATCAACGAGCTCAATGTGGGAGATATGTCGTTTCCAAGTATCCACATCGGGAATTGAACATGGGTTGGAAAATGAGACACCGGCATAGCCTGAGGCATGTGCAGCCCAGGATCCGGGCTTCTGAATTCCGAGCAATGAGCAGCACATTATTCTTTGTCAACAACAAACGGCCAGAAGAGACCAGATTCAGGAGCTTGAGAGATGAATTTAGCCCTACTCCCATGTAGCTTGCACAGCATGTTGGCATGTTCACAGTTGACTTTGAGAGATGGTTTTAAAACAGGAACAGGGTTTGATTGAAGACAGCATGGTCATCAAATGCATCACCTGTCTGCCGCAGTCTGCCGCCCTTTTGTTAGCTGCTCTCATGACCTCGCGGAGTAAAGAGAACTAGCGCCCCGCAAAATGGCTGCTTAAAGGCGGCCGGAGGAGCACAGTAAGAGAATTTGATGCACAAAATTTTCAAACTAAGATGCAAAACTAGGTACTGTGAATGAACAACACAATAATCTTTCTTCAGCGTCACGTCGCACCGTGAGCACTGCGGAAAGCCCAGGGTTACTCGAAACCAGGCCGTCAATCAGTCAAAATCGGGAGGCGGGCCGCTAATTTATAGTCTACTGTCCCGTCACTGTACCTAAAGCTTGGGAGTGACTTCTTGTCCTATCCTCGCCTGCGGTGATGCGCACCACTTTGTTCTTCCTGGGGATCACCGTTCCAGCACTCATTGCTGGTGCTGCCACGTCGACGAGTTCTGCTCCGTGGCCCACCTGTACCGTTGCACACACTGCCGGTGCCGATGACTCCCCCAGCATCAGGGCCGCAATCGCCAACTGCACCAACAATGCGACCATTCTGTTTCTGCCCGGTGTTGAATACAACAGGTGTGTTCGCATCTTTGTTTTGAACTTAATTTAATCCACTGCAACACAGCTTTACGCCAGTGAAGTTCGCATTGGGACAGGATGTCACCGTGCAGCTTTTAGGAAATATCAACCTTCCGTCAAACATCGCAGAAGTGCAAGCGGGTGTTACGGGTAAAAATTACAGATCTGAGTGGTTCTCTGTCACCTCGACTGGACCAGGTGTCGCGCTTCTCGGTCCTACAACGGCTAGTGCACGGTTAAAGGGTGGGATATTCAAAGCTTTGGGAAGGTACATTGATGTTGTAAATTTCAAGTGAGAAATATTGTTCAAATATATCTCAGCCATGGTGGGATGCAGTCCAGCAGACGTTGTGTCCGTATGCATGGAGAGCCAAGTAAGTTTCTGACCCACATTATTCTTCAGCAACCTTGCTGCTCATGCGATATGTCACAGCAATGGAACCATCAGTGGCATTACCATCAGCAAGCCTATCGGGAAGAGCTTCAACATCGCTGGAAATGGAAACAAGGTGCAGGATATCATCATCAATGCTAAGTCCTCCAGCTCCACCTTCCCTTTCAATACGTATATGGTGCCCATTTCATTTCTGCCCATTTATTCACTACCCCGACAGAGATGGCTTTGATGGCAAGTCTGACGTCGAACAGTAATTGGCTTCTCCTGATATAGCAACAGTCGGCGGCAACGGCAATGCATCCACAAGTCTCCAACGGCGACGACTGCATTGCCATCGGGTCGCGCTGTTCGAACCTCCATGTCAAGGGCCTTACCTGCACCGGCTCCCACGGCATCTCTGTCGCCACAAAGGGCGGCGGCTTTGTCAATGTCTCCAAAGTCCTCGTTGAAGAAGTGGTCTTCACAGATTCACTGTATGGAGTGCGTGTTATATACCGAGCCGACATGGGGAAGTGATCCGACGTTCCGAGAATACCGGAAGATCGGAAGGACGGAAGTCAGTAGATATAGCGCAGGCACCACAGGAAGATAAGAGTGTGCGTACTACCCGTGCTGAAGGGGATGAAGTAGGAAGTCGGAAGTTCTGGTGAAGCCGGAACGACTCAGAGCAGAGCGAAGAGCAAAGCACATCAATAATCAAACTGAAGAATACAGGCATAGTACATAGGGTTTATATAGTAGTTGAAGATCAATATCCTAATATGGTAAGACAAAGTGACTACCAAAAGCGGGACTTGAATATAACAAAGCGAAGTACATACGGAGACAGGGAAGACAGATGGATGAGATAGATAACGGATAAACAGGAAACGCTCAGTAATCCTTCATTGTGTGAAAACCCGATCAGCCGAGTCGGTCCAAAGTCGGACCGACGGCTTCCGAGACACCAGACGCTCCGAACGCCGGAGCTTCCGGTATGAACGGAAGGTCAATGTGCATGGTTACAAGTGCGCAGTTTTTCTATTCCGTCGTGTTCAAGAAATAACATCTGACTGGCGCAGATCGTCAGGAGGAAACGTAGGGCTGGCACGCAATGTAGTTTTCAAGAACATCCTGGTCAAAAACGTGATGTTCCCAATTTATGTGGCGCAGAAGTAAGTATGTTGACTTGTGTACCTCGTTCACCGCTCAACTTACCTTTTCAACAGCTATCTCGACCAAAGCCAATCCCCGCTGCCTCCATCCAACACATCTGTTCAAACCGACAGCCTCACGTTCTCGAATGTCGTGGGAACGATCAATTGATTCAATTCCTTCCATCCCTGAGGTACTTGCTGATCTTTGCAACGGATCTATGGGCAAAACTAACATCTCTACAGGCAACGGCTCCTGCATATCCGATCCGTGCTGGTATGCAGTTGTTTATTTGTGTCCTTGACACATCCATTCAAATTACCAACACAAAGGTACAATGTCGTAGCGGCAGACAGCACGCAATCCATCATCTTTGAAAACTTCTACGCCGGGACGGTCACTGCCATCTCTGCGACGAACATCTTTGTCCTGCCCCAGCGCTTGCTTGGGCCACCGACGGTGCTCTGTAACGCAAGTGTCACGCCGAAGAATGTCGGGTTCAGGTGCTGGAATGGGCTGTATATACCAACCTTCAGTTCAAAACAACACGTAGAGATCATTTAAGATGATACTTCATGTGTGCTTCAGTTAGTGTGTAGTTGGCCCATCGGAGTTAACGACAACGGGAAAATCACAATCTTGATTGACTTATGTGCAGGTAGAAATTTATAGGGGACTAAGCCGCCAATCCTGCAAAGACTTCCTAGGTTTTCGATCGAAATTGATCCCGCTGCAGCTGATTTTCCCACGGTTCAATCCCTGGTTCGTTTCACTGGGGGCAAATCCAGGGCGCCTGGCTTCCAGGTGCCTCCGAGGCATGTGGTCCACAGGTGCGAAGGGCCCAGTGTGCACAAAGGAAATAAAGGGATTCTCACCTTTATTTCCTTTGTGCCAAAACACCCATCATGACCTTTGATGGACATGCGTCAGAGGCACCTGAAATCCAAGTGCCCCGGCCTTTGCCCCCAGTGTCAACACAGGTGGTCTCGGGGACTTCAACACCATATATCGAGGAGCCGTGTTTCGGATGCCAAATAGTATTGGTTCTGCGGCGGCAGCGGATGGCTTCGGAAAGATGTGATTAGCATGGCTGACGAACATTGGGCAAAAGCTGGGAACGGAACCCACCACTTAGCGAAGGTATGTGTCGTCAACCTCCCTCGCTCAGATGCATCTCAAAGATCATATCGCAGCGGATTTAAATGAGAGTGACACGACCTTGACAGAGTTTGGTTTGACACATTACACGAAAGCAGAGAGGAGCGGCTATTTCTCTCAATGTCATTTCGTTCGTGCTACTTTCCTTGTCTGTTCATCAGGAGTGATATCTGTAGAATTCAGCCAAAAGTCGCTCGCTTATCATGGATTTGTGGCAAGTGCTCACCTCGCTTTCCGTTTTGCATCGAAGATAACGGAAGAGGGAACACGTATGATGGTAGAAGGCGACTCGGAACAGATCACTGTTGGCGGCCCGGGGTACGCAGCGGGGCCGGAACATGGACCATCGCTCCACATGTTAGATGACGAGATGGCGGGCATATTTGAAGAAATAAATAGCGAGCCAAACATATTCACCCCAGCTCGAAGGAAAGAGTGAGGGTGAGAATATTCGAATTGTAGTCACGAGTGGTCTGAACTTCCGCCGCCTCAGGGGACATTCAGAACCCCAAGCTCAAATTAATCACTCGCTACAGAATCACAGTTCAACTGCAGCACAACATCACTTCGTTGGGGGTAGATCGAGATGTTTTGCCTCCACCGGCAGACCGCAAAAGCGTCAGAAGGTTCCAGTGTTTGGATGGGGGCAAACGGTCCCCGAAGTACTATTCCCAATGCGTTGTGAATGAGAGAAGCTTGTCGTCAAGACCCATGGACAATAGAGATAAGATAAGTATGATCCTTGGTGAAGTGAGGCAAGCAAGGGATGCTCTACGTTATCGGACAGTTTCGGTTTCGGAGCCGTCTTTTCCCGAAGTCCCCAGCGGCGGCCTTGCTTCCATCCAAAAACTCATTACATTTCTCCAACACTTTTCCGTCACCCATTAAATTTAAATAACGGCGAACGCATCAACGGTGATTAGTGAGTCATAGCTTACCCTCTAACCTCATACACATAAGTATTCTCATTCCGTCAAGAATCCGACTCGAAGTATTCTTGCTCGTTAACAGCTCTGAGCTTGCGTCTGCGCCCATTCTATGTGTACCGCATCTGAACACAAGTTATTCTCGGTCTTGCTCCTATCCAGTAGCGCGATCTTGGAACACCCACCTCTTTTGAATACGCCGACACGCTCAATGACACCCGTCGCCGAAGCAAAGGGCCATTTATCCAAACACGTGAAGAACGTGTTTATCGTCTGGCATTTGCCACCAGGTCGCCGAAGCTCGATCTCCGTCAATCGCAGCAACTACTGACGCGAATGACCCACTGCTCTCGACTCTATCTTCCCGGAGTACACATTTCTCCTTGATTTCTCCCAGGATCGATATCGGATCACTGCTCAATCGCCGTATCGTGTTTGTACACCAAGCATACGCGTCACCCAACCTTCCGCAGCGTGCAGAACTCCCCGTTCCCACTCTCGTCGCGCCCGGCGCGCACTTCACTCACTTTCAGCAACCGCGACCTTGTCACTCCCGCCGCTCAAACGCCGCCTCGGCATATTAAGATCGAGTACTCATGTCGTCTCTCCATGCCTCCCTTCTGCCACCGTACGCAAAATCACCTCTCTCCCACAAGGAATTTGTGCAACCCATGGGTAAAATACATGTACAGGCCGCAAAAACCACGCTTGATGTCGCGCACATTTAACAGCGTCTCTCACCTTGGGTGCATCCCTGTTCTCGCCACGGTTCACCGGCTGCGTATTTGCCGCGCACGCACGATGGCAAGTCCGAGACGCGCCGCCCGCTGCGCCGCCGCACTAGACGCGCTTCACAGTTCCACACGTCTTCAGGCCTTGACGTTTCTAGAAGAGGCTGTAGCTTCAAGTGCGAGAGGTGCGCGTGATGATGCGTCTCCATTTTCTGGTTAGCTGATAATTCGACGGTGGTGGATGCAGTGACATAGATGCATCCCGAGTATGACTTGGAGCGACTGACAAGAAGATCGAAGCTGCTCGTTTGCTCGTTTGAGGGGAAAAACCGGACAACCGAATCGCGCTCGTTGCAGAGATGTACCGACAGCAGGGCCTTCCCGGGGACGCAGTTTTCCCGCACGGCTGTCTCGCGTACGGCCGCTGGATCCCAGATGCGCGATGTAATCCAAATGGCAGATGAATATTCGAGCGAGGCTAGCGCGGCGTCCACCCACACAACTCGCGGGAGAAGCACAGCCCGGATGGGACGGGGTTCGTCAGACGCCCTGCTGGCTCGTTGATATAACACCCTGCTAGCTGGCGATCTGCGGCCGCCGGACTGACGGCGCGAATGGCTGGCTGCTGCAACAAGAATTCTGTTGCTGTGGGTTATCAGATTTAGTGCGCCATGGTGGATGGTTCGCCTGACAAGGGTGCAGCAAGGCTCGACGGATGGGAATGGGGCGCTCGACAATCAAATCAGCTGGCTTGGGCGTCGAGGCGGTGGTTGCATTCTTTGGGCAATTCTGGTCGTATCCTCTGGCGAAAAACCCGCACGACGGATCCATCAAGAACCCCCTGCAGCTTATCAGATCTCTGCAAAATGAGCGGGGTGGGCCGTTGGTGCTGACCTCAGGAGGCGGGTTGCGAGCAATGGATTGGGGCTGTGGCTGCAACTGGAATTGGACCAAAACCAACGTGTGGTGGCTGACAGCGAGATATTGCTTTGACAACAGATGGGCCCGACGGGGATATTCGGACCGAACAGCGCAGGACGCACAGACCACCAAGGCCAAACAGCGACCAAACAGCCTTTGCAGCCTTAAGGGTGTGTGTGCTGTCAACTGCGGTCAACAACCCCCCACCTACTCCCCACCATGATCCCCCGTATAAACTGTCTTTGACCATGTTCCTGGTTCAATAACACTCAGCGTCGCAAGTCGCTGGCGAGGCGTTCTCGCGCAGCGTCCGCACACACCCAACTCATCCACGAAAAAACACGCATTTCTACGCAAAAAAGAGCATCTAAGAAGGAAAATGGTACGCATCGTTCTTCTGGTCTTTATCGATGGCTGAAGATTGCGCAGGTTCTAATCAGCAGCAAGAAGTATGCCTGGTAAGTGCTCACGTGGGGAGGATATATCCCCCAGCTCACTTTTTTTTTTCGTAGTGAAACATGCATAAAGGGTCACCGCTCGTCCGCCTGCAAGCACACGGATCGCCCTCTCTTTGAGATCAAGAAGAAGGGCCGCCCAGTGACCCAGTGCGAGCACTGCAGAGAGTTGCGCAAAACAAAACAAGTCCACGTCAAGTGCATCTGCGAGACAAAAGAACCTGCATCCGAATACCCTGCACCACCTAAGAAGAAAGGTGTGTTGTTCATCGACGCACTTAGCTCGCCAATGTCTCATCCAGAAGTGTTCCCGTAGGTACCCCCACGCTGCCCGCGCACGCCGCGTTCCCGCACGGCGTGGAGGGTACCAGCACCGGCACTGAGCCGGCCTCATCGGACTCTGACCACGGGGGTATGCCTGTTGCGCAGTCTGACCTGCTTGGGTACGATTGCTAAACAATACCACAGGCTCCGTCTCAGGTTCAGGATGTAGCTGCACCCGTGCTGGCGGCGCATGTCAATGCTGCACACCGCGGGTGCGCCCCAGTAAGCGCCGCACCCCGCAGGAACCGCCTCTGCCTTTATCTCCAGTCACAGCTAGCCCCAACCCAAATATCACAATCCCCACCCAAAGCCCTAGCCCCACCATTACAAACCCCAATACTTCACCCGCATTACATCCGACTGCATCGCACTGCCAGCCCTCCGGGAGCGGGAGCCGCGGCCCTTCGCACCACATCCTCGCGCGCATCGCCGAGCTGCGCCCCGTGTTGCCGCGCCTAGCTGCGCGCGGAACCTCGTCGCAGGGTCAGCACGATCTCTTCCACCACATCCCATCACTAGGTACCGCCCATGGACATGGCCACGGCCACGGCCACGAGCACTTCTCCCCATACGGCCGCGCATACGATTACGCACTGCACGGGCTGCCCGAGGGCGGCGCATTTTACCAGCAAGACGGGCGCAGCGTCGAGTCGCTGCGGAGCCAGAAGAGCACAAGCGTAAAGAGCCACTCGACGAGCCCGTCGTACGACGGTGGAGTAAACGTCTTCTCCAACCAGCCGGCCGAGTGGCGCCTCCCGCCGAGCCTCACGCGCGCGGAATCGTCCCCATCCTCCCTCGCTCGTGCGGAGTTGTCGCCAACCTCACCATCACGCTTACAAAAGTCGCCCCGGGATGCGCGCCAGGCTCGGTCGGAGGCAGACGCCGCGTATCCTGCGATGGTCGTTGCGCCCCGCCCGAGATCCGAGAACGCTGCGTACGATGATTATCAGCCCCGCATGGACCTCGGGGGCACCGGCACCGCGCGCTCCGAAGACGGAAACGGGTTCGCTCCGTCTTCCGCCCGCCCCGGTGCAGCGCGCTCCGAGAGCGGACAGCAATTTAGCTCTCCCATGCGGATGTGCGGCTGCGGCGACGGATGCGCGTGCCCCGGGTGCGCGCTGCACAGGAACGAGTCCAATGCCCAGCACCAGCCGAGCTGTGCGGCGGCGGCGTGCGGCGGAGCGTGCCTCGACTGCACCATCCTCTCACTGCCGGACTTCTCCGCGGACCTCGGGTTCGAGCGGGCTGATGGCTTGTTGAAGGAGGGGAGTGCGTTTGGCGGCTTCAAGGAGGAGCAGAGCGGGTTCGGCGGCGATGGGACTGACGAGATGGTCTTTGGCGGCGAGGACGGGAACGGAAACGAGATGGCGTTTGACGGCGAGTTCAAGACGTCGGCGCTGTTGCTCGAGTTCGATGCGTTCCAGGGCCTCGAGCCGTACGAATACGAGCAAAGCCAGGCCATCGCCATCGACGAGTGGATCCGCGACACGATGGTGTCGGCGCTGCCGATCCCGCCGCCGCCTGCGAGCCCGGTGCCTGGATACGAGTTTAGCGGTGGCGAGGGTACAAGCGCGGCTGTCAATTTCGGCGAATTCGAGTTTGGGGATTCGGCTGTTGGGGCGTACGAGTTTGCGGATCCAGCCAAGTACGAGGGCGAGCCGCAGGCGTTCGCGGGCGACGCGCAGCAGTTCGGACAGCAGTCTGCGTGGATGTTCGACGTCGATGTCGATGTCGATGTAGGCGTCGACGCCGCGGCCGTCGCTCCTCCCAACTCGACGAGTGGATCTTCGGCCGACGCGGGGGGTATTGGCACTGGGCTGGTGCCCGCTGGTGGGGCGACGCACACTCACGGGGCATTCCTCACCGTACCCGGCCCGCGCAGCCGCAGCTCGAGCTCGGCGTCGTCCGAGGTGTCGATGGCGGGCCTCGGGCGCGCGGCTGCGGGTGCAGGCCTGGGCGCGGCTGCGGGGGCGGGCCTGAGCGGTGTCGGTAGCGGCCTGGCGGGGCTGACGCTCGACCATACTGCTCCACATCCCCCTCCTCGTCAGGCGCATTCTCCCCATCAGGCAGTGCCGGCTCCGACAACACCGTTCCCGCCGCCCGCGTTCCTCAGCGAACGGATGCTCTTTTACTAAACTCCCGCAGCGTGCATGTGGACAGGATTGGAGCACCCTTGCATGCAGCCGGGACCCTTTGCATGTGTGTACCTGCACCACAACATACTTCTTGCTCACGACGTCGGACATTGCGCTCGACACGACGACGTAACATAACATATTCACTTTGCTTTCAGCGCATGCTCCTCGTATCATACATAGTATCATTCTTTCTTCGCCACAACACCTTCTTCATTGTTACCGCATCTTTGCTGCATCGTATCCTTTTTCTCGCTGCACCCCACCATGCATCGCATCTTGTTTCCTGCATCCTATTCATTAGTACTTTTCCGTACCTATCTTCTTCTGTGTTTCTGCTGCTTATAGTTACTTACTTCGCTTTTGCTGTCTCTAGTTCGTTAATCGTCTGTATTGAAATCTTTTTTTTTCTGACGAAGTTCAATTGCGCGGCTCAAGTCGGAAAGCCACGGATCGATATCGGACGATATCGGGTCGATGCGTATAAATTCTCCTGAAAACTTTCGCCACCCTTGCTATAGCTTTGCTATCGGCGTTAGCATTTTGGCAACCAGTTGACACATCGCTGCCGAGAATAGATGACATGTCGACAGCTCACACCCTCACTGAAGCCCATCCACCCAAGCATCCACCTCGAGCTCTTCGTCGAAAGCTATACCCTGGACTTGGTGACCAATGTCTGCCGACGAAAGGTTGGCTTCCTGCACAGGTTCTTGGCAGACCGCTCTGAGACCAACATTCATAGACTTGTCATCGCCATCGAAAACCTACAGAAAGGGCAGGAGGATCATGCTGATAAGTATGTCAGTTTTTCAAGGTCATCACCGCCTTCCTTCTCACTCTGTGGGAATCAAGGCTCTGCAATGCGATTGAAGCGCTCGCCCCGAAACCCTTGCCAGCTGTTGTTACTGATATTAGGAACACCTTCTGGACCATGTACAAGACTCACGGCGGTGATCAAAATCTATTTCCGTGGGAAATCTGGCGAAGAACTATAAAATATAGTTTCCCACCCAGATCTTTCCCAAAGAAGTAATTAAGAAATATTTAGAATCTTTCCTGTCAGATTTCTACTGGAAACAGATTTGATCTTCCCACGGGAAAAAATTGAGAAAAGTGCTAACTTTTTCCCGCAGATTATCCGGGGGAAAAAGACAAGGTTTTTCCAAAGGAAAAAATCCGGCCGGATATTTCCGTAGGAAAAAGTCAGTCTTTTTCCTGAAAAATTACTATATATGGTCATTCCCCAGGAAACATGCTTTCTTTTTCCTATGGAAATTTCCGGCCGGATCTTTTCCTTTGGAAAGCCTTTGTCTTTTTCCCCCGGATAATCTGCGGGAAAAAGTTAGCACTTTTCTCAATTTTTTCCCGTGGGAAGATCAAATCTGTTTCCAGTAGAAATCTGACAGGAAAAATTCTAAATATTTCTTAATTACTTCTTTGGGAAAGATCTGGGTGGGAAACTATATTTTATAGTTCTTCGCCAGATTTCCCACGGAAATAGATTTTGATCACCGCCGTGACTGTGGCCGACGAGTATGACAAGGAATTTTACGGGAAATACAGCACCGACCTTGATTCATCGCTGATTTTTGTGGGTAGCTAGATACTACTCGCTGAATAATTGTTCTAATTCTCTCACAGGCTGGCCTCTTCTCGGCGGTCGATTCCACCTTCATCGTTCAAATACAGCCACAAATCCAACCTCATGGCACTCCTCACCTCATCGTGGTTGCCCAAAGCCTATTGTACTTCAGCCTCGGCGCCGCGCTGCTCGCCGCCTTGCTTGCAGTCCTAGGTAAGCAGTGGATGATGTACTATTCATCGGCAGGGGAAAGAGGAACACTGGAAGCGCGATGCGTCGAACGTCAGCGAAAATTCGATAACATCCAAAAGTGGAACCTCGAGATAATCCTCCAGACCTTTCCCTTACTGCTGCAGATCGCGCTGTTGCTTTTTCTCGCTGCACTGACGGTATATTTGTGGGAAATTCGTCGATCAATTGCAATCGTCCTTGTCGTGACGTCCTTCGGATTTTTATCCCAAATCCTCTTTGTTCTATCTGCCATAATCTCGAGAGATTCTCCCTTCCAAACATCAATAACCCAGTTCATGTTTCGGGCTCTACTTCCGACCTCCAAGAATATTGTAGCATCGATGCAAGACCGTCCACAACAAGCCTATCACCTTGATTCGGTGCACCCATTGATTAGTGCGGTTGTCATGCTCTTAGCACAACTCATTCGCGTAGCAGTCACTCTGTTGGCGAAAAACAAACCGATTCAGACTACTCCGGGAAGGAAGGCGAAGGCAGACTGTGGCACCACGCTTGACATCCTCCGATCCCTCCTCCGATCCCTCCTGCCCAACGTCAGGCTCTGGGTGGAACATGAGCCTTTCTGGCATCGGATTCTGGAACCCTCACCCGAGCTACCTGCCATTGCATGGCTCCTGGAAACATCGACCGATCCCGATAGTACGCCGGACTCACTGGGAGCAAGGTCTACGGACCTCTTCGTAGACCGTAGACCACTGACCGTAGACCGTGGACCGTAGACCTATTACTTAATACATCTGTAGATAGACCTTGGCATAGACCTCACCTCAGAATGTCACAGATGTGACTACTTTGAGAATACAGACCTGTCTGTAGACCACCGAAATGAGATTCAGTTTATAGACCACATCGTAGACCTTCGGAAATAAGCGGCGTGAATCCCAAACCCGATCAAATCCGAACCATCTATTTGATACCGCCTTGTTGTCTTACTTCCAGCTGCGCACGGCCAATGTGTTGTTAGCTCTTTGGCCCTTGCATTACCAGAGAGTCTGCCTTTTCTTATTGTTCGACTCTCTTGTCTATATGTTCTAATTGTCTTTCCAGTTCACGTCGGACAGTGTAATGCGTGCCCTGGCCTGAGTTCTGGCCCGTTTCCTCTGAAAATAGGCTCGATCGATTGTTCTGCTAAATATACATACGACCGCGTCTTCAGACTGTTTTGGTTACGGATTGTGGGTATACTGACTTTTACTTTGTTTAAATTTTGTTTTAATTTAATAGGTTTAGTTTTTTTGCCTGTTTTTATAAATATAACCCCTAAAGTAAGCATATTAAATTTAACTTTGTTTAGGTTTACTTGAAAAGCAGTGTTCAGGTGCCGGACTATGGCGGTCAGATGGCGGTTTTAATAAATGGGGGTATATATACATGTTTCCGGGTTATTTTTACTGTTTTGACCATCAAGAACATTTTTTTCCTTCCAAATTACTCACAGAACACATAAGGTACATACAATGCTTTAATTGGAGAAGATAAAAAAATGTTTTCGCTAAAAGTATATATTTCCTGGAGGCGGGAGGTCAGTTTCCTGTTTGGGACACCAGGTTGAAGTTGAATCTAAACAATGCAAACATCACCACAAAGACAGCTGTTCAGTTTGTAGATACTCCAGGTTGTTTCAGAGCTTATCTGGTTGCTTTTAGCTGAAGGTCAGGGCTACCAGACCTTCAATCGGTAGATTCAGCTGATTTTTCCAAAAGAAATTGAAGAGCCAGGCATATCAGCCTGCACTTTGCCCCTAGTGACCGGTAATCATGACTGCATGCTACTGTTACATGCTTCCAATTTTGGGGAGCCATAGACTGGATCTTTCATTTTTTGAGGGCAGAAAGGACCTGTGTTTGGCCGTGCTTCCTGATTGCGATCAACGCGGCTGGTCACTTGACCGCAAATTCGCCTCCAACAAAATATTCTGTCCTCGGGAAAAAATATTTTGGTCTTTTCCACCCAAAAGTATTGTGTCTGCATGATACATGTTTTGTGGGTACTTGTAAGGTACTCCCCATCCACCCTCGACGAACGTCACGTGAGATGTCTATATTGGGTCATGTTGACGGAAAATAAAGAATAGGGTTACTGCAAACGATACTGGGACCAATCCCTTCGACCAGATTATGCATATACATACAATAAATGCACCACCCAAAATCTGGACCTCTCAGACCACTGTGTCAATAGGTTAACAAAGTTCAATGAACACTCCTGACCGATCAATGCCATCAAGTCCGGTTGATCTGGCGCAATTGTGGTGTGGATTTGTTTATAATGGACCACACCAAAATGTGAGGCCACTTACTTTGGTACTAAAAGCAGTAAATGACCTATATCTATAATCTGGTCGAAGCAATTGCTCCCACCGGAGCCATGGATTATTTTACAGATTTATTTATATGGCAAGTTCCGAAACAGGAAATTCCACGTGACGTTCGTCGAGGGTGGATGGGGAGTACCTTAGAAAAATGTTGTTGCAGGCTGAAACCATTGAAAATAACCCGGAAACACGTATATATACCCCCATTTATTAAAACCACCATCTGACCGCCATACCGGACTAGCCACTGCCCACTCCAGTTGTTTGTAAGTTTCAATCAAACTAAACTTCATAGCATCATCAAAGAAAGCAGGTAATGACCACGGATTATTTTGTTGTTCAGCGTCCTTCCGAAAAGTAATACTTTTATTAAGCCCGGTAGAGCTAGAAGTTGAGAAAATATCAAAAATAATAAATGCAAAAAGAATTAAATTCCAGGTATGCACTCACAGTTTGAACAATTCTTCCTCGGAGGTTTGGACCGCCAGAACCGCGCCCATCGTGAGGACGAACGGCACCCATCAATGAGGGACATTCTGCACACTTCAGCACTTTCTGGAACTGAGGATCGGGCACCGACGATGCCATAGATCAGGATAGACGGAATCGACAGGAATAAGCCGAGTTTTGAAGAGGATGCGATGGAGATTGGGGTGGTAAATGGTAAGGAGTGTAAGAGCAAATCCACGGGCCACACATACTCGGTGGCATACTGCCACACTCAAAGCGTATTCAAGCACAGTGATTTAAGCGGTTAAAGCAGAATTGATGGCGTATTGTTGCCCCATATTAGGAACTAAGCACAACCAAAGCAAAACACACGTGCAGGTCTATTCACAGGTCTCTTATTTCGGTCTCTATTTTCAGGATAGGTCTACGTTATGGTCTACGCTCAAATGTGTGACAGGTCTACGATGCGGGTGAATAGGTCTATGATATAAGAAATATTATGTGATACTCCTGTGGTCTATGATGGGGTCTATCAAGAGGTCCCATAGACCGGTCCATAGACCTTGCTCCCAGTGACTCGGACGCTCACGATCCCGAACCAATCAGGAGGGCCGCTGAAATCGTCACTCAATTACAATGGCCGTCGAAACGAGATCTTAAAGTGCAGCTAACACGCTTGCATGATACATTTTGCGCATCCTTCGAATTTGACGAGGTTGTCACATCTACCAAGTCTTGAGAACCACCGGAGACCTACTTCGAACTTTCAACGGACGGTGGCCTCGTCATTGGGACGACTCCGCCCAGGACTTTTACCCGAGAGTACAGATTGAAGAGTGTGCGGGAGGGAATGATGACTCGCGCGATACATTGTGGACGGGCCTTCGGTGCTCTTGCGCTGGCCCATAGATTTGGAAATCAGTTGCAAGAGTATGGCATTCGGCTCCATGCTACACATAATATTCAATCCCCAGAACTCCTCAACATAGTTCAAATTCTTAGCGGCTCACCCATTTTACTCGTCGACTCGAAAACACCAACCGCCTTGCAATGGGGTTTGCGCATTTATCCATCCCTTTCGAGGTCCAGCCTCGACGATTTCCTGAACCAGTTGCAACCGAACAGCGTTCCGAGCCTCGATTCTTCCAGCTTCGCCGATTATCTGTTCGCAATCAATTACTGTTTATCATGTGTTAACGCTGAGGATGAGAATGTGCCACATCCAAGCTGGACAGACAAGGGGTGAGCAATTGAATGTTGACCATTAATGATGGAAAGCTTTCTTTCTAAACCTTTGACAGTCCATTCAAGTCATGCTTGATCGCTCATCTCTTCGTCACACTCAGCTCGAAGCTTGAACATGCCATTTTGCAAGCCACTGTGCTGGAGATTGTCAGCGCTACTGCTCATTTAGCGGGTGCATTGGATTATCAGGAACTGTACCCCTCCGAGAACCATCAACAGACATGGGATCGAAAGAACGGCATCTATATATTCTGTGCAACTTTTGCCAGATCCGCTGGTTGGGTTGATGTGGTATCATTGGCCACTTCTCTCGCCAGAGTTCGCCCCGTCAGTAACCTTCACCGCTTCTGAGCGAAAATCACTGCCGAGGATCAAATCACGCCCGGGTGGATTTACCAGGCATTGGTTCAGATTTCAGAAATCGAACAAGCACAACACGAAGATTGGGTGAATGGCACTATTGCGAGGATCGACGACCTTTTGCAGGCACTTTATTTCATCGGAGGTTACCACGAAAAGCCTCCAATGATATGCGTGCGAGTTATTTTGCAAGCCTTGTTCACTCCCGGAGATATCTCACTGGTGTCTTTTTTGGTGCTTTGCGAGGCTAAACATTGGTTTCAAGACCCCGATTTAAGTTTACTTATGCAGGACGGCTGCGGTGTCAGTGCCGCGTGTATTACTGTAAAAACCTCGAGGCTTGTTGACTCTGTTCCGCACATCGGCAATCACTGTCCCGGAGATCTGATCTGTACGGGATCTCGGCATGTTGAAAATTTATGATGCGAACGAGAACTATTTTGTGCGTTCTCATGTTTGCTCTAACCTTATACGGTCAGCCACTACGAATGACAATGGGACAGGAGGTATGATTAACCACTCCAGCCCGCCGCAGCCGCACTGGCCCGACTGGGCGCACTGAGCACGGGAATGTCACCGGAATACCTCTGTCGGAAAAATCGCAAACGGCTTGTTAGACCTACACAGGCCCTGTAAGACGTGACAAGGTTGACAGGAAAAAATACCCTTGCCAGGTTTAAATATGCACCTTAGGGTCTAGCAAGACCTTACAAGGCATTTTGACCCTTATACGGCCTGAAGGGGTCTGCCAGGCGCTATAAGATCTTGTCAGGTTATGCCCTCGAACCCAAATAAAATTCGGACCCTGCGAGCTTACATCGCAAGGTGGTTCTTTGACTCCCGAGTAGTTCTGTTAACTGTTTAACTGACTACGAAATGTATTGCTTACCGTGGTTTGAACTCACGACCGGCGCTCCCGAACTCCAAATTTAGAAAGCGAGGAGAATTACCGCTGGACTAAACTACCGATTAAACGTATGCAAAACATGTTCAATACATACCACAACTCCATCCTGACAAGTCCTGAAGAGGCCTTACAAGCTCATTTAAGGCTTTGTACATGTAGTCTCTATTTGCACGGCTTCAAAACATTCGATCTGACTGAGATGTCGGAAAAATCGAAAAAGCCCTGCAAGGCATTACAGAACCTGACGACCTTGTAAGGCCGTGTAAGGTTTGGCAGTGCACCTTACAAGATCTTATAAGGTCTTCTCAGACCAAATTAGAACACCTCTGAGGACAATGTCTCAGACCTTGTGAAAGCAATGCCTGACTGCTTGCAGAGGAATCCTCTTGCATGATAATCCCAATTTCTGTTGGTTGAGGTAAATTTCTGGACCACTTGAATTGAACCTGACTTCAGGTTGAAAAACCTATACATATTTATTCTGAGAAGAAATGAGATCACCCACAGTGTTCTAAACCATGTTGAATGTAGTGAAGCTATGTAATAACACATAAAGAAGGGCTGAGCATATAAGACCATGAATGTGCTTGTAAGGCCCCTTCAGGGCTTGTCAGGATGGACTTGGTGTATATATAGAGCATATTTTCGATGTCTTTAATTGGTGCTTTTGTCTAGTGGTAATCCTGCCCTTCCTTTCAAAGTAGCGTTCGCGAGCGGTCGTGAGTTCGAACCCCAGTAAGTAACAACCTAGCAGTCAGCCCAAGTAGTTAAAAGAGTAGCATGGGAACTGAAGAAGGACCTTGCGATGTAAAGTCGCAAGGGTGGTATTTTATTTGCGTTGCGGCGCCTAACCTTACAGGGCCTTGCAAGGCCTGGTGACCCCCTTCAGGCCGTATAAGTGCCTTAATACCGTGTAAGGTCTTGAAAGGCCTCATATGTGCCAATTGGTACACATTTAAACCTTGTAAGGGTATTTTTTCCTGATGACCTTATTAGGCCATGTTAGGCCACACAAGGCCCAATATCCCTTTTTCGATTTTTCCGACAGAACACTGTAATATGGGACCCCAGTTTTCTTCTGAGCATGTATGTGCCTTTTGCAGGCTGAAAGACAAGTTCAATTTGTGTGGTTCAGCTGGACCTTGGTCAGATCACAAAATTTGCATTAAGAGCTGGAAATTGAAAGGATTCTACAGGAGAACCTTTCACAAAGATTGCAGTATCGATTTTACATCATCTCACAAAATTTGCATTAAGAGCTGGAAATTGAAAGGATTCTACAGGAGAACCTTTCACAAAGATTGCAGTATTGATTTTACATCATCTGAAACCCTCTCAACGGAGGTTCTGCAATTAGCCCTGAGAAGGCCTTATAAGGCATTGTCAGACATACAGCCAGATCTGGCAAAGCCTTACGAGGTCGTCAGGTTCTGAAATGCCTGACAAGGCTTTTTTGATTTTTCCGACATAATCAGTCACATAGGCTTGGGTGCAACCGTACTAACCGCGCGCTCAACGTTGTAGGTCCCACCGTAGAGAAGATAGGGGTGCTATTTGGGTGCTGTTTTTGTACTAATGGGGGTGAAGTGTGAGGGTAAGTAGAATCATCGGTGGAAGGGAAGTAACTTTCCACAGGCGGGAAAAGGGGCCTTCCTTTCGTTGTAAGTTCGGCCCTAGGGGCCATAGGCGGACACCGGGTGCTCTACGTGGCATGTGGTTCTTCTTCTAGTAATTTCCACCCTCTAACCACCAACGCCAAAATTATTACCAGGGCCGTCTCCTTCCCAATATTCTTTCCGGATCATGATACGAGGATAGCTTTATTTTACTGGTTTTGAACCACCATTTCGTAACGTCATAGGAGATTCTTTCTGTTCCCCATCACCGTCCAAGTGGCACCGTATAAATACAAACTCCCTTGGTTCGTGGTACTTGTTGCCTCACTTGCCTGTGAACTATGCCCCGCCTCAGAAAAGTGATTGAAAACATCTACATTGTCATATATGACTTCTTCCTCGCAATGTTCAACCTCTGTACTCCGAATCTGAAGGTAGGAAGTGTCGTCCCACATGGGAACCCGGGCGCCGGCGGAAAATGGCCAGAATTTGTTCCGCCCCGAAAAGACGATAGCAGATCTCCCTGTCCAGCACTCAACGCTCTCGCTAATCACGGTACTTTTTGTTTTTCCTTCCCGCCCGGCGAACTGACTATTGATATTGATATTGGTGCCAGGAGTACTCCCCCATGGTCCGCTAGCCACATACACCTTCAAACTGTACCGAGTCTAAGAAAGACATTCTCAGACGGCCGCAATATCAAGTTCACAGAGCTGACCCATGTCGCGCGTACAGTGTATAATTTCGCCCCTACCTTCGCCCGCTTTGTGCCTAGCCTAATGGCCGACCTACTGCTCAAGGACTACAGTACGGTGTGTTTGAGATTCAGGAATGCGCCAGGATCACGATAACTCACGGGTTTGCAGGATACTTGCGACTTGGCGGACATCAAGCTGCATAACGGAATTGAGCACGATGCGTCCCTCACCCGTACCTCACTGTGCGATATGACATTTACGTATGTACTTGAGCTCAACCTCCCGTCCCTGTAGGTCAAGACACGGCGTTTGACCCGGATCAGGACAAACCATGCATACCCTTCATCACCGAGCTCCTAGAGTGTGCAACTGGGAAAGCCGAAGATGGAACTCCGATGCTCACTGCGTCCGACTTGTCCCGCTACTCTGGAAAACGTCGATCCGAAGCGAGGGCGAACAACCCCGACTTCACACCGCTTGATCTATCCCATAGGCTGGCCGCCAGCGCCAAGTGTGTCGTATCCCATTTGTGACTGTCGTGGCAGGCTGACAGTGCTCACACAGTACTTCGGGCTTCCTGGTGATATTTGGAGGGAAAGTTACGGACCTAGAGCTGTTCCTGAAAGAGGAGCGTATCCCGGAGGGCTGGGAATCCAAAATGCGCTCGCGGATGGGTCTGACATTCCTCGACTTTAATCGCACTATACTGAAAGGGGAGCGCGCAATCAGGGAGGAGCCGTCCATACCGCGGAAAGCCACCCCGCCGCCCGAATGAATGTAAATATTTAATTTGAATTAGGTAGAAGCACTACAATGCCTGCCGATTTTCCGGATGAGATGAATATGCTTTTACGTATCTACTTATTGTTCGATATTGTCCAATGGATATGTCTTTGTCTCCGTTGACACCGTGTTGCGAAGTGTGTACGGTCAGCATAATCAAACAATGAAGGGAGTGAAATTACATAGGATTTTGAGTCGATTGCCATTCTACCGGCTCGGGTATCTCGGGCATGTTCAATTTTATTTTATTTTGTGTTTTTATGACTATTTCGCCTCCTTTCTTTCCTCGTACCCTCAATTGCTAAGTTCTTTATCTTTCTCAACTACGTATTCGACAGGCCATCGATAAACGGTGTCACTTTGATTTGAGGCTTGACGCCAGTTTGTCCATGAACTCGATCATCGCTTATCCAAAAGGGCCGCTTAAAGCCTCAAGCCGATGAAACATCCACTTCATGGCGATCGTTCCCTTCCATCAAAAACAAGGCGGATGATGGCGGTTGAACTTTTCAATCAAGGTCCGACCAGAATAATTTCGTTGGTTCCCAAAATTCCGTCGAAGGTCCCAGTGACATCGCGCTGACAGATCAAATAACAACTTGCGTAGTAGAAACGTCCACCGGGTCATCCACGAGAAGTACCTGACATGTCCATTCTTCCTGTATCTGCCCGATGGATCGACTTGACGCTCGGCGCCGACTCAAATCTTCCGGGTTGTTCGGGGTATCTAAAAACTGTTCTTCTTTTCAAAACGGAAGTCTTACTTTTGCACTTTCAACACAAGGCACCTCTACTTTGTGTTGCCTTCCATATGTGCGCTTGTACTGGGATTATTTCCACGGGATGTTTTTTCTGCATCCCCAGCGAAGATCAAGGTCCGTCTCATTTCATGGATCCGTTGTTCAAGTTTCACCCAAAGAAATGATAGCCTCCATCTCCTGCGACGTGCGGAAACACGAGCGATGCAGTCCCCCTCTATGCGGCAAATAGCGTCGCGCACTCTGACAACTTCTACTCCACCTCAATTGGCCAAATTACCGCGGTAGTGGGATCCCAGGGTTACACCTTGAAATGCCGCGCGGGTCTTCAACACCCAGGCTCTTCCATCTGTTCCAAAACGTGGTCATCGACAGCTTCTACACGACGTCCTCGACAGAGCGTACTTTGGCCCTCCAGAGTCGATACATATATGGGGCCACGGATGCCTTCATCCATCCGACGGTCCAGGAGGTCTGCGGAGGCATCCCGTTTTATCGCCTGTACAACAGCGCGGCGACGGAGTACTTTTACACCACGTCGGCGTCGATTTGTGCCAGTATGCTGGCGAATAGCGCATGTGCAGATGAGGGAGTTGTCGGATATGTTTTGGATGCCAATTTGTGTGCATGAAAACTTTCGAGGGAAAGCCACTTCTACTACATACATTTTGTTAATGCTTTCTGCACCGAATCTGAATCAAGTTTGCAGAATGACAGACACACCGCCCAATTTGAGAATCTATTACATACCTTTACCTTAATATGTCGATTCTCTTCAAGTTCACAATAAGATGCCGAAAGAGACCGCATTATTGCCAATAAAAATCAAACAAGTGGAACGACAAACCTTCAGAGTCAAAAGAGTCGCCGCAAGCTGTCCATAGAAGTTTGTCCCAGGGGATGCCACATTATTCTGTCAAAAAATATGAGATGGAATGTAAAGCTGTATAGCACCTCCGGACCTACTTTAGCGGGTTCAAAATACAATAACGGCTGTTGCATAAGTTGAGTTTTTCGTGGGCGCTGGTCCTTGCTAGCGGCTTTGACCGAACCGGTGCACAGAAACACCGATGGGTAATGGTTCGGAAGGGCTTCGATTCCCAGGAGCCATGTACTCGTCGGCGATAGATGAGGTACCCTAGGCCAGGCGCGAGTTCCAGAGTGTTTTGAATAAATTGGAACTTGGGATATTTGATATGACTTGGCCTTCTTTCTAGGACCCTGTCGGAATCGGACCGACTGAAGGTCGAAGGTGAAGGCGGATTGTTCGATACAGACCATTGCGCCTGTCTGAGTCTAAGGGAATGCATCCGCGTGTAGTCTCATGTTCATTCGTCCGAGGTTTCGGCCAATTCTGGTCCGCTTTACGAAATTGGACGCCTTCGGTCCTATGGCTCTTCATCCGTGTGAATTTTCTGTTCCCGAGTGAAGTGATTCATTGACACGAAGCAAAAACCACCATTTGGCGCCAAGGTCGAGGCCCTGATATTCTTGTTCTCGACCCCGGCCACGGCACATTTACGCCACCGCTGTGGTATCTTTCTCAGCACGAGCTAGCATTGTACTCGATTTTCGACCGGACCTTCTAGATGATTGATACGGCGGAGCTCGCGTCTGACTCGACACCATTCGCTGACCGCAAAGATTCCAACACGTCCAATCGAACCTCGGCGCTCGCCGTCTCTATGTTTGCGGGAAAGCCTTGAAGGCGAAGAGAATTTCCCAAGGGAGCTGATTGGGCGGAGGAGGGCGGAGGCTGGCTGAGGTTTACACTGTACACAGTCTTACTTGCCATTGGATCTGATTGAAAATGGAGTTGGGCGCTGCACCTGGTCTGGGAGCGAACATGCTTCCCAGTGTCTACCGATTCAGTTCACCTGTTGGTTGAAGCGCGCTCTTCCCATATTTGAGAAAAGAAATCTGATCATGTGAGGAAACTTGAAAGCAGCACAGCGTGGTTACGTACTTCATCAAGGTTCATCACGACATCAATCCTCCACTATTCAGCTTGTCCTGGACTTCCGTCGTCGTTTTTTGAATGAATAACCCTCACTGTTGCCTCAGGCTTATGAAGAAACCTGGAACCGTATTGTCCAAAGCAGCGACTTTCTCAATATTATCCGAAATGATGATTTTCCCAAGCTCTCTGTTGCGGAATCAGTATGTTTTGTGTTTTCAGTTTCCAAGAGATCCTCCGAGCTCATTATATCCTACCACAGATTCTGGAATCTATGACTCTCTTTTTCGAGCGATCGCGCGACGAGCCATGCTGTAGAGGTTCCCACTTGCGAATGCCGTCCGATTCTGGAGCAACACGACCAACTACGCAACCATTAGACTTTTAGCTCAAGTCGTAGCGGAGCGAGGAGAAGACTACGTAGGACCAGGCCAGCATACTGCCCTTTTTACAAACTACTAGCCGCCCTCACCCGGACTGGGTTCGGTTCCTACCATGGTGGTCGCATTTTCTCTCGCTTCAGGTCTGTATTCTCGCTTCAGCTCCGTCTTTCGCGCTGCCTCCTTCAAAGTCTACCCCTTGCTAACTTAATCCAGGTTCCTTCTACAACTGTCGAAACGTACGGTGTTACGAGCCCGTTTACGCAAATATTCGTTCTTCCCCGCTTCCCCTCCTCCTCCCGATGTGGACCGACCAGCCACGTGTACAAGCTTCCATTAGCCCTTTTCCACCTCAGTTCTCATGGCGCAGCACCGACCCGCGCTCGCGGATTCCATAGATATAATCAAGGCCGAATTTGACCACCTTGCTTCCGAGGTAGCGGTCGCACGCAGAGAGCGCGACGAGTGTGAGGCCACCCGTGAGTTCTTCCGTATGCATCTTCTATCGACGCGAATTGAGCGACTCCAGTCACCTCGCAGGTGAACGAGCTCAATCTCATCCGGCAATCGCTGTATGAGCTCGAGACCCAGCATGGGAAGCTCCGGCACCAGTATGAAGAGGATCTGACGCGGCTGAGGGCCGAGCTACACGTCGTGCGGCAGGGAATCGTGCCACAGCATCGTCCACCGGCTCTACCGGTCACAATCGCCGACGCCCGCGAACGGGAGCGCATGCCCGAAAGGGAACGCGAACGCGCCCCCGAACGAGAACGAGAGCGGATGCCTGGAGAACGGATGCCGGAGCGGGAGCGAGAAAGGGTGCCGGACAACAGAGAGCGCGAGAGGGTGCTGCCTGAAAGGGAGCGCGAACGCATGCCGGACAGAGAGCGCGACCGCGACAGAGACAGAGACCGCGATCCGAAGCGCATCAAAGCTGAACGAGGTCGACCGGCTCCTGCTCCTGCTCCGCCTCCGCCCGCTGAACCCCAGCCGGTTCCCACTGTCGCATTCCTGGATGATCTGGACCTGCCCAACATCCCCCCGCATCTGAAGAAGGAGTGCGCAGCGTCCCCTCATGGTGGCACTGAATGGTTCGCGGTCTGGAATCCCGCTCTGAAGCACAAGCGGATCGCGGACGTGAATCTGCTGCATACGCTTTTGCACGAATCGTATGTCTGCCGTTTCTCTGGACCGAGACGTACTGACTTTAACGAGTGTGGTTTGCTGCGTCCGTTTCTCGAAAGATGGGCGGTTTCTAGCCACGGGGTGCAATAGGACAGCTCAGGTGTACGACGCAAGAACAGGCGCGAAAGTCTGGTATGTGCCCATCTCCGTCCTGTTCCGACTGACATTGAGCATTTCCTCAGCTCGTTGATCGACCCTGCAGTTCCAAAAGGCGGAGATCTGTACATCCGTAGCGTATGCTTCTCCCCCGACGGCGGGCTTTTGGCAACGGGAGCAGAGGATACCATGGTCAGAGTAAGTCTTCTATACCCTGTCTTCGCGCACAACCCTCACTAGATCCAGATCTGGGACATCGCCAAGAAACGCATCATCTCCATCCTCTCAGGCCACCAGCAGGAGATCTACGCCCTTGACTTCTCCGCCGATGGGCGGTTCGTCGTCTCGGGCTCGGGCGACAAGACCGTCCGAATATGGGACATGAGGGGAATCACGCCCGCCGTGACCGCGCCGCAACCATGTCCCCCATGCCAGGTGCTGACAATCACGGACGTCGCCCCGCCCACGTCGCCCGCCATCCACCGCACCTCGCCTGCCCCGACGCCCGATGGCGGTATCACCTCCGTCGCCATCTCGCCCTCGGGCGCACGCGTCGCGGCGGGTTCGCTTGACGCGCTCGTGCGTGTTTGGGACGTGCGCACGGGGTCGCTGGTGCGCCGCCTGCGGGGGCATGGCGACAGCGTGTACAGCGTCGCGTTCATGCCCGAGACGGGCGCTGGCGCGCGCGGCCTCGGGCTGGTGAGCGGCGGCTTGGACCGCACTGTCCGCGGGTGGGATCTTGGCCTCGTCACTGCCCCCGCACCGAGCCCTGTGCTGCAGGGATGGAAGGATCCGGCGGCCGGTCCGATGCTGCAGGGGTGGAAGGAGGGTGCGACGCCTTCGGGGTCCGCCACGATCCCCGTCTCCGGCTCGGGAAATGTGCTTAAGGGCTGGAAGGAGAGCGACGACGATGGGCGGTGCACCTTGACTTTTACCGGGCATAAAGTATGTATTTCTGTCCCTGTCTATGCGTCGCAGCTCAGCTTATGCACTTCCCTCTTCAGGACTACGTCCTCTCCGTCGCCGTTTCGCATGATGGCGAGTGGGTCGTCTCTGGCTCCAAAGACCGTGGTGTGCAGTTCTGGGACGCGAAGACGGGGATCGTGCAGTGCATGCTGCAGGTGCGTCTTGCTAACTTTCACTGCTGACTCCCATCACATCTGATCATCCACGATTTCCAGGGCCACAAAAACTCCGGTCAGTGTTCTTGAGGTCCCCTTTCGCCGCTTGACTGACTCTATTCCTAGTTATATCCATCGACCTAAGCCCGGCAGGCAATGTGCTCGCGACCGGAAGCGGGGACTGGCATGCCCGAATATGTGCGTCGTCCTTCTGTGTATGGGTATTTCTGACCGTGACATGATGATTTTCAGGGAGCTACGACGTGGCGCCCTGATGATTTTTGTTTCGTCTTCAGGCCGATGTACAGTTTGTCACAATTGTGCTTGATTTCTTGCCGATTCCTTCTTGCTAAGTATTATTGTATCGTCGTTTTACTGTTGTACATGCGGCTCGGCGCGCCAGGAAGGATGGGGCCATTCCCGACTGTAGCCATGTAGTAGTATATTCGGAGAATCTCACGTTACCTCGAATTTAAGGGAAGGATCCATGAAAGGGGCCTGGAAGCCGATGACCTGATCAATACACGAATGCAAACAGTTCCTCCGTCTCTTTCTTTCTTCTCTTCAACGTCGACCATGCACTTTGAGGACCGTCGCAATCCCCCTTCTCTTCTAGCTACATCGCTGTGTGATTGCTTCTCCTGCCTTGAACCTGGGTACCAACTTGAACTGTCTGTGAGCGGCGTCCTCGCATTTTCTACATAAGGTTAGCGTTAGCACATGACGGTATAATAGACCACAGAAAGACGTACCCATAGAGATACAATCCAGTACGTCTGCTACTGCGATGCTTCACCGTTCGCCACACCTCCTTTCTCTTCCAACCACCTCACAATCTCTGCGTGGCCCCCACTAGATGCACCCTCCAATGCTGATGCATTGACGTTGGCTCCATGTTCCAAGAGCAGCCGCACGACGTCCACGTAGCCTCTGCTGGATACGGCCTGCAATGCTCTTCCGCCGTGAATTTTGACATCAGCACCGTTCTTGAGCAGGAGGCGGACAATCTCCGTGCAGCCTTCGCGGCGTCGGTGGCTTACGCTGCACGCAGCCTCCAACACACTCTCATGGACGAGTTCCTCGGAGTCTTCCTCTGCGCCTAGGCACTCAGTGTCCCGTTTGTAGTACTCTCCGCCAAGTACATCGACGCTGGCGCCATTTGCGAGGAGAAGGCTGACAATCTCGGTCTGGCCCTGCCATGCCGCGTATTGCAACGCACTTGCGTATCCTTCGGCGCGTGCATTGGGGTCTGCGCCGTGATGAAGGAGTCCAAAAGAGTTTCTCTGTGGCCCCATTGCGCCGCTGCCTGCAACGCGGTTCCCTGGTATGCATCACACATATTGGCATCGGCGCCATTCTCGAGCAGCAGGATTACGATTTTTGTCAGCCCTCTCCATCCTCCGTGACGCGATGAATAGTGGGCTTCCGTTTCTCTTGTTCTGTCCATTGACTTCAGCACCTTTCTCAAGCAGGAAATCCCGAGTCTTTTGCCCTGAGCATGCAGTGGGCTTTCATCTTCAATGCTGCGCGCATCGACGCAGGCGCCTTTCTCGAGTAGAAGACGTACGATCTCTGTGTGCCATCCCCACGAGGCAGCATGCAGGGGACTTTCATCTTCTATGTCGCGCACATTGACATCCGCGCCCTTCTCGAGTGGGAGCTTCAGTCTCTGTGTGCCCTCCCGATGGCAAAGACATCGTTCGAATATGGGACGTGGAATCACGTCCATGGCCGCGCCGCAGCCATGTCCACCATGCCAGGCACTGATAATCACGGGCGTTGCCCTGTCCACGTCGCCCGCCATCCACCACACCTCGCCTGCCCCAACACCGACGGCAGTATCACCTCCGTCGCCGTTGCGCCCCCAGGCGCACGCGCCCGGGGGTTGCTGGTGCGTTGCCTGCGGGGGCACGGCGACAGCGTGTACAGCGTTGCGCTCATGCCCGAGACCGGCGTCGGCGAGCGCGGCCTCGGGCTGTCTTGTCACTGAAAGCGGATGAGGAAACGATCATTACGCTAATAAAGTAGGTCGTAGCAGAGATTCACATTCAGACATTTGAATCCCCACTGCCTGTCAGTGTCACATTGTTTGTCGCTGAGGTCAACGTAATAGAGTTAGCCAGGGTATCAAGCAGCTTCGAGCAGTGAGCAAGGGAAGGAGCATTGGCCCGAGTTTTGTAGCGGTAGAATCGTGGTATCGGTGGTGTGGGATGGCAGGTGTGCTCCGCGACACCCGTTGTGGAGTCTCATCTTTCGACTCTCCATCGAAATGGCAATGCAATATGGTCTTGAAAGGACATTAGATGTTTCAGCAAAGTCGTGATGCATTGAACGGACTGTATGTAGTCATTGTCACCTCCCGCCGTCTCCGCCTGGCCAGTCCGGGAGGTAATTGCCCGGGGGCCGAAGCTGGGAATGTGCCGGGGCCAGAGTACGTCCCAGCTCCATCTGCGACATCGGAGGCAGGGTTTATCCATCCCTGCATAGATATCTGTGGAGAGACAGTGTCCAAATCCCATACGCGCACGGTGGGGTCCAAGCTGCCGATGGCAAGTCCGAGCCCGCGCGCGCCACGACCACTTTCGGGAAAAACGCGACACGATAAACAGATGTCGCACGTGGGGACGCGTGCACACCCATAGTAATAGGGGAAGCAGCCCGTCGACAGCCGCCCGCGACGTGCATGTTCGACGGCGAGACTGGAACAAAGGCGACACTAACACCGACCGCCGATGGCGCGGCGGTCCATCGAGAGCACTCTGGAGAAGGGGCGTTTGTCTTGACAGGTAGAGCACTCTAGGATGTTTGCTTGGCCCTGTCGACTCTGCTTCCTTGCGCATCTCCAAGGCGTTGAAGATTTCCGAACTCTTACCTGTACAAGCATCATCAATTAGGGAAGTGGCCACAGCACATTAAACGTACCGCTCTTCAAAAAATCCTCTTTTGCGACCTTGCCCAGCATTCCAAAGATAGTGCCCAGCGACATGAGTAATCCCGCATCGGCATGGCCCCATTTTTGGTTGCTTGTCAAGGGATCGATGACAACCTCGTCTGAGACGTCTTGCGAAACGCTTTGGCACAGAGGTGTGGACCCTGAATAGCTTGGTGGTCACTGGAAGTGACCGGTGTAGCCAATCTAAAGCATGGGAGCATGAAACAGTGGAGGGAGCAACAATTGATAAATGACATACCGAAAGGTCCAGTGTAGGCTTAGGAGACTAATAAATCAAGACGACCGACTGGGAACACTGGAAGAACAGTCTTATCGGAAGATAATGCAAATCCACACACACCGCCTGTGCCCGAAGCTTGCTCATCCATACATACAAGCGACTCCGGGTAAAAACCACATACGCAAACGTAAAGCTTCATCTCCTTGGCCATTCCAACTGGGAATCATAGTTCGCTCCAAGTGTTCCAGAAAATAAGGGCGAAGTGAGATTTGATTTCAAGAGAAAAGAGCAGCACATCCAGACTGAGAAAAGTGGCACTGGCAGAAAGACCAAGGAAGATGTTACTATTGGTAACAGAGGACGATGTCATGATCAACAAGCAAGGACAAGCTCAGGCAACTCAACTCCAGCCATCACGATTCTTGGGCAGCCCTCGGGCACGGCTCCCCGGTCAATTCATGTCCAAAACTTCCAATCGGACACGAATCATGACCGGCTCTGGACCAAGGATCGTTGACCAAACTCGAACGGTCCGACCTGCCTGAGGAAGCGGCGTGCAGTTTCCTGGTCGAAATCGGACGTTCAAGTGCCGGTACCTGGAAGGTACTACCAGGTAACTATACCCGAGCTAATACTGAGAATATACAATTTTTCCTCGAGAATATAGCTTCAACGCTCCGTTTGTCCCTCTTTCTATGCATTTAGCGGGACCAGATACGTGGGATGAGACCTGGGGGCCAATAGAGGCGTTCGGCGACGTTCCAACACATCCCGGCTTTACTCCGCATGTGATCGGTGTGCTCTGGTGTGCCCAGGAGAATCAGGAAGATCCCACAACCATCAACGGTCTTGAAGAAGGGCCGACATAGGTCGTCCCGATGCGCCTATAAACGGAACCGGATCTCCTTGCTTGACGCCGCTTCAAGAATTTATAAGAGATACGCTTTCTGTCGAACATGTCGCAATCCGACATGTCGCCCACAATCTACAAATCGCCGTATCCCGACACCCATATCCCAAAGACTTCCGTTTTTACGCGTATTTTTGCTTCTCAAGCCTCTGGCGATGTCGGTGGCTTCCCGGAATCGACGAAGGCATTCATCGACGCCGCTACTGGGACATGCATTACTCGTGCAGAACTCCTCCACTTGTCCCTTTCTTTTGGCCACGGACTCCGAAATCATCCTGACACGAAGCCGTTCGCGCGACGTGGGGACACAATCCTAATCTACTCCCCAAACTCGCTGGCATGGCCCGTTGTGCTCTTCGGCTGTTAGTACATATGTTATTTTGGCGTGTCCATACGTGGTTAATCCCCTGGTTGTTTGTCAGCTGTCGCGGCGGGTCTCCGTTGCACGACCGCGAACAGCGCTTACACGAGCCAGGAGCTCGCGCATCAATACACAGATAGCAAGGCGAAACTTTTGATCACGACGGAGGAGGGGATCAGTACTGTTAAAAAAATGTTCGCTGAGCTGGGAGTTTCGAAGGAGGATGGAGATAAGTGGATCATTGTTCTTGGACGCGATTTAGCATGGGCCGGCGGACCGAAGGCTAAGCGGAGCACGGAGGCCGATGGATTGCTTACTATGGAGGACCTACTGAACGGAGGCAAGCTGGATGAAGAGGAAAAGTTCGACGGCCCGTTGAGCGACTCCACGGTCTATTTATGCTATAGCTCTGGAACGACGGGAAAACCAAAAGTAAGCACTCGGCCGAGATTTGAAAGGCCACTTTATAACAATCAGATTGATCTTACAGGGAGTAGAGGTCTGCTTTTTTTTACTCGCCCCAATTTTCTTTTTGTAGACCTGATCCTGGGATATAGACAACACATCACAACGTCAATGGTCTTCTCTCCATCGTTCGAACTAATTTCCCTTCCACTACCCCGCAAGATATAATGATAGGTATCCTGCCTTTCTACCATATCTACGGCGGGTGCTTTTCCATATTATGTCTACCAAAGCTGACTTTTCTGTAGCTCTCGTACAAGTGGTTCATCTTCCTTTGAGAGAAGGCGTGCCGGTCATCATCCAACCGCGTTTCGAACCGGTTGCATTTTGCGCCAATATTGAAAAATACCGAGCAACGTTAAGTCTCATCGTGCCGCCTGTGCTTGTCGTCCTGGCCCGCCACCCAGGTGCCCGAAATCTCCGGTTTCATTGCGCCACTGTGTTGATTGTTATTCTTAGCTGCGGAGACATACGATCTATCGAGTCTACGGTATCTCTGTTCTGGCGCTGCTCCCCTCGGCAAAGATCTGGTAGATCAGGTTTGAATCATTCACTGGCCCTTGTTTCAACCCAGCTCATCCTATTTCAGGTCAAGAAGCGACTCAAGTCTGCACGCAAAACGGGACACGTTTGCGAGATTACCCAAGGTAATCCACATTTAAACAACTCTGCACTGAACTTAAGGCTGATGGTTCGTGTACCAGGTTATGGGCTTACCGAAACTTCGCCGACGACACATCTCTTATCCGTCGCCGACTCGGATCGGAAGATGGGAAGTATAGGCCAACTTCTGCCCAACCTCGAGGCGAGACTCGTCGATGATGAGGACGGCGAAGTGGATGCTGAGGAGGGGCGACCAGGCGAACTGTGGATTCGCGGCCCTACTGTGATGAAGGCGTGCAAAATGTTGCCATTCAGGCTGCTCCAACTAACCGTATCGCTTATTCGCAGGGCTATCTCAACAACCTCTCGGCAACCAAGAACGCCATCACACCCGACGCTTTCTTCAAAACCGGAGACGTCGCAGTCCGTGACAAGGAAGGGTTCTACTACATTGTCGACAGACGAAAGGAGCTCATCAAGTACAAGGTGCGCCGCGTTCCCTGCATACAACCACGTTGCCTAACTTATCTCTCTGCAGGGATTCCAAGGTTCGGATTGAATTACAGCTCATTATTTGATCCTGCTAACTGTTCGATTTACATAGTACCACCTGCAGAGCTGGAGAGTGTGCTCCTCACCCATCCCGATATCGCCGATTCGGCAGTGATTGGCGTGAACGATGTTGAACAGGCTACCGAACTGCCTCGGTTCGTCTTTAACGACGACCGAGCGCCAGATTTTAACTGGGTTTCAGAGCCTATGTAGTTCATGCCCATCCTGAGAAGGTCAAGACGGCAGAGGCCAAAGCGCTATTCGCCGAAAGCGTCGCAAAATGGATGGAAACCAAGGTCGCCAGACACAAGTTTTTGCGTGGAGGTTGGATATTCAATACCTGCCGTTCAGCTCACTTTAAAAAGCCTTCTATCAGGTGTGCGCATAATAGACGTCATTCCCAAGAGGTAAACCCTTCGTCTGCTGCTCCCATTCACGTTCTGAATTTGTATAGTGCTGCCGGTAAAATTCTGAGGCGAGAATTGAGGGAGCTGGCCAAGCAAGAGGTCCCGCTCATTAAGTCCAGACTGTAGGATAGCGCGACATGTACATATAGGACAGATGTTGCCGCCAAGCCAAGTTTCCCAGAATATCTGGGGTTCATGCGTGAAAGCTTATGAAACTCAACAAGTTGACCAAATAGCCCCTACGTAATTTCAGGGGTTCATCCACCTACGCAACCTGCACTCCACCATGCAAATCATTCTCGGTGGACCTCTGTCCGTCTCTCCAGATAACTCGGACTCCGACAGCGACAGCGGAAGCGATTCGACAATCGAAGACCTCGATCTTTTCCCAACCTGGGCTCATGGATATCCGTTGCAACGAGTAGAAAGATTTGGATCGGTGGATCGGATGTCCAATGAGAGCCCGCTCGGATTGTCGTCATCCAGCTCAGACTCGTCAACATCATCTATTGCATATGACATGTAAGCTTTGGGCGAGCTTCTCGAAGAAATGATATGTTGACCGAATCTAGTGACTTTGAGCAGCTTATTGATGATCTGTTAGCGGAGGAGCCTTTCCCGCTGAGCGAGGCCAAGAATACTGTACGTCAGTTCTAGATTCCACTGAATAAAACTGAATGCACCTCCAGGTCGCTGTGGCAGCATCAGCGAGCGGTGCCAACGATTCGATGATGATTAAATGCCTACACCATTCCGCGCCCGAGCTGCTCATCCTTCTTCGCCTAAACCACCGCGATCTTCGCCAAGATCCATGGAATCCCGCCCCACATATACTGTGTGCAGTCCCCCGCGACGAGCACGTCTTTCTCTGCATGCAGCGCCTGGTGGAATTCAACAAGCCGCCACTCCAGACGGTCTCCAACTACATCGACTTTTTCAAACAGGTTCTGGAGGTGCGTGAATAAGCGTTTAGTTTGCGAACTCACCCAAACGCGCTACCAGGGTCTGACATTTTTACACGAGCATTCCATCGCCCAACTCTCGCCCCTCGATCTCATGGTGGACTTGGGACCCACAACCTCCTCGGCCGCAGATTGCATAGAGTCTTTCGACCGCTCGCGATATCCCGTTCGCTATTATTTCACCAACCTTTCGAATGCGAGGGAATTCGACGGCCGAGCAGACCCTGCGTTCCCGAAAGATGTGGCGGATTGTGCCAATATGATGGAACAACTGGCAGACAAGGTGAGACCGCCCGCGTCCGATCTCGAGCATTGAGCAGAAATTTGCAGGTATCTTCAATCTCACGTAAACTGACGACCCTCGTCAATGCGATGCGGACGGGAACGTTCGACGCTGATGCCTCGCGCAAATTATTCGAGGCGCTGTGTAAATCCCTCCCAGCAGACGTCTTCGAGATCCGCTTACCGTCAGACGTATTGCTGACCGGCGGCGAGTCGGTCGCGGTCGTAGCTGCTCCTCCCTCACCCGCATCGAGCTCCCTTCAGACGATCAGTAAATACCGAAAACCCAAGTCGACGACGCTCTCTCCACAATCCGGGTCGCAGTCACCGACGCATAGTCTTGGGAAGGTCCGAGCAAGGTCAACGGAGGCATTGGATACACTCGCCGCGCTTGATCTCGATATCTAATTTAGAGGTGCAATTAGTACAGTATCCCCGTTTGATTTGTTTGGGCCAGTTTTTACTCATTGCTCGATCCGGTCTCTCTTCTCCCATGGCCAAGTTTTTTATAGTTCTGTTAGACGCCACGCTGCTATGCCCACAACTACCTGGGTCTACTTGTTCAGGATCCTAAAAAAACTCTTGCTGAAACACATTTCGTGGTCCTGGCTGTGGTTTAGACGACTCCGTCTGTGGCTCTACTTCCGTCTGACGGGAACTTCACTGCCAGCGGCGCCTCCTAACTTCGCCTGCACATGCTCGGCGTCTTTACCCACTTGTTCTTCTCATGATGAAACCAAGTTTCTCGCATCCCAAGACAACGAATCCAAGGGCACAGGACTAGATGTTGAGGTCATTCAAGTCCCCGAGCTCTGCCAGGATCAGAACCAGCTCAACGACAATCTCCAACAAGCGCCACCTTTGCTTTCTTCTATTCCCGGGATATTTCCGACTGCGCCAGACCTTTTCGAACGTTATGAACGCGGTGAAACGATGTAAGCTTTGATTTGTTGTGAATTTCGCAGCCCTTGAACTTAATGGGAGCAGAGTCAAACAGCTGACCACATATATAATCCAACCCCGAGATCGTTCGTTTGCGAGGTATAATTCAGTTATTTTGGCGCCATTTTTCCCGACCAAGTTAATGCGCAGGAAAACCCGAACTGGATGGACTGAACACGTACATCCTGAAGGAGCTCTTTACTACGTCCACGATGCGAAGGTATTTGCGATTATGGATCCAATGCCAATTTTAACGCGTGCCCTGCAGAGAATCTTCACCGACGCACATCTTTATGACGATACTGTCTTTGACGGTTTCGCATCTTTCCTGCATAAGATAGAGCAGTTTCTTTTGGATAATCAGTTGGTCCGCAATCCCAACATCGATCTCGTGTTGGACTTGACGAAAAATGCAAACGGAGAATTTTGTTGCGGTTATTACTTTGTGGACCACTTTGAGAGGATCGTTTTTTGGGATGATCCTTTCAAATTGGTTTGGTTATCGCATGGCCGAGAGGTGCATGGTGTTACCTCGCCTCAGCATGTCGGTGAGGTTATGCTGCATTTGACCGTTGACTTTCTCCCTACTTCTGCACAGAAACCCAGTTGCGAGTTCAATTCTGGTACAATTTCTTGCAAACCGTAAGTGGTAAGAGATTATTTCAGGTAAATCGATATCTGATACATGACTCGGACAGTCGACGTAGACTGAATAATAGCGGCCAGGCGCAACTGCGAACTATTTCCGTCAGCAATTTCTCTGACGCCAGAGCTTATCATCGAGCTTCGCGACATCCTGGCGCATAATATCGGCGGTTTGTACTTTTCATTGCCAAAAGGGTTGACTCAATCCCGGTTTGTAGACGTCATCACCTCCCCGACTTCTACAGTTCCCTATCCAATCGAAGATCTTTTGAACATGCTTACCGTCGTTGAGGGTATGAAAGGTGGATGACTTATACTATCCATTATCCATGATTCTCACCTCTGAGGCCTAAGAAAACGTTGGAAGTGATTGCGGTGGATCTGTGTGTGTTCTTGGTACTGGGTTTGATCTCCTTTACACGACCCAAAACCACTCATTGTTTGCAGGAAGACTGATGTCGACTTTCAGTTTGTTTGGATACGTTCTGTGATGAAAAAATGCACTCATTGCTCTCTTTAGCATCTCAGAGATTTTATCACTTCCACGGCGAGCCGTGCGCACGCCTCGATAAAACACAATCGGTGTATGGCTGCGTGCCCCAACGTTCCCTCCTGATCAAAATTCTATCTCCCCTCCTCTTCAACGCTCCTCTCTCACACCTTCGAACATTAGAGGATGCGTATTCGGATGAAATCGTCAGTCACGCTCCGTGGCGCCGAATAACTGAGGGATTGAACATGGAATGGCAAGAGCTCACCCTGTTTGTGAGTAAAGCCTCAAATATCTGTTAACGGCTTGGTAACCTCAGTATACATACATACAGGCAACAGTCCTCTTAAATGCAGATATGGCCTTTCTGGCGATACCGACTGTTGACAATGCCGATCATAGCTCCAGATCAACAGGGCAAATAGCTAGCTACGTGTCCGTAGTTGCCAGCCTCGGCAGTGTTATCGTCGGATTAATTCTTTCGCGGCAAAATCGCGATCGGAAAGAAGCGGAAGACTACATTGACGAAGCAGTGTGTGCAAAAGCCCTCTTTTCAAACCCCCCTGATTATTTTCTTCTCCAACAAGGCCGATTATTTAGCTCGCCACTACGAATCGCGTTTCCGATTTGAGCCCCTGGCCATCCTTTATTCACTTCCATTTGCATTGTTGATGTGGGGGTAAGTCGGCTTGATTCCTTTCCTCCAGGTGTACTGACATGCTTGACATGAGAACATTTGCTTTTTTGGTTGCGTTTTTAGACATGTGCTTCCAGGCGTCAGACCAAACGACCCGAGCACTTGTCGCCTCCGCGTTTTTCGTGTCAATTTTCGGAATCATCTGGTGCTCCAATCAGGGCGAAAAGTCCGCATTTCAACTTATTCGAGGAATTCTCAACGGAGCGCTTGGTGCCTTGCCAATACCGTTGTGGCAGCGCACGGTTCCCACCGTAGTAGCTGTGTAAACCAAATTCGCTTTATTGCGCGGGTTACAACTCGCTCTCATGCTTTGACCGTCAAGTTCAACTGCACACCATTGACCATCATCTTCGCAACTCCAACCTCCCGCCTTTATGTCCTCCGCCAGGGTTCTTTGTTCCGCCTTTACTGCCTCCACCGGGTTTGCCGGGTTCCGGCTGAGGTTGACGAACACCATGTTGCCTGAAAGCCCATGAGAGCAAGTACATAGGATACTGGTGCCGGGACATACGTTCCGGGAACCCCAGCGTGCTGCGGGGTATATTGCGTAGTGTACGGTCGACCCGTGCTTGGGTTGTACCTTGAACGTGTTCAGTATCCAACATGAACTGGCTGACTGAAGGGTTGTACCTTGGGGGTAGACTCATGATGGGGAAACGACCTCAAGCAGAGAGTCCGATAACTATAAGTACCTGTCGCGGTGCCAACCCAAAGCGTTTTCACTCTCACACGTCAATATTAAAATAACCAGATGAGATAGCATTTATGGAACGCGGTCTGCTGACCCGACCGACGAAGTTAAAAAGGAGGCGATGTGCCGAATGTATTATGGGTGAACCATCCATCGACGACGATACGAATGTGTATATTACCAGCACCCTCTTGTTTTTGTGAAGGGATATAATTTGATTTTCGTATCCCCGATTCGAGGTGAACTCTCACAAACATTCCACAAACCCAAGAATAACACGCTGTAACATATCCGCACCCCCAAGACAAGCTACTTAGATCAGCTTCTGCCGCCTTGTACAGCATTTCGAAGTCCCGATCATAATCAGATACATAGTAATTTCGAACACAGTGCGCTGCACGAAGGGACGTACAAAAACCGCCAAACATCGGCGTAAAGGTAACAATGTGAATGAAAATGTTGGTACAAGCAAAATCCTGCATTGCGACAGTGTAAAATTAGCTGCTTGTTCGATAGAAATCGAACATCGCCTTTTTTTTGATACTCATTTGAACTGCGCATACCACCAGAATTTGAAACCTAAGAAGTTTTACAGTAGTTTCGTTTATAACCTGCCTTAGCCACTTTGGAGCGCGCACCACACGAGTACCAGCCTAGTATATACTGCGAGATCATCGACCTTGCAAATGCTGTGCCAGCCAACTCTCAACTCCTTCTACCTCGATACCATTTCGGTGATTGTACGTTCGCTCAATTGGCCACGCCACGCCGTTTCCCATCGCGAAGACTGCCCTGTACTTCTTCGTCCCATCGGTGGGGTCGTCCTTGAGCTGCTTCACCAAGTGTTCAACAGACCATACTTCCCGCGCGACCTTTTTAGTCGATACTCGTTCCACGACATCCGCGAGACGGCCGTAGGTTATGGTGTCTCCGGCGGTATAGATGACGCCGCTCCCATTCCAAACCTCCCTCGCAATCCGCGCCGTCAACATCGCAATATCCTGGGGTGTGGTAACCGTCACCGCAGTTTCCCAGCTCCCCAGCGCCCGACAGACCGACGCTCCCAAATCGACGACGCCGAAGGACGGCTCAAAGAGAAAACTCGTGAACATGCCGGTGCTGATGATCTTCCACAGGGTGTGGGTCTGGTCGCGCAGCAGATCGCGCACGTCCAGCTGCTCGTCGAAGAGATCCTGCGGAGATCCGCGCCCGATAACGTCGTAGTCGACCCCAAACTGCCACGGAATATACCGTGCGATTCCGGCGGAGAGGACAGCGCGCGCGAGCTTCATCTGTGTGCCTGCGCCGGCTGCGAAACCAACACAACTGATGATCGTCGTGTATCCACGGAAGATGTCGGCCAGGACTTCAGCGGAGTCTCCACCTACATCGCCATACGCAACGGTGACCTCGAGATCCTTCAATTCGGATAGCAGGGTTTGGCGGCTTGGCTTGTTAAAAGGACGGAGAAGGACGTTGAGCACAGAGTTGTGCGGGGGATGGGCGGCCAGGGATTTTATCACGGCGACCCCTAGTTCCCCTGCACCGAGGACGAGGATCGAGTCGGGTCTGGAAGATGTCATGGCAGGGAATGTGATGACCCACTGCTAGGATCCGATATTTATAAGAGACGTGTGCTTACAAACCGCGATCGATATTTCTGGATTCCCGGCCCAGTCCGGAGCCCCCCATATTCTGCTCCCGTGGCTTGTTACAATTTTGGTCAGCGTCAAATGGGCTGCATATGACGATTAACGTGGTTAAACCTCTTACAAAAGTTCAACTTAGAGAGGAAGAATCAGTGGCGGTGCCCATCAAAAATCTGGATCCGCGTGCCCAATCAGGCCCAACCCCTGTTCGTAGGCGTCGTATAGGTCGTACTTCTGTAAATGGTTATTTTACCAACCAGAGCCTCGGTTTGAGATGAGGTTTCGGTGTAGTTCCAGCCTTGACCCGCCGCTGGAGCTTCCAGCGGTATTTCCGGCTCGGACTGAGACGGCGAATCTCTTATTCAGCCTCTGTTTATGTATATGTCCAGGTAAAGGAACATTTCCCGACGTTACAATGACCTGAATTTGTTAATTGGGCTCGCGGGAGGATGATTTTGGACGGACTCGGATGTACTCGGATGGGTGGGAGGAAAAGTCTTCAAAGATCATATGCGAAACATGCCCGAGGCGTAGCCCGAGGCAATCGTAGCTCAGGAATGTCGGTCCTCGTTCCGTTCCCGGACAAAAAATCTCTGCAGCTTGGCATTCCCAGTTGACGGATAATTACGGGTCTAGCCTGTTCGAAATTCGAACTGAGTTCAATTCTATTCAATTAATCGTGCTCTTAGACTCGGCACACAATATAATTTAGAATTATATGAAAGAGCTCATTCATCTTTTACCTCCCTGTTTTGCCCTGGAAATGGGGCAGCAAATGCAGCTCAGGAGCATCTTGACAATGAGACTGCACCCGATTTGATGAACTTCCCCGGCTTCTGGGGTGCGTTAAGTAGCCGGGGCCGGTGGCGCTCTTCTTCAGCCTTCTCCTTCTCCCTTCCCCATCATGGCACCGCAAATCTACACTTCCCATATCCCAGATGTTCCCATTCTAAACACGTCCATATTTACCAGGCTATTCGGTTCCCATGGTCCAGACGATGTTGGCGGTTTCCCGGGATCCATGAAAGCATTCATCGATGCGGCGACGGGTGCAACTCTCACCCGGGCAGGCGTGAAGAATGCGGCCTTGTCTTTCGCCTACGGACTGCGCGACCACCCCGCGACAAGACAATTCGCGAAAAGGGGAGACACCCTGCTCATTTACTCTCCAAATTCGCTGTCGTGGCCCGTCGTGCTTTACGGAAGTGAGCACGGGTCCCTTCCGACGCATGTCATAGCTGATTATCTTGCACTGTAGGTGTTGCGGCTGGCATTCGTTGCACGCTTTCGAATAGCGCGTATACAAGCCATGAGTTGGCGTACCAGTACAAGGACAGTGGGGCTAAGTTGGTGGTGACTGCAGAAGAAGGGATCAGCACTGTGCGGTCCATGTTAACCGAACTGGGCCTCTCGAAGGCAGAGGCTGACAAACGGATTATCGTTCTGGGGAACGGCCTTGAATGGGCCGGCGGACCAACTGCTACGCCCGCCCCTGAGGCCGTCGGTCTCTTGACGCTGGCAAATCTGTTATCTCGCGGTACATTGAAGGAGGAAGAAAAGTTCGATGGCTCCGCAGCACACGAGACAGTCTATCTGTGCTACAGCTCTGGGACCACCGGTAAACCAAAGGTGAGCGAATAGTTGTTCCAGCTACCGCAGCTGTTTATGTTATCGCACTCTAGGGAGTTGAGGTGATTTCATCCGCCAAGGGCTATTCCAGTCGACTGATTCACGTAATCACCAGACGACGCATCAGAATATGACGACTCTGGTCGATATAGCTCGAGCCGTCTTTCCGGATTTACGACCCGGAGACCAGCCTATGCTGGCAATTTTACCTTTCTACCATATCTACGGTGCGGAGATTCCTGGGTTTCAATTGTAGAGCTAATAATGCCACTAGGTGTTTCCAACATCCTCAATTTTTCGTTGACTGTCGCCTGCCCGGCTGTCATCCAGACCAGATTCGAACCCGTGCAATTCTGCGCCAACATTCAAAAGTACAAAGTTGCCTTTGCGTTCATCGTTCCCCCGGTGCTTGTTGTACTCGCTCGCCATCCAGGTACGTTAATCACTCATCATACCAGCCTTCTTCAATAAACTTCTGCTAGCTGTGGAATCCTACGACTTGTCGAGTCTGGAGTATATGCTGTCGGGTGCTGCCCCTTTGGGGGCTGATCTTGTCAAGATGGCAATTATTCCCACCCCCTTTTTTCGCATATCGATTCACAATCATTGCTTCTAGGTCCAACGTCGTCTTCTATCAAAGCGGAAACCTGGCGCGATTTGTTTGATCACCCAAGGTATGTATTTCACCAATTGACATGTTGCAACCCTTGTCAAATCTCTCTCATTCCCAGGTATTTTACTTGAAGTCGCGACCGTAAACTGGGCCCTCAGCGAATACACTTCTCCACAGGCTACGGGCTTACGGAGACGTCGCCCTCGACTCACTCACTGGACTTCCCCAGTGCCGATCGCAAAGTTGGCAGCATTGGGCACCTGCTTCCGAACCTCAAGGCTCGCCTCGTCGAGGACGACGACGGCAAAATTGACGCCCAGGAGGGCCAGCCCGGGGAGTTGTGGATACACGGCAAGACGGTTATGAAGGTATGTCCGGCCACGATTGTCTGGATTACAAAGTGAACTTATCGTTCGTTTTTCAGGGCTACCTTAACAATCCTTCGGCGACGAAGAACGCTATCACCCCGGACGGCTGGTTCAAAACTGGCGACGTTGGTAAGACCCACGCAACGACGCAGATTGGCGCATTCATACAGTTTTTTTCATTCCCAGCGATTCGTGACAAGGAGGGTTATTACTACATCGTCGATAGGCGGAAGGAGCTTATCAAGTATAAGGTATGTTGTACTAGAAATGTCTGTGTGTAGTGTCTCATTTACTCTTTGCAGGGATTCCAAGGTCTGTTTTTTTACTTTGGTCGTCGGACGATCAGCTTGACTCTTGATTATCCACAGTTCCCCCCGCCGAGCTCGAAGCCGTGCTCTTAAGCCATCCCGAGATCGCTGACGCGGCGGTCATTGGGGTCGACAGTGTCGAGCAGGCAACCGAATTACCTCGGTTCGTCCCTTGCTTTCACCGCTAAGCATCAAACTTTGACTAGGCATTTCTTAGGGCCTACATAGCGCATGCGCATCCCGAGACCGTCAAAACGGCAGAGGCTAAAGCTGCGTTCGCAGCCAGCGTCGCGAAATGGATCGAAACCAAGGTCGCGAAGCATAAATTCCTGCGCGGAGGTTTTGGCGCCCTTCGTCGTTTGTCTTCAGCTTGCTGATTTTTTCCTACTAGGAGTCGCCATTATCGACGTGGTGCCCAAGAGGTAGGAATCAGTTTTCCTTCTCCTTTGATGAATTCGGATGCTAACTACCGTGCAGCGCTGCGGGTAAAATTCTTCGTCGGGAGCTGCGTGACTTGGCGAAAGCAGAACTGGCTCGAGGCGAAATTAACACTGGGTTTAAGGCTAGGTTATAATCTGGATTTATGTCAGATATTTATCTCGGGGCAAAGATTAAAGCCCCGACCCGAAACGAATGAAGTTAGATTCTCTGGATCTCTATCCGGATCTCTTTAGTGTCCCCATCCCTCCAACGAAGACCAACTTGTAGATTTAAGTTCGAACATGTTCAATTTGTGTTACTAATACATTCACTGCGTTTCGGGCCCGCGTAGCCGAACCGTGTCTACATTTGTCTACGAGGTTGTACTTGGCGTCGAGGTTCTTCTACCCCATAGTCTACGGGCAAAACGTGTCGATGTTCATAAGTTCGGCTACGAGGTTGACGCCGTGTAGTCACACGTGTTCTATATTCGTCTACATCTTCCCACGTGTGTCTACATCCCGTAGACGAGCCTCGGCCAACCTCGGCATCTTTCCGTCACACCAGCAGTTTACATTTGGTCTACATATTTCTACGCGGGGTAGACAAAGGTAGACATATCTAGGCAAAGGTAGACAAAGGTAGAACAATGTGTCTACCGATGTAGACAAATGGCCGCAGCTGCACCTTTTCGCGGATGTGGCCGAACCCTTAGGCTACGAAGGGTCGGAACGCAGTGATTACTCAGCCTTCTCGACTAAAATGCGGCTTTGATCCTCTGACCCCGAGGCTCCCCGAGAACTTCCCGGTCTTGAGCGAGGGCGAACAATACAGATCTCGGGTCACATCCGCTTGAAGCCAATACGGCTTATCAGTGCGGAGAAGGTGTATAAGAACACCATTTCCTACCCATCCTCCCACAACGGTACCCGGTGCCAGAATGAGTTTCTGCGAGAACTGTTTCAAGGGTGATTCATTCACACTCAAGCGCATGTATTCAGTGACTGATTCTTCCTGGAAGGTATGACCCACGACGGAACTCCGGAGGGTTTGTACCTACACTCGGCTTGGAAAATCTGCGTCTTAATCAAATCCATAGGCGAGACAGGGAAGATTGGGGGGATTACATGTTACATCGCCACACCCACCGTTGATTATCCCAATGACAAGGTTGTGCTATTTCTGACCGACGTATTCGGCCTGGGGTTGAAAAACAGCCTGGTATGTTGAGCGCTATATCCTCCGAATTCCATTTACAAAGACTAGCTCCTGTCCGATGACTTTGCGAGAAATGGATTCATGGTAAATAGGATCTGATACAGAATGTAACCGACAATCTAATTTTTAGACGATCATACCCGACCTATTCAACGGCGATCCCTATCCTGTAACCGCGCTCGATCCAGGCGTACGTTGCATTCATTGCGATCTACCGCCTCCTCCATCTAATGCAAAGAACAGGCTCCTCCATTCGATCGCGAGAGGTGGTGGTCTGCGCATGGGCAGGCCCAGATCCGCCCTCGAATCGACAGCGTTCTCACTGCTCTCAAATTGGAGGGAGTCGCCGCATTCGCTGCAACCGGTTACTGTTTGGGCGGTAAGTTTGCTTCCTCCGGGTGAGTTGTATTTCACTCCGCCTTAGCTCGCTACGTCGTGGATCTTGCGTTCGACGACGTCATCAAAGTCTCCGCGATCTCTCACCCCGGCCGCCTCGTCGTCCCGGACGATCTCGAGGTAGTACTCTAAAATCCGAAATGACTTTCATTTAACATCAGTAACACAGAAATACGCCGCAGTAAGCAAGGCTCCACTCCTCATCAACAGCTGCACGGACGACCGGGCGTTTCCGCTGGAGGCCCAAGCTCAAGCCGACACCATCCTCGGCGGTGGAAAGTTTTCCCCGGGATACCATCGCGAATATTTCGAGGGCTGCTCTCATGGGTTCGCTGTTCGCGGAGACCTGTGTGATCCAAAGGTACGCATGTACTGAAACCTCGTGTCCTGTATTCTGTTCATTTTTTCTCTTGAATAGGTCAAAGCTGGAAGGGAGGGGGCCTTCAAGGCGTGCGTGGAATGGTTCTTGAAGTATTTGTAAACGATGTACCTGTAAGTTGAGTGTCCATGATATTGTGCTGCAGCTGGGCAAGTCTCCACAAGGTTATAGTCCCAACGCTCCAATGTCCATTATACACATCCTGTGTCTCGTGAGAAGGTATCCGTACAGGGCATGGATGGAGTGGCGTTTGATTGACCTTCGAGACCTTATCAATTGTTTTTATTTTACAAAAAACCCGCAATGCAAGTACAGGAGGGGATTATGGTACAAGGTTGTCATGCTAATGCTAAATGTTGTAGGGAAATGCCATGGTAATGCCAAATGTTGTAGTATACATGAAATGCGTTGTGTTCGTGAATCTAGTTGCGTGATTCGTCGGTCTTGGAGGATAAATAATTATAAATCAATTATTGCGACCATCGTATCGTCGTGGGTGGATGTGTCGTTGCGGTCGGTTGTATTGTTGTCGTTGCGTTCTTCAATGGGTCGTAAATGCGAAGATTTTGGGTGCCACCTGAGGAGGGTCGTTGATGAGAATGGTTGATTGGGAAGTTGGAACGACAGGAAATAAATAAATAGCACATACCTAGCGGTCTCGGAACGAACCAGCACTGAACAATAGACTCCTGCGCCCGTTGTTCGCCGTTCCAGTATAGAGGATATTATAATAGCCGGAGCATTCCGCGGATTCTTCGAGAGTGATGGTAACAAGTAGCCCAAGCTCCAGCGAGACGGACAGCGCGCGCAGTATTATTCGCGGATCCCGCTCGATGTGTTTTCCGTATACAGTGTTCATGACGTTCGTGTTGACGCGCACATGCGCCACAGGAACCTTTGCTGATAGGGCTGTATGAGATTGGATGCACGGAAATAGAGCGCGGAGAGCTTACCAGGCGGCCCGCGCGAATACGGTCGCAAGTCCAGCTTGGGTAGAAGTGCACTCCAGGACAAGTACTCTTTTTTTGAGTAGCAGGGCTGGGCGTCGGCGCCTCCCATAAACACAACATAGGCAGCGAGATGACCGGTGCATCGCGCGTCAGAGCGCAGCTCTTCTCGGAATTCGTAAGAGTCATAGGAGATGCGTGTGTTTCCCCGCCCGTCCATGACTTGCCGGAATGGAAAGCCTACGGGCATGTTGGACATGTGCCCGCCCTTGAGCCGATTTCGCAGTTGTACCTTGGTATCCAGGTGCTCATCAGAGGCCACGATACCGTACACAGGGGACTCTAGAGGAGAGGAAGCAGGCGAAGAAAAATCGAGATTCCGGCGTGCGTGATAATACTGCATGAGAACTTGAACCGATGGGGTGGCCTGATAGTAGGAGAGACGTGACCGTCTTATAAGACCATCCTTGTTAGATGGCGGCTCTAGAGAAGACAAGAGGAAACAAGAGTCTGTCGGGAAGCGACAGACAGGCCTACTAACCACAGCGGCGACCTTGTAAAGTGAACAAAAACACCAGTCTGAGCATTTGAAAAGGACAAGGAAAACAACAAGGGAAGCGGCAGACGATCGCCTTAGCAGCCCACGCTTGATGACATTCAAAATCCCGCCTTTTGTGGCCCGGATAGGAAACTGACCGTTGCCAACTTGAAGGTGGAAAACAAGGCGGCTTTGATGGTACCTATGCTGTACTGTTTGTTCAACACAGTGTTGCCAAACACAGACCTTTTATTGTCGTCTCACCCTTATAAGTACCTCCGGAGGCTCAAGGGCAAACAATTCAAAGTCATATATCCTTTCGAAAACACCGGAGTGATTTTCTACACCGCCGCCGAAAATTGAATGTCAACCTGCGGTTTATTGGTAATTGCCGCCGTTGAAGTTCAACGCTGATAATTGGTTGAATCGCCGTCACCTTCGTGAGAGGAGTTGAAGGTTCCTGTCGAATATTAGCTAGTACTGTAAGCGTGAGTAAATTAGCTATCATAAACACACTTACCCTTCTTCAGGTCATTCAAGCCAAACAAATAAGTGAATTCCAACTTGATGATGGCCAAGGCACGCACTGACAAAAGCAGAAATTTACCATGATACGCGCCAATTTAAAGTTGACCGTCTCCGTATAGTGTGTCCAGCTGCTGATGGGTAGGTAGCTAGAATTAAAAGGCTGGAAAATTGAACCTGGACTTACGTACATCTAACGGCGCTTAGCACGACAAACGAATCCACAAAATAGGATTCAACTTGATCATTCGAGTAGAAGGACAACTCGAACAAGGGCATAAATACAACGCAAGCGAATAATACAACATGCTGCTTTTAATTAACTATTATTGCGTGGGCCCAAGCCTTGGTTACTTCCTACTTCCCCCCCTTGGCCCCAACCCAATACGATCCATTCGGCCACTCGAACTCCGCAATGCTCGCCTTGTGCATCTCAATACTGTACCCCTCATGCGGGTTCGTCGGTACGTTGTATCGCCCATTCGCGTTGATTGAGCATGGAGTGACAAAGTGCTCGTGGAGGTGGTCGACGAATTCAAGCACGTTGCGCTCCATGCTGCCCGACACAGCGATGTAGTCGATCAGACTAGGATTTCGCAAGTTAGCGGGATGTAAATTGGTTCATTGTGGAACGCAAACGTAGACAAAAAAATGAACATACCTCAAGTGGATGACATACTCGCACAACCCTACACCTCCCGCATGCGGGCATACGGGAACGCCGAACCTAATGCATGTAAGTCAGTTTCGTCACAAAAAGCAGCTCAAGTGGCTTTCTTACTTGGCAGCCATGAGAAGCACGCTGAGCACCTCGCTCACGCCAGCCAGCCGACACGAGTCGATCTGCACGACGTCGATCGCCTCCGCCTGCAAAAGCTGCTTAAACACCATCCGGTTGTGCGCGTGCTCGCCCGTCGCAACGCCAATCCCATTCGGCTTAAGCCCTCGACGGATCGCCGCATGCCCCAGGATGTCGTCTGGTGCGGTGGGCTCCTCAATGAACCTATGTTGAAACCCCGTTAGAATCGAAAATATAAGAAACAGTGGGAGTTGTGTGGATATGCACGTACCAAGGCTTGATCTCCTCGAGTCCCTTGACATAGTCGATGGCCTGCTGGACATCCCACACCTGGTTCGCGTCAATCATGAGCACGGCGCCGGTCGGGCCGGCGTTTTTACCGCGCAGGGCCTCGCTGGCGAGGTCGCGTGGCTTGTGGCCGGGGGGAAGGTATTGCGGGTCGTCGATGATGGAGCGGATGATCTTTCCGCGCCGGAGGTCGTTCGCCTGGTCCGCGCCGACCTTCATTTTGAAGTGATTGAAACCAGCGGCAACCGCTTCTTGCGTCAGCCGCGCGACCTTCTCATCGGTGTAGCCTAGGATGTGTCAGATGATATACAAGGGTTTTCAGAGAAGAACATACCGAGCCATCCGGCGGAGGTAACATAGGCGGGGTAGCTACATACGCAAGTTGAATCCTCTGAATTTGTACAACATAGGTTGTAAACGCTCACCCGAATTCGCGAACCTTTTCTTCACGCTCCTTCTTGCCCGCCTCTTTTTCCTTAAGCATCGCCAATGCCTCCTCTTTCGTGATGGCGTCCGAGATATAACGGAATGCTGCCGAGTTCACGAGTTCTTCCTGGACGCGGAGTGAGAATCAAGAAATGAAAAAATGTTGAGAGGAATACGGGCGTGAAGTCGACCACAAGTTTCCACAACGGCTTATTCCGCGACCGTGCATACATATCCCAGACAGCGTTGTTTACCGCACCAGACGCGATGTGGATTACACCCTTTTCCGGCCCGATCCTAAGAATCGGAGTGAGTCTTCCCACAGAATCGACTGAAGGTTGAACGGTCCGCACCATCGGAGTTGCGGATCGGCCATCATGAAGTCCCATGTCTTGCCCATATTCGCAAAAAGCTCCTCTGTCTCCTTCCCAACAAGGCGATTCGCCACCTCCTTGATCGCGATGCAGACCTGTGAACATATGAGCATCGCTCGACTTGAAGCGCAGTAATTCGTACAATGTCGTTCCCGCGTCCAATTGTAAAGGTCATGCCGTGCCCCACCAGATCGGAGTCGGTGAGCAGGGTGATGTACGCTGATGAGTAGTCGCATTCGGTGTTCCTGTAAATGATCAGAGACTGTCCTAGTTCTTGGGAAAGCGTCCATACATGGCGTCTGTGCCGTCTCCAGTCAATGAGGTGGGGAAGCGAACATCTGGAAAATGTGAGTGCGTGGTATATAGTCTCAAGGGTATCGGACCATGAATATCATAGCCAGTAATCTTGACCATTCTGAAGGAGGAGGTTTTGGAAAGTGGGCGTTGTGGGGAAGGGGGAGAACAGTGGGGCGGATTCCCGGAGAATCTCTGTATTTAAGGAACAAGGAGACTTGATCCGGACCGGAGCCACGAACGGCCCGTCGGTCCGACCGCGCCTTTGATGCGAACCCTACTGAGATCGATTCCAGGTGTGCGCTCACCACACCGTTGACAGTAGCTGAGGCAGCATGTTGATACAGTCTCCTGTTGATTGCATTTGGGACTTCCGGGCAGCTAGGGAACAAAACGGGTCAAAATCAAATCGAACCCAGCTACAGTCAAAGGGCATCAAAATGGAATGTAATAAAACCACCAGTTGAAAAGTCTAACTTGGTTCTGGATGAGCGGCACTGCACGTAAGCTGGACATGGGAATAATTTCAATCGACTTTCCTCGCCCTCCAAGTCGAAGATTCACTAACGGCCTAGTTGGCGCTGTTCTCGAAGTGCAACTTGAAATCACCGAACTACCACAGACAGATATCGGGTAAGAAAAATAACGAAACAATTGCTCAATGCGAACCGATATATTTTGGGACCGCGCAGGCAACCCGCCTCCTCCTCCCTCTCGAAAAGAAAGAGCTCAGCCAGCACGGTCGGTCTCGCCCGTGCTTCGAGACTCCATAGAAAAATCGAAGCTAAGAGTGAGATTTGGCGTGACATAGGGAGTAGTATTCATGCGAGTCAGGCGGCCCTTCAGTCGCTGGAAGTCGGGGAAAGAGTGATCGAGGAAAGAGTGAGGTTGGATGGAGCTTTCAGCTCGCAGGAATTGCGGTGAATTGAAGCACGCTTCCTGTGTATGGAAGCCATCCTGGCAGAGGAACGTGCGAGGTTGTTTTACGCTCATGCTTCGAACGGTAGCCATTGATGCTGTTAAAATAATCTGGAGACACGTAAATGCAGTCTTTTCAAGGGAAAAGTAAAAATCCTACCGGAAGTACTTGAGCGGTTTGCCTGTGAGTAACTGGCATACTATGCGATTCAAATTAGACGGATACCCCAGTGGTGCATTGGTGATGCACCGAAGTCAAAGGTAAGATTGGATTAAAGGGGAGCTTCAAGTGTTTAGGGTGTTGGGACCGTCCATGGCCAGCCGCCAAAGTTGCCAGAGACGACTAGTCTGAATCTGTTGGCGCCGGTGACCTAAGACTGCGGATTTACGTCACGTGTGATCACGTTTCTTGCGTTCCCACGACACAAATAAATTCATTTCCCCGCCGTTCTGACATGAAACACTACTTACAGCACCCTAGGGTACACTGTCAACTGGTTAGATTACATTGAGACGCATCAATATTATTTCCTGGAGGATCTTGTGTTTTCAACATTCTTTGGCTGGCACACTGTGCAAAAGCTGTAGGATGTTACAGAAAGGACTAATATCATTACTTCTTCTTGTATACCGGTTCCTACCATCCGATACAAAATTACAAGTTATTTTTTAGAGTGAAATATACCCTTGACTCTTGAGCAATTGCAGTGAATTTATCGGAGTCGTGGGAATCCTATCGCACGTGATCAAAATCACAGTCTTATATCGGGTACGCCAGCTGAATCAGACTCCATAACAATATTTTATCGACTATCATAAATATTGTTCTGCGAGTCTGACTACGGGAGACTAAGAGACGACATACGTTCGGCAAGAGAACAATGGTGGACGAACTTAAGTCAGAGAGTGACGGTCACACTGTCACGGTCGCGGTCACCTGGTCACCGACCAACCAGCCTGCCACCACACTCTATCCTTTTTTTGGCTCCTTGCGCCTGGTCGTTGAATGGCTGGCGCACTCAGCGGACACATTCTAAACTCGTACGAATCCTCGGTGTCGAATCAGTCCATTTGCACAGACGGGCTGATATCCTTCAATCCCAATATGCATGGCTCCTTCAATCCGAATATGCACAGCACCCAGCAATCGTTTTCCTTCGACAACCCGTCTCATGCCTCGATGAGCACAAGCGAATCAGCGTATGACCGCGTCAGCCGCCTGCAAACGAAGCTTAACCAGAAACTCGGCCCCGAATTCATCTCACAGCGGCCGGGTCCCGGTGGAGGACCCAAGCTCACGTACGCCGAGGGCTGGAAGGTCATCAACGTTGCGAACGAGGTGTTTGGATTTGAGGGATGGAGCTCCAATATCGTCAGCCTCACGACGGACTATATGGACTATAACGAGGAGTCGCGGCGGTATAATGTCGGGGTCTCTGCGGTGATGCGGGTGACGCTCAAGGAAGGCGTGTTCCACGAGGACGTGGGTTACGGGATGATAGAGAACGCCAAAGCAAAGGGGGCGGCTTTGGACAAGGTGTGTGGTGTGCGGCTCCGAAGGGATACCGGCTGACGCTTGCCCGACGTAGTGCAAAAAAGAGGCCGTCACAGACGGTCTAAAACGCACCCTTCGCACCTTCGGCAACGTCCTCGGTAACTGCCTCTATGACAAGCAGTACACTGCAGAGATTGTCAAGATAAAGGTGCCACCTGTGCGTGTTCTTCTTCAGTATCTATTGAAGGGCGACACATTGACCATTTATTGTAGGTTAAACTCGATAAGGGCGACCTCCATCGTCTTCCAGACTTTTACGACAGGCCCCCTGCATCTGCATCGACCAGTCGTCCCACCAACGCCACGTCGACCCCCGTTCGAGCGCCTGCACCGGCACCAGCTCCAGCCGCCCAACAACAAAAGTGGCAACCCCAGCAGCAGGCCACTAAACCCATCTCGTCCGTTCCGCGTCACATGCAGCCCAGCGGCCTCCACACGCCGATTACCACCCCGACACCTGCCCCAGGCGACCGCAAGGTCTCCTTCGCGCCCACGGTAAATGCTGAGCCAGCTCCGCAGTGGACGAAGCCGCTGCAGCAGCAAAGGCAGTCAGCACAGATGCCGCCGCCACCGCCGCCCATACCCGCCCCTGCTTCTGCGATGCCTCCAGCGCTAGACGACGACACGGGCGACGACTCGTTCGGCTGCTTCTCGGACGACGACGCGTTCCTGGCGTGCGTCGACATGGGCGAGGGTGATCTCGGGCAGCCGATCGACTTTGAGGAAGACACGGGTGCCAGTGCGGTCTCGGCGGCGTCGACAGTCACGGACGAGGAGAAGGAGACGGAGAGGCGACCTGAAGCACAGCCGGTAGCTGCCAGACGGGAACAGGAGCGACACGGGCCTATGGGCCTGTCGCGTCCTGGAGGGGCACGGCCAGCGACCGCCGCGACGTCGTCCACGTCATCCCGCGCGCCTTCCGCCCGGGGAATGCCTTTCAATGCCGCTTCCCATTCCAATCCGCCACAAGCCAATCCGACGCATGCACAAGCGCCTGCTGCCGCTCGGGGTGGACCATCCAATCCCGCTTTTCAGCCCAATCCACCCCACGCCAATCAGACGCACGCACAAGCGCCTGCCGTCGCCCAGGCTACGCCATCCAATCCTACCTCTTATGCCAATGCGCCACAGCACGCGCAAAACCCCAAACCACCGTCGGGAGGGCCTGCCGCCGCCCCTGCGCCAGCTGCTAGCACGTCGGGAAGCGGCTCAACCGGGGCAAGCGCGGCCCCACCACCCACGACAAGGCGTCCCTCCACACCGTCCATAGGCGGCTTCCACTTCCCTCCCGGGATGGCGGTGCGTCCTATCTTCCTCCGAGCCTCGCCTCCTTATTGATCCCCACCCGACAATACAGAACCCGCTGCTACAGAACCACAACCCCAGCAGGCCCCCGCCGCCGGCGCCGCAGGGCGTGAAACGCGGCGCGGACGCGATGATGTGCGTTTTTCTCAAGTTACACGTGGCTTTCTTTCCGTTTCGCTGATGTGCTTGATGTGCTTACAGGGGTGGGCCGACACGGTCTGTGAACAGCAACGGGACGGCGGCGGGGGGAAGTGGCAGACAGCCACTGGGGACACTGGCCCTGGGGGGTCAACCACAGCAGCCTCAGCAGCAGTATCAGCAGGGCGGGTCGGACATGAAGCGAATCAAGCGGTAGAGGTGATAGAGACGTGTTTTTCGGTTTTCCAGGACCTCATTTGTATTCATAACGCATTTGCATTGATTTTCGTCTTTTCCTTTTCTTGTCCTCTGCCGCTCTGACGCGCTTTGACTTGGGTTTTGTGTGTCACGGTCGCGTCCCGTCACTGTGACTATAATTTCTTTCTTTCAGTGTTCTTTCCTTTCAAATTCCTCCACCCACACCCATCTGTCTCTCTTCTATTAACCTCGGCTTTCGAGCCCTCTATGCCTGTTTCCGATTCACAGCCTTCACCAGTGTCGAAAAGACAAAGAATGGAACAAGTCCTTTCGCGTTCAAGTTCATCGGAGCGCTTTGCCACCCACTATTCGATCTCCAGCTCTGTTCGCTCAGAAATCTGGATGCCCTACGGCGACATAATTCTCCAGGTCCAATCGACGCAGTTTCGTGTGAATCGCGACATCCTGGCGAAGCATTCGCCCGTCTTTCGCGACTTATTCTCTGTGCCACAGCCCCCACACCAGGGGACGGTAGAAGGCTGCCATGTGGTCCAGTTGTCCGACGCGGCGGAGGACTGGGCTCTTCTCCTTGACGTCCTATACGAGCCGTGAGTGTCACGCGTCTTTATTGCATGCCCACCTTTGATTTTCAACACGCGAATGTAGATTTCAACACAGCGCCATGCCGAGCTTCAACGTGCTCGCGGCTATGCTGCGTCTCGGCAGAAAATATGAGATACAACAGGCACACGAAGACGCCGCTTCGCGGATCCGCTACGAGTTTCCAGCAGACTTTCGGGCGTTCAACGACCTGAACGCAGACATGACGCGGATAAAATACCACGAGGGGATCTATTCCGATCTGCTGAGCCTCGCGTACGAATGTGGCATATATTCCAGCGTACCTTTGCTGGCATTCTGCTGCCTCCGGACGTATAAGCTGGTGTGTACTCCCGTTCAATTTGAATGCAGCGGCTCACGGACATTAGGAAACATTATTCAACGGTGTGCAACGGCAGGGATCGAGGTCCTTCGTGATGCTTCCCGAGAATTTCAAGATACCGATGGCGCTGGCGCTTGAGAGAATGGTGCTGTTCCAACATGCGAGTCTATCCTGGCTGCGAAACGACAGTGTCGTTCCCCACGCCGCCTGCCTGTCGCCCATTCGCTGTGCGCAGCAGCAGAGTGCAATGGCGCGCATCGTCGACGAGGACCAAGACCACGATAAATTTAATTTAGGCTACACGGTAGACCAGTGGGATGACCGGTGGACGGGGATGCTGTGCGGTTCATGCGAACGGGTCGCTGAAGCAATGTACGAGCTTGATCGCGCGAGAGGCTGGGAATTGCTTCCGACTTTCTTCGGACTGCCAGAGTGGAAGGATCTTAGGGACGTAGATTAGAGTCTCTCTTTTGATTTGGGATACATTAGAGTATCTGCTTAAACTGGATGTGATATATGTACAAAATCGCAGAAATACACATTAATGATACAGTTTTCAAAGGGCGTCTAGAACCAGGCGAAAAAAGATAAACAAGCAGCCTGAGATGTAGTCGTCAAAACATCGATGAAACGGTTTTCAACCAAGGTCTGGAAAGAATCATCGTTCAATAAACGTCGAGAACGCATCGAGTGCAACTCACTTTATAGTCGCAATTTGCTTTTATGCAGCAGGTGTCGTTCGCCAGTTTTCTCGGTGCTGAAGAACAATATCTCTCTAGGTTCTGAAGATTGGCCGAGTTTGATGGTGATTGGAAGTCCTTTGTCCAACGAGACGCCCATAGCACGAAGAACAACACTAGGGGCGCTTGTGAACAGGTGGCCATAGGAGGTACCGAGGAGAGCCGGGTCGAGCTCGACATGCAAAAGAGGAAAGTTCACTGGGTCCAGGGCTTGAATTCCAAATTTTAGTTAACGAGATGGTGGGAACGTACAGAGTTCGCAATGATAATAGGATATGTCGCGTAGAGTGATATATGCGCGCCAGGTCATATACCGTCGAGGTTTATACGAGGGGGAGACGCGGTGACCACTGGATTTTTCTCCCGTAAACGAGAAGGTCACCCAGTAGCGTCGCGGCGGTCCACCCATTGCAAGCATGTTGGAGGGAACTTCTTCGCAGAATTTGTATGGCTCGTAGGAGAGGCTGCCGCGTCCCCGCCCGTCAACTGCGTAGTGGAACGGAAAGCCCCCAGGCATGTTCGGCAAAACATTTCGTGGATCGAGGTCGCGCAGACGGTTGGACAGCCATCGTTTTATGCACACCTCGTCGGCAGCAGAGAGATAGTCGTATGACACGGTCGATTTCAGTGGATGGGCTGGCAAGGGCGCATGCGGAGACACATTCTTGAGGAGGTAACTGGCGTGAGGCATGAAGGGTCGTATATGGTTCGCGAATCGTGTAGCGGGGGCAATGGATTGACTGTTTCAACCAGTGAAAATGGACGATATTTAAGATATACCGCAAATGAGAAGCGCCCACAAATAAGCATCACGTCGAAAATGACGTTGTAGTCCAGCACAATAGACCATGATAAGAGCGGCTCAACAAGCAGGGGCACCAAGTGCTAACAATAATCAAACGCCCACAAAGGACGACCATCATCAGCACTCCCTCCCAAGACAAGGCCAGAGTGGAAATAAGGAGCGGTCCGGGCCTATACCTGAAGGAGCCTGAAGGATCACCGCGCTATTCTTTGCCGTCGGCTTGTGTAGTTCACAGATGCGGGGTGTTTGTAGGCGATGGATTTGACAGCCGCGCGCTTGTCGTAAACTTACACCCACAACCCACCTTTTCCATATGTATAAGGCAATTGATTAGGAGGTATCCCCAGAATGCTGAGTGCTTTCAACGTGTGGATGAGGTAGTTCCCGCGCGAACGCCGGCCGCGCACCGTCTTCAGTCGTGCAGAAGCCAGACTCGGAGTACTCTGCATACCTGATGCACATTCATCCAGCACTACGTTCACCTTGTGTGAGCTTGAGACAACCCATCACGTCGTTCCTCTCCCTGTCTCTGAGCCATCGCCCGAGTCCCTGCACATAAAGATCAGATCACGCAAAAGAGTTGCAATAGGAAAACAGGTTAACAAGAGGTCCTGGTTTTGGAGCGCATTCTGGACGAGATCAGTATCCTGATGGGTGAAATAAGGTATCTCCTTCGTAGCATTCGCATGTCTCCTGGTTTCGAGTCCTCGTCTCAGGTCTGCCAGCCTCTTGAACTGTCTTTATCGAATTTGGTACGAATTATAGCGCCCTTTACCACCTCAGAGTCGATCGGGAGCGTCATCGCTCTCGCGCGACGCGACGAGGTATCTTCCAGTCAGTGCCCAATATTGCTCGAAGTTCGGAAGATGGGAAGGGATAACGGAAAGTTGGTGGAAAACTTTTTGGAATCAAGTCAGATTGTGTCACACCTGTCACATTTCCGTCGCTCCGATTTGCTCCGCCTTCTCCATCCACCATCCATGAGTCATGACTGCCCGAGTCCAGGCTCTCTCAATCTTTGTAAGTCTTGTTACAATTCACCTGGTAAGTTAAACTTGGGTGATTGACAGACGCGGTGAGGAATATATATTCCCGGAGCAAAAGACCAGGCTGGTCCAAGTTCTGGGCTGGTTAAAAAAGGCAAATCGTGTATGCCAGGCTCCAGCACTCAGCACCGGTGAGTCACCGGTGCACCGTCGATATTACGATGCAAGCATAATAGCTGCACTCAATCCTCAATCTGCCAACTTCAATGGGTTCTTACTCGCCTCATACCCAGTGCCCATCGCCCCAGTCACCAGTCTGCATTTTGCTGCACTGCTTGACGTCTCATATCAGTCTAATCTTATTCTCACTGGGTGTGTCCAATCATTTCCAGATCGTTTTAATTATAAAACTCCTCCAGCCCCGACCTGCTATTTTTGCTCTTCACACGCTTGTCCGCAAAGGATATCTCATTGCATGGTCCCTTAAAGACAACGACGCCTATGCCGACATTGTTGGATTATTCACGTCATCGGTTCATCTGCTATCACCCCCCTCATTCAAGATAGTGCGAACTTCAAGCTCGCACGTTCCTCAGTGGTCTCATGATATCCCTGCTCCGCGTCTCCATGCACAACCCATCTTCCCGTCATTCAGATGTGAGTTGTAAGCTCCACCGAACCCTTGACTTCGCGAATGGCAGTGACTGATTGGCAGCCAAACGCGCATGGGCATCCATGATACCCAGTTCCACATATGTCTGTATCTCATAAATACCCAGTCTTGCGCTCACTTGCTGGAAGCTCTCTAAGCGCATATGAAGCTCCTCACCTTCCTCCCTTCTGTACTGGCAGGCACACTCTATAGCCTGCCACTCGTCTCCCGCAACATCTCGGAGCGCGCAATGCAGCCGAAGGGAATCGACGTCTCTCATTTCCAGGCCACCGTCAACTGGGCGACAGTCAAGTCCAATGGAATTTCGTTCGTATATATGAAGGCTACCGAAGGCACAAGTATGTGTTTTCTAGGGATGCTTCATGGTGCTTTTGTTGACCTCTATCTCACAGCATTCAAGGACCCCACTTTCAGCTCCAAGTACGAAGGAGCGACGAATGTGGGCATCATTCGTGGCGGTTATCATTTCGCGCACCCGGATACCAGCTCCGGTGCCGCTCAAGCCAAGTTTTTCCTCGCAAACGGAGGTGAGCTGAGCGTCATTTAGACACCAATTCAACCTGACTGATGCTTAATATACAGGCGGCTGGACCTCGGACGGGAGGACCCTCCCTGGCGCCCTCGACATCGAATGTAGGTCTTCAAAAGCGAATTACATCATCATAGGCTTACATATAATTTTATCTTAGACAATCCTAACGGAGCCGAATGCTACGGTCTCAGTGCTTCTGCGATGATATCCTGGATCTCCGATTTCTCGTCCACTTATCATGCTGCCACCACCCGGTCAGTGTGTTGAACTGTCCTTTTGTCCACTGACACGACAATTTTTCTGGATACAGATATCCGGGTTCGTACACAAGGTTCATTTCCGCATGAATGCTCTCTCACTCTGTGGACTGCCAGTGATCTACACCACCACTGACTGGTGGAAGACTTGCACTGGAAATAGTGCTGCATTCAGCTCGAATAATCCGCTCTGGATTGCCCACTACTCCGCCAGCATCGGAACCTTGCCGGCCGGTTGGAGGTACGCGCATGCTACCGTCTTGCATCCGATATTGATCGAGATTCGCGCTTCAGCTTCACGACGTTCTGGCAATATGCAGATACAGGACCGAATCCAGGGGACCAGGATCTTTTCAACGGCGATGCTGCCGGACTTGGAAGGTGCAGGACATTGCCTTTTTTCCGCTTTGACTACGACGTTCCCACTTTTGTGAGCAGGATGGCAACAGGTTGATTTGTTCGATAGCCGAACCTAAATGATTTGGGAGAGCCCCGTATATGTTCGATGTTTGTTTCTGGATGCGAATGGTTTTGAACTCAGCCTTTGAACTTGTGCCTTCACCTCAGATGAACTCGGTCGATGCTCTTGTAATACTCAATACATCCTCCATACTGTGGTTTCAAGTTGACTCTTTCCGTAGCTCCAAATTCACACTCGGGGGAACAGAAAGAGCTAAGACGTCCTTGGACTCCGCCGTTTTATGCGCTGCGACAGGCGACAGGGCCACGTCCACCGAGGACTCGTAACAGACATCTATGGAAGCCAAAATACAGAAAAGGGCACTAAAACAATGAATGCTACACCGCGACCTCCTTTTCCCGAACAGCTCCGCAGTTCGAAAGTCTCCCCATCTCCAACTCTTTCCCTACGAAAGCAACACTGCTTTCCAGGTCCCTCGGCGTCGCAACATCACCGCCCATTGGTGTCACCATACCGCTACCCTTCGGAGTTGCCGCGGCGCTGCGCTTACCCATCTTCTTCTCCAGTCCGTCCCTAATCGCCTGCTGGCGAAGATCCTCCTCGTCTCCACGGGATAGTTCTTTGTGCTTTATCATCACGACACTCACAAGTGTCGCGAATACCGTCAGGCATGCATTCATAATGAACAGTGAACTGAACCCCTTGGTATACCCGTGATACAAGATAGCTGTCGCCGTAGTTTGGGAGATACCGATGCTCGCTGGTGTGTGCAGCAGCGAAGGATCATCGATTATCGTCCCAATGTCCGAGGAAGGCAAGCCGAGCACAGTCATCGCTGAGCGGAGCTTGTTGTTCAACAAGGTCGACGCGACGGCGAGGGAGAGAGTTCCCCCTAGAAGCCGGATGAACTGGAAGGGCCAAACGGCTTGATTAGAACGATCCGATTAACAGTGTGGGGATCGGCGCATACGTTCCGCATTGCAGTGACGACCGACATGTCGCGCCTTGACACGCTCGCTTGGACCGCCACCGTCGTCGTTTCTGTGGAGTGTCAGAATCATAATTAATTCGTTGACCTACCCGCTTACGCATAGTCTGCAAAATGCAAGCTTTAAAGATATAGACACAGAGAGAAGAGACCACGCACCTGGCCTGCGCTGATGCCGGCTAGCATCATGTAGACCACCAAGACAGCTTTCGGCGACCCTGGCCTCACAGTGGATATGCATCCGCATGCGATGGACCAGACCGCGAATCCCAGGTGTATAATTGTCTACATAGTTAGAATTCAATCAGGCCAGTAAGATTCAATTGAGTTTCATGCTTACTCGATAGCGCCCTGTGCGGCTTACTAGCATGCCCTGTGTTTTGGAGAAAGAAAAAGGTAATGAGGTTCGATGTCAGAATATGATACAGATACCCACCGAGACCCAGCTGGCGATGATTTGGGTGACGAGGAGAGGGACAAGGAATAATCCTGGTTGAACGGATTGAGTACTTGCTGCTTTCTTTCGGAATTCTCCAGAAAGGGAGAGAGAGGCTCGCCAGGATGTCACGTACCTGCGTGAAGTGGGTCATACCCCAAAGCGACTTGAAAAAATTGCGGCAGGTAATATAAGGTCGAAAAGAACACGAAACCGCTTCAACGAGTTATAAAACTATCTAATTGAAGTGGCAAGGGGAGAACGCACTTGACAAACATCGATATGAAAACGCCGGTTACCGTTGAGTGTTTAAAGATATACACTGGCGGCGATCAGTCATTGGCCAGGTGTCCAAAAATGACGAAGATAAATTTAACCTACTCGGCACTATCGGGAGTCGTGCCCCCTTCCACTCCCAAAAGCAGAAGATGGCGACCACAACGAACCCCGAAAATAGCGGCGCCAGCACAATCGAAGACTTCCATGGGAAAATTACCCCTCCCTGCAGAAAAAATCGGAAAGGTTCCGAAATCGAACCGAAAAGGCTTACCCATATAAGGGGTAGCATCAAAAGCGTGCAACCCGCAAGGGTCAGTAATGTACCGATGTAATCCACGGCAAGAAGTTTGCTATTGACTGTTGGTTCAGCGTTACCATTTAATCAGTGGACAGACCTGCGAATTTCGCCCTCGACAGGCTTTAAGGGCAGTACAAATACAACCACGCAGGTCGCGACGAAAGAGATCGGGATTGTGACCCAAAAGCACCACTAAGGAGAATATGTTCAGTACGTGTGCCCATTAATAGAATCAACACGCACATGCCACCCGACTTTCTGTGCCAGCGCGCCGCCGATTACAGGGCCAATGGCATATCCGATGGCCACAACTGCCGAGGCATCCGATATGAATTCGGGGCGACGCCAGGAGAATGCTATACATACCTCCACCGATAATGCCCTGATACTTCCCTCTGTTGTATTTCATATGTGAACACGCGGTGTACTGGTGTCGGCCGAGCACGCACCTTTCGCGGAGGCTGACAATATCCGAAACCACGATCTGCATCATGCTTACCAGCCCGCCGCCACCGGCGCCCGCGAAACTGGGCAGCTAGTAAGTTAAGTGGTTACTGAATGCAAGGAATACGTACCCTCTGAAGACAATTAACTGAACGATCGTCTTGGAGAATCCGGATATCAGATTTCCAACCATGAACAGCGACATGGCGAGACACAAGGCGCTTTTACGCCCGAAAATATCAGAAAATCTAGGTCGTGTGATCAATTTGCGGATGTTCCATTAAAATTTAAAATGCACGCATACCTTCCATACAACGGCTGGAAGCACGTCGACGTCAATAAATATGCGGATGGGACCCAAGAAACGACGGATCCGGCATTAAACGCGGAGGAGATGGTCGGGATTGCGGTTGCGACGATGACCGAGTCGAGAGTGGAGACGACAACACACAACGCCAGACCGAGAAATATAGGAAGGAGCTTTTTGAAAGGCAGCCTGTTCGTTTGGTCTGTGAGCTCTACTGTAGCATGGCCTCTGGAGCTTCCGGGAGTAGCGCTTCCGTGGGTGTTCTGGGCCGTCGCCAGGCCCTTCACGATGAGGGAAGACGCCATGAAACTCGTGGTATCGGAGAGAAATAAACGGAGACATGTGGAGAACGACAATCGATTCGGTGTAAAACCCGAACTGCCGTTCACGGCAAGACATACGCGATCACGTGAAGAAGTACATCGGCGTTTTGCGGCGATAGGACAAAATAGCTTTGATTGCCGAAATAGGAGGTCTAGTGACTCCACGCATTGAGATAGAGGAATTATTTGCTCAGCAACTTGAAGCTTGAAGCTTGAAGGCGTGTCCAACCTTGACATAAACGCGACGACGATATTAGTTGATTTAATTTTATTATTACACAACCAGCACAACGACACCGAACGACCATGGATAGGGCCAGGGAAACTACTGGAGGGAGCATTATACTAGTACTCGAGCGACCTGATCAAAAGAATGTGGGGGCTGTGAAGTTGTAGGCCAGTCAACCAAAATCCATTGTCCGACCGTTAAATGAAGCAGCGTATCTCAGATCGATGGCCTTCTTGAATCCCCTCTCCCAGGGGCACACGGAAAAGCCCCCATCGTCTCATTTGACTGCCTTTATTCTTTCAATGATTCCTCTGGTCCTTACATACTTTCATTCTCATATCGCTTCTCATCTATCTTCCTACGGTAGGCGGGATGGTCGAGGATGGTTTTTGACTTTTGACAGATTGATATCCGGATCTTGATATCCGGATCTGGTGATCCCCGAAGCAATTGTCGCCGTTGTAAAATTTAAGTTCCTGCTAATTTCATACCTAGTGCATCCTAGTACATCAGGCAGGTGTACAGTAGTGTGTACAGCAGCAGAATAAATAAACAACTTTGACTAGCCCGGGGTTCCCCGGGGGCCGGAATTTGCTCAAACAGTCACATATGTCACCTACGTCGTTAAATGTTAGAGGTAAAGATAGGATCTATTTAATAGCCAGGTTGAATATGGGAAGATATGGATTCATAACTACGGAAAGATACCAATGGTCGAATAGAAAAGGGATAAGGAAATTACCCCGTGGGATTTGCTTATGTCACAGCAACTTTCAGTTGCTGTTGCCAATCGGGCATGTGGCTCACTTGGGTTCATGAAGAATGTCAGGGCAGATTAAGTACTTGATGATCAGTCTGGGAGGAAAGGGACAATTATGTCTTGCACTTGCAACCATGTGGTGAATACTCATTGCAAGATTTGGATTTGATGTTAGACCAAATTACCGCACTCAAAAGTTTCTCGCTGGTACATCCACCCTGTGATAAAATTTCGAGTCTGAATACTTTTGGGCTCCTTAGCATAGTATCCAGTTGTGCAATCACTAATATTGTACCCACCTATAAATTTCAGAGTGATATAATCTGAGCAAGCTTTGTGATCCGATATTTGACCAAATTGGGACATGTAAAGATTTCTCGCTGGTGCATCCACCCTGGGATAAAATTTCGAGTCTGATTTCTTTTGAGCTCTTTAGCATAGTATCTAGTGGGGTAATCACTAATATTGCACCCACCCACAAATTTTGGAGTGATACAATCCGAGCAAGATTTATGATCCTATGTTCGACTGAATTGGGACACTCAGAGATTTTTTACTGGTGCATGCACCCTGTGATAAAATTTCGACTCTGAATTCGTCTGAGCTCTTCAGAAAAGTATCTAGTTGCTCAATCCTCAATATTGTACCTAGCAACAAATTCTGGAGTGATACAACCCAACAAGGATTTCTGATATGTGTATATGCAACATTTGGATTGGCACCAGTAGTATAAGGCTGAAGTTCACTCCTCTGCTGCTTGCATTTTATTTACTCATAGAAAGTAAGACCGCTGATGATATACGGACATGTCAATCGAAGTGGGGAAGCATTTGGCAGAATATTGTCCACCCCTCTGTCAATGTCAACTCAGGGCTCCCAATATGCTCATAGACTGCCTGAGCTTGCATCTCAAACTCAGCCGACACCCATCTATAGCATTCAGCACGAGGTTTCGGAATATTCTCCCTGAGAGCATCCACAAACTGCTGAGGAGCTGGGACACCAAAATGGGTCAGGCCAAACTTATCAGGGAAGTCACAGACATAGTTCGGCGAGAAGCCTGATGGAAGGAGCTTGTTGCGCTGGGTCCTGATCTTGTGGTTGTTCCAATACTCAACAAATTCGTCGAGACTACGTTGGACAATCTTGGGCCAAACCCAGTTGAAGAGATCGCTTGAAAACTGGGTAGAATGCAGTGCCCAAATTTGAAATAAACCTGACTTACATGTGATGTTGGAATCCAGGATTGAAATAATTGAGGGTTTTTCCGAGCAAAATGATCTGTTTGATGTCGAGACCAACATAGTTGGTGAAGAGATGCCACGAGGACTCGATTGGGATATTATCTGTGCTTTTCAGGGCGACAAAGGGTATTGCGTCCTCAATTGAGACATTGGGCATACACTGTTGACTGGGAAATATTTAATACACATCAGTACTGAAATGGGAATAAAACAATGTCAAACCTCAACTCACCGCAAAGCAAGGTGTGCTGCATAGAGCTCGCTGGTTTCGGAGCCACCATCCACAGTTGCTTGGACAAAGACTACTTAAAACTCAGTCATGGAATCAGAAAGTATACACAGAGAACAGACCTCCGTTTGCCTCAACCAGATCCAGATAATAATGACCAACCGTCGAGGAGCAGCGAGCATTCGGGACCACCAGAAACTTGATCATCTTGCTACTTGAATGACAGCGTGAGCCGTAAATATCAATGCCAACTGGACCCATCCGCAAAGCTTTAAAATTCAACTTTTCATGACCATCAAAATGAAGTTCATAGTAGACACCAGTATCAGTCAAGCGTCCACGTTGTTTTGGCTGGCGTCTGCGCCCGGGGAATCTTGCTTCTGCCCCATCTGGGTCAAGATCTGACATAATACGACGAATACTGTCCCTTCATAGGATGTGAGTATTGTAATTCTTTCAGAGAGTATACGGTGAACGAACCGGGGTATTTTTGTGCCATCCTGAAGAGAAATTTGGTTCTGAACCGTGCGAGGGCCTTTCCGGGATGATATGTTGTCCATCACTACCTCAGCGACAAGTGTAGCTGCAATGTGATCCGGAGGTGGCTTCTTGGCAGTGGGAACTGAGTATTCACGATTGAGCTTCTTGAGCGTAGTTAACCTGAAATACTGAGTGCTGAGAGTTTGGGTAAACATATTGACTTCACACACACCCAATTTTATATCCAAAGTCTTTGAGCAAATAGTCGAGACGTTGCTGAAGGGAAAGATTCTTGCGGGAGTAGTCATGGAGAGCGGTATTGAGGACATCATCGGGAGGACCTGGAAACAACAATGAGTCCCAGAAAAATATTCAAGGTGGCTGGCAGCGTACGAGTACCATTATAGTGGCCATTTGAACCACTATCATTGCCCATGGTTGCCGACTCAAAATGAGGGGATTGAAAAGGCAAATGTCCTGGAATTTATGGAACTCCAGATGAGAGGAGGGATGAGATGGAGAAGGCAAGTGTCCCAGAATTTATAGAAGTCCAGCCAGCCACCCGGACTCAGACAAGAACAATAGAACAAAAGAACAGCCTATTTGTCCCATGCAATAAGGATCTGTGTGAAGTTTCCCACGCAAAAAATGAGTCCCATTAACGACTTGTATAAGCACAAATTACATCTTCCCATGCAACTCTGACTCCTAGCGGCTTTTAGGACGAGTCATAATACAGAACAAAAGAATCAACCGTGGAAATTGATCGGCATGTCACGATCACGTTTTAGTTCTTCTCACATTAATGACGTGCCAGTCATACAATTCACGCATTTCCACCATTACGCCTTGACTTACTCTACTTCTTTTGTTTCTCTTGTAGTCATTCTTCCCAGGCATTCCTGTGTTGCCCCATATGCCACTCTGGCTATTGTTTTGTCAATCAAAAAAACTCGAATCCCCATATTTTATTATCACCGTGAATGCTATATAATGCTTGCGGGCATGCAGATCTCTTCACCTCACCAACATGGCTGAGTTTGCTCTCATTGATCCAACTCTCTGCACCAATCCCGATGCTCCCGGGGAATGCTGTGGTGGTTCCTTCGATTACAAGGCATCTCCGGGACTATGTGCATTGTGCTACATCACAACAAAAGATTCTGAACGAGCAGAGAAAATGAAGGCATGTTTCTGGCCACTTATACTCTGTCTTTATTAGTATTCATGTTCGTTTTATTTTGTGGATAGGATTGGCCTCAGTGCACCGGCTGTAGTGCCCAGCTCAAACTTCTAAAGGCTCCGCGCTGTGGTGCCTGCAAAAAAAAGGGTGAGTGTTTTCTTCTCTTATTCATCGACAATGTAGGAACTCAAACCATTCTTTTCTAATAACCACAGATACCGAAGCTACAAACTTGGCTTCTCCGGAACCAACTGCTGATGCTACTACCAAGACCCTGCAAACACTCCAAGCCGAGAATTGTCGAAATGCAATGGTGGCCAGAACCCTTCAAAAAGGCACCGGATCCAGGACCCCTGCACCCGGTTCAGCGCCTCATCAGGCTGGCATTGCAAAGGGTGCTTCACGGCAGATCACTGTCTATCTTGTCCCTATGACTTCCAATGGTAATCGCATAGAGGCACCCAAGATCCTTGCTGGTGCTTCTCGTGCATTCCCCGAAGATATGACGATGACTGGTGTGTCAACCTGCTTTGCTGGTGGTCTTCCGCTTTTTTAATGATGCTGGATGTTTCAAGATACAGTGATTAATCTTCTTCGTCATTGGAACCTTGACTGGGAGAAGCACTGCTCTGAGAGTCTCACTCCGTAAGTCTCTAATTCAGCTTCATGCATATTTTCCTGACTGGCTAAAGGGAACATGTCTCGCTTCGCCTCCTTGGAAATCTCGGAATTGAGCCACACAGCATCCTTGGAACGCTGGGAAAATTCTTTGATACCCATGAGCGTGTACACGGAACCCACCCGAAGAAGATTCTTCAAGGCCCCACTAATATGCGACTACCAACTCCAGCGATTTATCTTGAAGGTTTAATTCTGGTCCAAGATGTAAGTTCTCTTCACTGTTGCTTGTGTTCTAAAGCTAACCCTGACCGTAGTTTGAGGCTGCTACCGGGACCCTGGCACCTTATTTTGTCCATACCGAAAAGGAGAACCGCAAGCGAAAGAATAGCCAGACAAACAGGGGCTCAGAATCCGGACTAACTAAACGCACCCGCAGTAAGTGCATCATATTTATTTGGAAAGAATCTTCTCTCACATTGGATCATTGAGGTCAAGCTTCCACACCACTTCCCATGCGTTCGGAGTTTGGAGACCTCCCGGGATTCTCAAAGGTTGATATTGTCTTTGCTTCTGTATCGGTTGCCAACAATGGAGCGGTCACAATCAAATGGCCAGACCTGGAGGGCTGTGAAGCAACCACCACCTCGACGTGTCTCCTTCAAGACACACCATTTGATCAAGGCAAGACAAAAATGGTATACAAGGTATGATTCCTTTACAATTGTTTTTCTTTCAGGCAGCATTTGTTTATGCTGATACTTGCAGGTTATTATCGACGGACTCCCGTGGGTTGCCAAGAGGTTTTTCGACATTGGTGCTGGAGAAGGACAGGTTGACATCCAGGAAAATCACGATGAGCTGGTGAACGAGGGAACTCGGCTGGCTAGGACCAGTTATTTTCTCGGGAAATTCATAGCAGAAGCAAAGCAGCAGGACGTAGAGATTCAACAAGGTATGATCTTGCAACTCTCTTGTACAGCTTATCTCATGGTATGGTTTGAACATGCACAGGAATCCATGTCACGGACTTTAAGCTTGGGATTGAGTTAGTGGAGGATGTCGCTGGACCGTCAGCAGCCTCAGGATTCTCCTTGGAGCAATATCAAGCTGCACACGATCCTGGCATCATTGTCTGGCTGTTCGAACCGAGGCGATCCAGCAAGGTCAAGCGCTGGAGCGGGACAAATGAATACCCGGCCTGGAACCAGAATAAATTGGGTAGCACCTTGAACGCCTTTTCTCATTATGCATACCTTTTCAGCCAGGAGTCAACTGTCTTGGCAGATCTTCAAAGTATTATTTTCTTTTTGGTGTCCCGTGGAATTTTGTCCTTATCAATCTCCTTTAGCAGCCACAGCAATTGATGAACAAGGACAAGGAATCGAAGTCTTGTTTGACGTCATGACCCACACGCTTAATGGGTGTGTTCTGTTTGTTCTTCTGCCCCGCATTTTGTCTTAGTTTTTTGAAGTGCTAGCGGAGTTGGTGACCATGGGAAGCCCGGCATTCAGACCTTCCTCGATAAACATGAGTGTGTCAATCGTTGTAAATATCTCCGTCTCAGTCGTGATGGATTCAGTTCTGAAGGCGATGATCGTGCTGAAACCTCTGATGAGGAGTAATTCGAGTATATGCATATTGTAGCTACTGTGTTCTTGTCAAGAATAGAACTCAACCTTACTTGATTCAATTTCGCGAGACAAGATTCAGATTTATTGATTTCAGCTGTAATCCCTGGACTAGTTGATGTGTCAGTGGGATTCATTGAAAAGTTTGTACTGCTATGTCCTGGATCAGGGCAAGTTCGGAGGTTCGAGGAGTGCCTGGAGTGCCGTCGCTAGTTTAGTTCGAGCTAATCACTGGACCCGGTTATCCGATGTCAAAATGTCAGATGTCAAAAACCATCCTCGACCATCCCGCCTACCGTAATCTTCCCGTACGCAGACGAGATCTATCTCCTACCACCCACATGTCATATACGGTTTCACTGTTTCCAACTTTTTGTCTAATGGACGTACCGAATCACTGCGACGGCTCTCATCCACCACCACCGCATAGCACCGTTCTTTGGAAAGGAGCATCGGCATGTCCCTCCATTGCACACCACATAAGTTATACTGAGTCGAACCATTATACCACAGGGTTTCTGTGAAATTGGACTGGTCAACCCCTTCTCTGCGATCCGATATCAGAAAACCCTTCTTTACTTGGCGCTGTGAAGCAATGTCCGAAGGAATGGACTCAACTCGCAATAATCACACCTACTGACGGAACGGAACCGATCTCGGTGGACTGGCGTGTGATGTGAGTCCTTTTGCGGCCCAGACCAACCTCATTCTAACTGGTCGTTCAAGGTGTTTGTTCCCTCAACAATAATTTTTCGCGTCTCGGACGCCGTTCCATTTCATATTCAGCTGTCTGGGTCGAACACTGCATTGCAAGGGATGTTCAGCGGGGAGCCTGGGCCATTCACCCATCCTCTGCACCCCATACAAAATTCCCCGATACGAGTCTACCTCTGGCGGAGAGTTACGATGCGCGTGGGCGACAAAAACGCGCGGAGAAGCATCGTTCTTGTGGAAGGAACAAGTCACCCACTCCCGTCTCCTTTCCATAGAGATGCAGAAAACGCCAACGCCAACAGTCATGCCTTGAATTGGGAGGGTCAAGTACACTGCACAGACATCGCCACCGTAGGGAGCTTCGATGCTGGCCTAGTTGTTGTGAAAGTACTTCGGAATATTCATGCATACAATGTCCTGAATTCAGGATACAGGACTCGATCGTTGTCGAAATTTCGCCACCGGCAGGCTCCCCTTTCAGGCGGTCCTTCGTCGAGCATCGTATCAAGTTCACGGCGAATGCATGGAACGTGGGATAGAGAAAGACGCCAGAACCTCCGGCAGACATCTGCAGAGAATTAACTGTTTGGGGAACTGAGCATGAATCATATATCGGCACCGTTATATCAGAGCCTTATGGTAGGCGATCTATGTATATTGATAGACTCGCGGGCCAGTCGACGTTCGCAGCGCTCACAGACAGAGACAGCAGAACAGCGGATTAATAATAAGGAATTACTAAGGATAGACCCAGAGATCAGGATATCAAAACAAAAATGATGCATGTGAAAAGAAAGGGTGAGCTTGCGAACGGACTGGGCCGCCTCGTCGCCTGTTTTGGTGACGGGGATTTTCCCCGCCATTTGAAGGGTGGGGACTTAGAAAAAAAACTTTGAAATCTTCCAAAACTTAGCCCGGAATCAAAGTATTGTCCCATGGATAACTTTTGCTCCTCTATCTTTTACTTCCAAGCTCTTTTAAGACCTAAAAAAACACCACTTGAAGTCATTAAACCATCCAGAGTGAGGGGGTACACTGTGTGCACTGTATGAACTAAAAAAACGCGTCTTTCCCGCCTTAAAACACGTTGAAATTAACAAAACATCTAGGACGCGTCCAAATCCGGCCCAGAATGTGGCTATGCTGAGGCAGCTGATGGCGTCTGGATTTGGACGGCTGCCTCTATTCTCGTTAATTTCAACGTGTTTACCGTAGTAAGTACGCGTTTTCAACGTGTCAAGCACTGAATATAGTCTGTCTCCTCCTCCTGTGCGGCTCAACCGGGTAAATACAGCCTTTTCCCATCTAAAAAAAGGGTTTAAAGTAAACGATAGAGCTCAATAAGTTATCCATAGTAGAATATTTTGATTGAGGGGTAAATTTGAGGCATTTCAGCGTTTTTATTCTAAGTCCCCACCCTTCAAATGGCGGGGAAAATCTTCATCACCAAAACAGGCGACGAGGCGGCCCAGCCGGTATCCAGGATGTCTTATCCGAGCCTTGGCGAGTGATCCGTTTGTTCTTGTTTGACTGGATACCGGATGGGGACGAGCCTAGTATATTGAGGCTGTAAATCAGCCACGGTACAAGTTAAGATTTCCGTGCCCTTGAGGCCAGGCATATATGACTCCATGGCGGCAATGAAGCGGATAAACAATGTATCCATTAGGCGCTGCGGGTCCCGGCGTAGGAGTTTGCAATGGACCAGACGAAGACCGAGGAGCTCGGTACGAGTCATGAACGAGGCGCCTAAGATGGGCAACGGACCCTGGTTTGTCCATGCAAACTCGTGATCGAGTGGCCAGACCAGAAATGCGAAGGTTATGGTTTCTAGGAGGGGAACAAAGTCGCAACTTTCGCGAAGGTCGCTGGAAAGAGGGCCGGAAGCCACCGGCTCTCGTCCACAACGACCTTGATCTCTACCCCGCGCACGAAAGGAAGATGCAGTATATTTATCGGTTCATCAAACGCGCAGATACTCGTCAGAGACTGGATTGGGGTGAAACATAGAATAAGGGAAGTCCTTACCGCCGGGATCAAGCACAAGATATCGCAAGGTTTCGGCGCAGGCCAGGAGTAGACGCTGATCCCATTCCCAGCTCGGTGGCTCAATACGAATCTCCGAACGTCTGAGATGCTTTATGTAGGAGGCGTTCTTTAGCTGCAGGAGAAACTCGCGAATCGGAAGGACCACAGCTGCGGTGTCGCGGAGAATCAAGTGGCGGAGCCCAGAAGTCGCAACGTTTATATGATGCAGTTGGTTGAATGCATGAAGCTCCTGTGGGGTCTCCATGGTGATCTTAAACATCGAAACAACAGAGATGGACATCAAGGGGCGATCAGTGTTGCTATCAATAAAATCGACCCTATGTTGTATGCTAGTGTTTTTCTTTTGTATGCTCGTGCTTTTCTGGACCGTCGATGGATGTTCAATGCACTTGAGATACGCTAATTAGAAACGGAATGCCACCAAAAGAAGTACTGAAGATATTCAGGGTACCCGACTCTTATGTATTTACTGAAAGGCAATTTTATTCGGCCTTGCTTTTTGAGATGTGTGAAGATGTGACACGTTCATTGATTCAGGACCCGATTTTGAGCCACCCTTTCCTGTTTCCACTCTCTGTGGTGGACAATAAATAGTGTTGTACTTCCTGCATGTTTTATTACGATTCAGCGAATAGGTCACCGGTTTCACCACATTGAACATTGAATTCTCAACCGACATCAAAGGTCCAGAAAAGCACGAGCATACAAAAGAAAAACACTAGCATACAACACAGGGTCGATTTTATTGATAGCAACACTGATCGCCCCTTGATGGACATGGCTATGTGAACCAGCCGTGAAGGAAAACGCTTGATATTCAGAAGATGGAGCCGACCGAGAGAACAGAGAGTAAAAACATCGAGAAGCGCAGATGTGGCTTCTTCACTGAGACTGCTCCACGGGACAGCCCTTCCGGAAACGACCAAACGCTCGAGGTTTTGGGTCGAACGGAGAATTAGTTGCACAGCAAGCTCGATGATCGTTTCCGAAAGCTCGATACTTAGTCAGGTCGCGGATATATCCTGCGAGATGCGGGGTTGCTGTGAGGAATTGAAGGCATCTTGCAAGGTCGGGGCGGCCTCTGTACAGGCGGAGTGACCGGAAGATAATTGCGTTGACAAGGCGCAAGAAAGGCGGTCATGACAAGCGCGCGCATGATTTCAGCGTTGCGCTGTCGTGAACTTCGTCGATAATGCCAGTCATAATGGCGTCGAATACTAGCTCTTGAGGAACGGAGATCAATCATGGAGGATTGGCGGCAAAATGATTAGATGCCGCTGAAATGGTATTTTGTTTATGTACGTCAAGCCTGTTGAACTGGGGTCTCTACCCATCCGCCTACCGTTCACTGTCATGTAACGCTCGGGCCAGGAATAATCTACTCGAAAGTGGACGTGACAGGACGACAAAAAAAGTTTATTGATAATTATTATAAATGCCTTGCTATCTTGCACCAGCAAGCTCAGCCTCGTCCTCAGCCAGGCGCACCAGCCGTAGCTCCCCGCCCACCAGCAGCGCCGGATGAGGGACGACACCGTTCCAAAACTCCCGCGCCTCCAGCATACTTCGCCGCTCCTTTTTAACTCGTGGCACCGCGATTGCCGTGCCCTGTGCGCATCTTATTATTAATGTGCGCTCGGGCTTATGGTACACTAAGGCGCCTGGAACGTCTGATAATTTAAGAGGTGCGACAGCCACGGCGGGGTCGTGAAGGTGTAGCCGGACTCCAGAGGGCATCCACGTCGTTAACGCCCGCTGTGGACCGATGCTTAGTACTGCAGTATGCTTAATCCGCACAGATGAAACCCACTTGGTGTCCGATGGCGCGGTGGCGTGTCACGATGTCCTCCGCGGTCATCGTAGTGAAGTCGAGCACCGCGTCCACGATGGTGATACTGTGTGCGTGCGGTGTCGGTGACAGAGGGGGCTGGGGTATCGACTCTGCCGTGCCGGACAGCATGCCGCGCAGGACGCCGACAAGCAGCCGGCCGCCATGCTCTGCGAGCTCGGACCGTAGGGACGTGAAGGTGGCGTCACGATTCATGGGCTACGATGCCCAGTAAGTGATTAAAAAAAAATGGATTGGAAGTAAAGGGGAGCACACTATATGGGACGTGCCCCAGACGGGACCCTTGTCGATGCCGCGCTTCAGCATCTGCACCACAGAGACGCCAGTTTCTGTCGCGTTATCCAGGATGGCGTGTTGGATAGGTGCTGGGCCGCGGTACGCAGGCAGCACTGAGCCATGAACGTTCAGACGACGTGCTGGCGAGAAGAGTTCAAGCTGGGCTGGTGTGAGAATGCGTCCAAACGAAGCGGTTATCAAAAGATGGTCGGCGTTTGTCTCAGTGAACGGTGGCGGGGGCTTCCAATTCTTGAAGTCCCACTTCTCAGGAGGTATCAAGTGGACTGGTACGTTCACCGACTCTGCCAGAGACCGTAAAGGTGCTGCCAAAAAAAAATAAGGTTTGGATTGAAAGAAAGAGGATTTATTTGGGTACGCACAGTGGCCCAACCGCGTATCCGGGTTGGTTGCTACAAACATGCTCTCCCATACATCTACGGCGGCCTAAGACGCGGTTGTCGTCGGAAATGCGAACGCCAACCTTGTGAAGAGTACAGCTCCTGGAATATTGCGCAAGAAAATTCGTCACGGCCCAGAAACAGGATTTTGAAGCGATTTTGAACGGGGGAAGCCCAAAAATGCCGCTTGGAAGTGGAGTTGTACCATGCAACTCGATGCCTGGCTACAAAGAGACCTCCCATAAAAATCTGGCGTAGGGAGGATGGAAACGCCGTAACCAATCATTGCTAAAGCCAGTGCAGCCACGCAGCAGCAAATATCGCTTCTTGCATCCCAACCACATTGCACAACGCACATCGTGCTGCCAGTGCATTTTCTGGAACCGCATCGTCGGCCTGCATGGCACTCCTCGCTGTCTGGGCCTGAATTAACTAACTTGTTCAAGTTGTTCTCGTGGACCGCAGGGACCGACGACGCTTCAACAAGTTCTTCAAGCCTTTCTCGTGGACCGCAGGGACCGACGACGCTTCAACAAGTTCTACCTCATATGTTTGAATCGTGGGCTTCTCCCGACAGGAATCGATCCTGTTTTATCCCAGCTGAGCAATGAACGCCCCAATGATGCTTTTTTCCTCGCAACTCAACGTCAACAGAAGCGGCATTCAAATCCAGCGAAAATTAGCAACGATACCTGAAACACATTTACGACTGATCTCAGGCGGGCAAGATGTTTTAACTCCATGTATTTTAACGCTTCAATTCGTGATTAATAACCTACTCCCTAGCTCTCCAACGTGATACAATAACGTGGTCATAACGAGGTAGTTTATGCGCCGAAGCCACAGCCGGCACCCTCTTGGGCGACGAGGCGGGCAGCGCAGAGACCCGACTTCTTGCCGCAGCAGCCCGACGCGCAGTCACCGTCAGAGGTGCAGGTGCCGGTGATGAACTGGGTGCCGGGGGCCTTTGCGGGTGAGCCGTTAGCAGCAGGCGCAGGTGCGGCTGGTGCAGCAGGGGCAGGGGCAGCGCCACCGGCGGCGGCGGGGGTCGCGACAGGCTTGGCGGCACCGACACCGGCCGAGGGGCTACCGAAACCACAGCCCGCACCCTCGAGGGCGACGAGGCGGGCGGCGCAGAGGGCAGTTGCGGCGTTGCAGCAGCCCGACGCACAGTCACCGTCCGCAGAGCACGGGCCAGTGATGAATTGGGTGCCGGGGGCCTTGGCAGGTGTCGTGGCGGCCGGAGGGGCAGCAGGTGCCGCCCCACCAGCAGCGGGGGTCGCGGCAACAGGCTTGGCAGCACCAACGCCTGCCGAGGGGCTACCGAAACCACATCCCGCACCCTCGAGGGCGACGAGGCGGGCAGCACAGAGGGCGGTTGCGGCATTGCAGCAACCCGATGCACAATCGCCATCGGCAGAGCATGGGCCAGTGATGAACTGGGTGCCCGGGGCTTTGGCGGGTGTCGCGGCAGGAGCGGCGGGCGCAGCAGGTGCTGCGGCGCCGTTGCTGGTGGGGGCAGCTCCAGCGGCGGCGATGCTGGCGCTGAACGCCTCGACGGCGCCCGGGAACTGGCCTAGGGCGATGGCGGCGTTGGCGTTGGGGGTTCCAGTGCCGAAGCCGCATCCACCGTCACGAGTCAGAGCAATGACGGGGCCTGCGCACTTGCCAGTGGTGAACGCACAGCAACCCTCAGCACAGTCGGCATCGGCGGTACACGGACCAGTGACGAACTGGGTGCCAGCTGGGACACGGGGGATCACAGCGGCAGTGACAATCAACGCGACTGAAGGGAGCGTAAGTAGTTGGTTCAAGGAAGAAAATAATCCAGCGTGCGCACAGTTGATGACGAGACCAGCACGAACGTATGAGTTGACCATTTTGTTATTGAAAGAAAGATTGTTGGGTTGAAGGATAAAAAGTGGTGGTTGAAGAAAACGTCAAAAAAAAGACACACCCGGTGTGTAAATGAAGGAGGAGGGCGAAGAAAGAGCTCTAACGACATCGCAGCAGAACAGCCTCTTATAAGTTATATACATAGGCCAGATATGCCAAGGCATCCATTCGTGCATCAACAATCAAGCAACGACTCCAACAACAACAACATCAACGGGGACCAGCGGAGACGTGTGAAACATGAAATTGGCCCACGTTTCAAGGCATAGTATTGAAAGGAAAAAGCACAGAAGCACCGCGGAAACACCAGTCGAAAGAAACCGATAATTATCACGACACAAAAACCACCGAGCATCTCCAGAGGGGAAAATAAATCCCTGGCTTCCAGTATGTAAGTCAAAAGAAATGCCAAGAACGATAGACACAATATATCGTTCCCGATCAACCGATACATATTACATACCCGTTGTGGTCGGGCGGCAAGGTGCTACCGGGAAAACACCTGAAAACACAGCACTCGACGCGATGGCGACCGAGATCCGGAATGATCGCCCAAAAGCAATGAACATCAATCACCGCAGGATGATCCACACTAACAGTGCAGTAGTGTAGTAGTCTGCACTGTGCAGAAGGTATGTAACCGTATCGCTAACGCGGTATTCGCAGAGATCATTCCTGCCCGCTCCGAGTCCGGCTTCATGTTGAACTGAGCCACACCGAGTTTTGTCCTCCACGTCGTCCGCCATCCGTCGCAAGTTCATGACCATGTTGGAAATTACCTCGAAGATTTCGGCAGCTATCGCGGCAAAGCCGTGAGTCTTGACAATGCATTTCGCTATTTACATGACCCCAGTCTTAGTTTTGTTGAAAGGAAATTCGATTGTTACAGTTGGCGCAGAAATGTTCTACGTGAGTCTGACTTACAAAAGGAGTATTTTTAGAACGATTTGACAAATTTTCTCATATTCCGTAAACATCAGGTCGATGAAGAACGTTCATTTCTGCCAAATGAAGGCAGATCTTTTCTGTGCAAACGTTTGCTCGGCCAGTCGTTCCGATTGAGAATTCCGGTATCTGTTTGCTTATTCTGAGTCTACCTGGTGAGGTCCGGTAGACTGGCCATTGGCCAGGCTCACTCTACCGCTGGGGCCGAACTCATTGTGGACCTTCCGGTGCAGCTGAGCTGCTTATAAGAGATGTTTCTCACATGTACATTTCTCCATGGCTGGCGGTTGAGCGTATTTCAGCTAACGCTTGACAACTTACCATGTTCAATTCGTCTTGCTTATAAGTATTTCGAACACGAAACTTACGAACCTATTATGACTCGTTCTGAAGCCCTCAGGCCACCCAGGCGCACCTTCCGATCATCAACCAACCCCTTCCATTTCATTGCTAACTATGCACCAGTCTCTCCGGATTTGCTGTTACAACCATGTTGAACTTTTGCTTCGGGGATCTCGGCCGAGGTATCTTTATCTCTCCCCCCCCCATCAATATAAACAAAATAGCCCGCCGTACCGGCAGCAAAGCCCGCTATATTTTCAGGCACCCACCAAAGTATAAACATAACAATATTGTTGATTCACTAACTACAAAGACGAAGTCAATACGCGCAGCTGGTCGGTTCGCAACACTCGGTCCATCGTGCCCGTGAAGAGTGTTGTGAGAAGTGGAAAGAAGTGAAGTAAATATTGGGAGCTAAAAACTCCAGCTTATATACTGTACAAACTGTAGACTAGAATATTCTACAACCACAGAGAATGGAATGTAGCTGAGTAAGAAATGAGTAAGTAGAATCGGGTAGAAACTCGGGGAATGTCGGTATATGGAAAATACCGAACCGTGGGAATATAATAAATATCAACACTCCCCCTCAAGCGCGAGTCATACCGAGGCGGGAGACGAAGTACTCGTGCTTGGATCTGTCAAGTCCTTTGGTAAACAGGTCCGCGGTGTTCTCCGAGGTCGGGCAGTAGGAAACTGATACTTCGTGAGAAGTGATTCTTTCCCGAATGAAGTGATGTCGAACATCAATGTGCTTCGAGCGGGCGTGAAAACCGGAGTTGTGCGCGAAGGAGATAGTGCCGTGATTGTCGACAGAGATGTGAGTGGGAAGAGGTGGGAAGAGGTGAAAGTGAGCCGAGTTCCGTAAGCATGCTGCGAAGCCAAAGAGCTTCACGGGCGGCAGAAGCCAAAGCCATGTATTCGGCTTCCATGCTTGACAGCGCGGTGGTCGGTTGCTTCTTGGAACTCCAGGTAACGACTCCCCCTGCAAGCATGGAGAGGTAGCCGGTCACGGATCTGCGGTCGTCCGGAGAATTTCCCCAGTCGGCATCGGAAAACAACTCGATAACGGAATGGCGGTCAGAGTTGTATTTGATGCCAAGATTGACAGTTCCGCGAAGGTAGCGAAAGATGCGCTTCACAGCGGTGAGATGCGCGGGTGCAGGATTCAGACTAAATTGAGATAGAGTCTGAACAGCAAAGGAAATGTCGGGGCGAGTAGAAATGGCGGCATACATAAGTGAGCCAACCATGTTTTGGTAGACACGTTTGATCTCGGGGGGAGATTCCGAGTCAGGCGTCTTCGCGAGTTTGACATGTGAATCCATGGGAGTGGCGACGGGAGTGGAGTTGTGCATTTGGAACCGTTCGAGGATTTTAGTGATGTATTGGGACTGGCTCAGAAAAATTGAACCATCAGTATCTCGAGTGATTTCCATGCCTAAAAGCTGGCGGATTTGACCGAGCTTTTTGATGTTGAGCATGGATTCGAGTTCCGATTCCGCGGCGGCCATGAGAGCGGGGGTAGATGCGAGTACGATCATGTCATCGACGTGGACTCCAATGATCGTGATGTCAGCACCGTTGTGCTTGATGTAGACGCATTGGTCCGACAGAAGTCGCGTGTAGCCGCGGGAGAGGAATGACTTGTTGAGCTCGATGTTCCAAACACGGCCTGACTGTTTGAGGCCATAGAGGGCCTTGTTGAGTTTCCAAACAAGGGTTGTGCCGTCGTGATAGAGCTCCGGCTGCTGCATATAAATTTCCTCATCAAGTTTGCCATTCAAATACGCGCCAATCACATCAACGACGTGAATATCAAGATTGTAGTGTGCGGCAAGGGCAAACAACAGCCGAATTGTCTCCGTCCGTACAACGGGGGCAAAAGTCTCGTCGTAGTCAATTCCCGGAATTTGGGAGAAGCCTTTGGCAACAAGCCGGGCTTTGTAGCGTGTAATCGTGCCGTTTGCGTCGCGTTTGACGCGAAAAACCCATTTACAGGCAACTGCTGACCTGTCTTTGGGAAGCGGGGCATGGGAAAATGTTCCGAGTGCCCGTAATTGATCCATTTCATCGTCCATAGCTTTCTTCCACTCAGGCCAGTCGGGGCGTGATTTAGCCTCATCAACTGTGAGCGGGTCGTTCGAAATGGGATCAGCCACGGCGGCAAGCGCATATCCAAGAAGGGCACTATCCGGTTTGGTGTATTTCCGGGTGCGTGGTCCGAGAATAATGTTGTCCGTGTTTATGGCGCTGCTGATGTCGCGTGGCGCTTTCGGACCTGGTGCCGGCGTTGTGGGAGTGGGAGTGGGGTTACGAGATGCGATCGGAGTGAGAGTGCTTGGTGTGGAAGCAGTTGAGGCAGGTGCAGGTGGAGTGAATGTTTTCGGCGTAGCCTCAGGCTCAACTGAATCTGAGCGCGGCACAGATTCCAACAACTCCCCCTTGAGCTGAGGCGCCGGCGGGATGTCGGGAGTGATGGTATCCGTGAGAAAGGTGATGTTTTGGGATGTGAGAACCTGGCGTGTGTTAGGATTGTAATAGCGCCATGCCCGAGACTCGTCCGAGAGTCCAACAAAAATGCAAGAACGTGTTTTAACTCCGAGTTTGGAGCTCTTGCCGTCCTGCTGTAGAACCTCGCATGGTGTTCCGAATTCCTGTAATGCTGCAACATTGGGTTTCTTTCCCCAAAAAGCCTCGTCCGGCGTGATGTGATCACCGAGAGCGCGTGTGGGAGACCGATTTTTGAGGTAAGTGGCGTAGGCCACGGCCTCGGGCCAAAGAAACAGAGGTAAATTGTAAGCAGCAAGCATGGCACGGGCATGCTCAATCAGAGTGCGATTAAGGCGTTCAGCGACACCATTTTGCTGAGGGGAATAGGGTGCTGTAAGCTCGAGGCGAATGCCGCGGGAGCTGAGATAATCCCGAACTTCCTTGGAAATATATTCCTTGGCGTTGTCGCAATGAAAAGCCTTGACGTGTTTTCCCGTTTGGGTGAGAATGTATGCGTTATAATCCTTCATTTTGTCTGGAACCTCCGTGCGCTTCTTCATCGTGTTAATTACGGTGCGCCGTTTAGCGCCATCTGTAAAGCTGATGTAATATCGCTCGCCGCGGATGCCGGTGACACGCGAAGGTCCCCAGACATCTGTAAAAGTCATCTCTCCAATTTCCGTATACTCACGTTCAGCCTCAGCTGGAAACGGAGCAACAGAAGACTTGGCTTTGATGCAGGTGGCACATTGGGCAGAGGGAGTTGAGGTTGAATCAATGTTCATTCCCTCAACCATGTTGTGATTCTTCAGCAACTGAATGGATGCTGGAGCAATGTGTCCAAAAATGCGATGCCATTTGTCCCATGAATGAATAGGGGCGACGGCGGCGAAAGCGGGAGTGAAAGAAGAAGGTGCTGATGTAGGCGTGGATGGGGATTCCGGCGGAACGGCCGGTGATGCGACAGATGGGGAAGGAGATGATGCGGCGGCGGGTGCCGATGATGGCGGGGCCGGCATTGCTGTAAATGCGGAAGGGCTGGATCGAATGGCGGTGCGAGTGATGTTAACATGATAGAGGTCGCCAATCTTCTTACCGCGCATGACTTCCTGGCGTTTAGAGCCGGGGGAATAAACATGCATAAGATCACCGTCAAACTGAACTGAAAATCCAGCGGCGGTGATGCGGCCAATAGAAATGAGGTTGTACGGTGCATCGGGAACATGAAGGGCGTCCCGAAGAGTGATGGTGTAGGCCGAATTTTTAACGTGGGAAGCGACGGCAGCAGTGCCGGTTCCGTGTCATCGGACACTTCCAAAACCAGATACAGTGTGATTCCCGGTGGTGGTGTAGGAGTGGAAAAATTGCTTGGATTGGAGGATGTGTTTGCTGGCAGCCGAGTCAGCAAGCCAAGCACCGTGGGGAAGAGACGAAGTGCTGTCCTGTGCCATGAATGCGAAGTCGGTAGAATCAGAGCTGGATGATGATTGCGCAACGTGCGCCTGATGCTTTTCCGCGTATCGCTGTTTCGATTCGCGAGTATTCTGCTCCTTCTGGGCTGGGGAAAATGTTTTTCCAGCCTTGATATCACGGCAGTCTGGTTTCATGTGCCCGATCCTGCCGCAGCCGTAGCAGGTGACTTTCGGGTTGAATTTAGACTGTTTGCCGGATTTGTGTTTGTAAGAGTGGGCCGGAAGCGCTACCTCATCAGAGAGGGGTTTGGCTTTACGACGGCGGTCCTGCTCGAGAATTCGAGCCACGAGTTTGGTTGATTCCGTCAACGATGCCGTGTCGACGCCCGTGGTAAAAGAATCCCAGGAGTCCGGCAGTGACGTGAGGAGAGTGATGGAGAATTCCTCCTCCGAAAGCTTGGTGCCCTGTGCTGCCAATTTGGAGCGGATGTTCTTCAGGGCACGGATGTGCTCCTCCACATTCCCACCTTCCTCACAGTGGAGGCGTGAGAGTTGGCGGCGGAGTAGAACGAGAGCGATAACACCCTTTGGCTGATATGTGTCAGCAAGAGTGGTCCATGCGGATGCAGAAGTGGTCGCGTCGGTGATGTACACCAACGGATCATCCGAGACGCGGAGTCGGATTTGTGAGAGGGCCAGTCGGTCCTTGCGGTCCCATGTTTGGATCGCTTGGGCCTGGGTACCCTGTGGATCAACGATATCACCCGAAGCACTGAGTGTGTGCTGTGGGCATGGGATGACACCGGAGACGTAGTCGATCAGTCCCTGATCCGTGAGAATGTCCGTCATTTTGACGGCCCATGTGGAGTAGTCCTCGCCGAGGAGATGCTGGATGCGGTATGCGGAAGTAGTGGAGTCCGACATAATCAATGTGTGATGGGTGGCTGGGTTGTGGGTGTGATGCGAGAGGCGTAGTGTGCGTCGCGAGAAGTAACCTGTTTGAGCTAGTTAGGCTAAGCGAGGATCAACGTGATTCGAAGCAGTGATGTGAGAAGGTTACGGGAGAAGATCAGTTACGGCCGGGGCCCATAACCTGTTGTGAGAAGTGGAAAGAAGTGAAGTAAATATTGGGAGCTAAAAACTCCAGCTTATATACTGTACAAACTGTAGACTAGAATATTCTACAACCACAGAGAATGGAATGTAGCTGAGTAAGAAATGAGTAAGTAGAATCGGGTAGAAACTCGGGGAATGTTGGTATATGGAAAATACCGAACCGTGGGAATATAATAAATATCAACAAAGAGATAATTCTATATAGTATGTTGAGAAGAAAAGAAAGAAAGAGACCACAAAAATGGAGAGTACCATTTTCATTGTGTTTTCGTCGTCGTTGTCCAGCCTCGCCAGGTATCCTGTGAAGACGATATCGTCTCCTACACCGAAGCGCTTGCCGATCAGTGCTGGCCGTCCCTCTGCACCATGTTGACGTAGACTTGCGCGTATCAGTTACTGCACTCACCAGCAACAAAGAAACAGGGGAAAATCTCACCTAACCACCAGTGTAGGAGCGCCGTTTGCATTGGGTGGTACCCCCCATTCCACGTGGGTGTTCTGGCTTCCATCAGTTTAAATTGTGGGTTTGCGGCACTTACTACAGCCGCCGCGTCTTCCTCGGCAATTTGGCGCAAGAACACCATCTGATTGGCATGTATAGATGCCGCGGTGTTATTCGCGTTTGGTGGCAATGTTAGCGTAACGAGAGTCGCAGATCAGCCAGTGAAATCGATCTGCTCGCAGTCAACATCAAGCTCACGAAGTTAGTGGGTACTCACGCCAGTGCCCATCTTGACCACACATCCCAAAGAAAGTCATCTTGAATTCCACCCCCACTGATCTCATTCCGAAACGTCGCGCTCCGTACGGGTGCCACAGGTCACAGGACATGTACTTGAAGAGGCTGCCGGTCGATATCACAGAGGTACCCACACGGTTCGCCACAAATTCCGTGCCATACGACTCCAGCTGTACTAATTGTCGATTCTCGTTGAGGTAGCCAGTCATGAAAAGCGAGAATGAGACGCACCTCATATATGTACATGGATCGGGAAGCAGGCACTGCATCAAGCTCCTAAAAACATAGGTAAGTATTTATATGTGCACTGGGTGATCAGTAAGACTCATGTCCGTGTCGGCATCCGAAACAACCTCGTCCGACCGGGATTCACCGCCAGTGCGAATCCCTGTCTGGAAGCGCAAATACACAGCCAGGTAGTCTTCCGAGTCCGAACCGCGAGCCCAAGGTCCCTAGGCTCTACACAGAGGAGCCTTCCAGGTACGTCGATGGGGCTGCTTAACATAGTTCAAATTGATTGGTCAATAAACTCCAGTTCTATGGACACATTCGTTGATCTCAAGGCAGAAGATCGTGACAGCCAGACCATAAGAAATTCAGAAGGCGATAGCCTAGATGGATTTGTAGTCAGTGATGCGGGAACCTCAGAGGGCGACAGTTTAGACGGCTGTATCGTCAGCGACGCAGGAGGTTCAGACGGAGGCGGTTCACACGGCGGTGTGTAGGTCCCATCTGCATTTATTAGTAACAACTGACAGCTCCCAGAGAGTTTTATCTGAACATTCAAGGACTGGCTCGCCAGAACCAGCACCCTTCAAGCCAAAGTGAGTGCTGTCGTCCTTTTCGTTGAATAATCTGATTGCACTTCCAGACGAGATGGACCGGTGGGGACAGAAGTGGTTGTGGGAACGAAAGGACACATAACACTGTAGTAATCCGACCGTAAGTTCAGGTGACGGGTGACAGACCGCTGTGAATTGAACTTCTGGAGGTTGGTGACGGTGACATTGAACTTTTCTCGCCCAAATAGGCCGAAAAAGCCCCTGAAAATCGCTCCGGCGTTTGCCCGACTGCCTTTTAAGGCAATTATTGATGATATTTGTCAGCGTGAACTTGTGATCCAGTGAACTATGTCGGTGACGCGTGACACCCAGTGAACCTACGGTCGGATTAGTACAGCAATCTTTGTTGCAGGTTGATGAAGCAGGAGACGTTTAAAAGGAACAAATGCACATGGTGGTTCAAAGTGTGGTGAAGAGAAAGTTAGCCAAATCGGTGTTTGTGAGGGAGGCGAAAAAAGCGGGAGAGATAACAGTGTAGGGTATCGGAGTGTAAGAAGCGGTATTGACGAGACATCCATCGAGGAGGAGGGACATGGGAGGGAAGGAGAGGGCTGAGAGGGAGAAAGAGAGGGGAATTAGAGCATATTTGCAGCCCCCAAAAACACCTAGCCGATGATTTTGATCAGAAAAATGATTGCTGATTCCAGAAATATGGTGACACCGAAAGCGGAAGCGATGAGCGGCTTGGCGGCGGCATGAACTCTGAAAAGTGACCAAAACTGCGGAAACCATCCCCCAAGGCCCATTTTTTTTTCGAGTCCGATGCACAGAAACGGAGAATACGTTTCTCCGTGCTTCGAGGGCGTCCAAGTCCCCGATTCACGGAGTGAACTTGAGGACTGAAGGCTGTCGTCACATCAGTCACTGGCGCCGGCTAAAAACCACGAGTGATGGCAAAAATTTGGAAGGCGGAAAACGGGCGTGCAAATATGCTCTATTGTAAGGACTTATGGTAACGGAGACAAGTGGCGGGCATCAACATCAAGGAGAAAATGAAGGAATGTGTCATTGTGTCAATATCCCCATAAGGAAACGGCTGCCTTTTTAGGACGCAAAAATGTCTAAATGGGGATTCAAAAAAGTAAAATTTTGCTTTCGATCAAGAAAACGAAGGTACCCCGAAAACCCACTACCAAAGGATAGCGGGCATTTGCCAAAAGCCAAAAGCGAGCCTCAACTTAGAAGTGCTACAGGCCGGCTTCCCGATGAATCAAGCTTCTCTGTTTTTCAACATCCTAGCGACTTACGTATATTGAGTTTGTCGCAAGTATGATCGAGGGCTGTAGAGACACATCGACAAATTTCACAATTCTTTTTATCTTTTCACCTCGCTCATGTCAAGCCACCACCGTCATCTATCACCTTGCCGTTCGTTTCACTGATGCTGTTGAGGCTCAATCCTTTCTCAATCGCGTGGTGAATGCGCGCCGCTGTTCCAAGCATGGATTACTCTCTTACTCAGTCACCGACACTCCCTGGGTTCCTGAAATGACGGCGTGGCTAATAATGCCAACACAACCTTGAACCGTCATCCCGGCCCTTCTTCCGTGTCGCTTTTTGTTCGCCCTTATCATAATTGCATCCCGCCTCCGGGTAACCTTGCTCCACACCCTTTGACGGCCACTCTATCTCCCGCGCCTCGCGATCGCTTTGGATATTTCGTCATTGCTAGCTATTTTATTTACATGGAACGATGCTAACGCACACGGACGACGAAAACATGCTCAGACGGTTACGGACACATTCAGAGTTCGAGGATCCGCACTCATGGCCACGCTTCGCACCCGGGACCACTGTGGTATGGGGCCTGCTGGGTAAGGTATCATTGCGGGACTACGTGCAGACGGCTGCTGCGCTTGCTCATACTGGCAAGGCTATATACCTGGATTGAGATCTTGCTCATCAATCCCTGCAAGTCTCATGATACCGTTTCTAGCGCCACAGTTAGGCCAGTGCTGGACTTACTAGTGGGCTACAACGCATTGATATTGTCATAGCGCGCTGCAAAATTGTGTCATGAATCAGGACTTCGGAGATCTAGACTGGCCTGGATAGCAATCCCGCGTACTTCTGACCTCGAATCTCCATGCCGGTTGCCGCGTTTGAATCCGTCTCATTCCTCCAAATTTAGACTGTGCAAATATATGGTTTGGTAACTGGGCACTCCATTACGGTGCCTTCGTCAAAATGCTGTCTTACAATGTTTTACATAAATTGAGCGCGGCGTGGATCGTTGAGACGTAATAGAAAAGCCCTAATAATCAAGCTCTATTTAGCTTCTTCTTCCCTGTACTTATTTCATACTTTTTTCTTGGCCTCATTCCTTTCATTCTTCCGAAACTGCAAATCGGGTTTCTTCGGATTCTTTCCCCACCCACGCCAGTGATTGACACTTCCCATTTCCGGCTTGTTTTCGATCGCGGGGTCACTTGTCCTGGAGAAGGCCATTTTTGCCCGTGTCCCGTCGCTCTCTTCCTCTTATCCTAAAAAAACCAGCAGGAAGCTGGCGCTCGTACAGCCCTTCCCGGAAACGGCATATCCGGAAGGCATCCATAGGAGAGGGCCCCTGCAGTGTATCCACCACTTTGGCTCCTGAAACATGTGGCCCGGAAAGAGCAAAGGGAAAGGCAGGGCTACCGACATGCCCATTCCTAGTCCCATACCACGAAGAGTGTTACGGGGGCGGGATCCTGAAGGTAGCGGGGGATCCGATGGCATCGTTTTACCGTTGGAATATGTTGCGGATGGACCATACGACGTGTGAGTTACTCTGCATATTTTTTCGTTGGACTGCGGGTGCTTGGTCAAATTGGCACATACAAGATGTTAGGGCACCGTCTCCTTGCCCTCTGAATGCTTGGGGGCTCAGTGCGGGGGTGGCTGTGGAGAGGAAGCCTCAATGCGTATAGCACGTATGATGCGCGGGAATTCCGGAAATCGCTCTCTTCATTCAGATATACATTGGGCCACGGCGTTCAAGTGCTCAAGCTGCAGCTAACACTTTCCATTGCAGTTCCTACGTCCTGCCTATTCTTTTTGGTTCCGACTCGGTCACCCCCCAAAACCTGACTCTGCAGGTCGACACGGGATCATCAGATTTAGTGAGCGCCTAGTTCTGTCGCCTTGGACTACAACTGACCTCGGAGTAGTGGGTCGCGTCCTCCTCGTGTAGCTCGTCTGCCTGCGGTCAAGCGCCGCTTTACGACCCTTCGAAAGCGATCCCTACTAATGCCAATTTCGCCATTCAATATTTGGTGGGCAACGTATCTGGCCCAATAATCTGGGACACGGTCACGGTTGGGGGTTACAGCATAGATTATCAAGCTCTTGGTGCGCCGCATCCTCCAACCTATAACACTGCCATTGATCCTGCCCAACAGCCGCCGCGGACGTAGTCGACTCCGAACCATTATCCTCTCAATTTTCAGGTGTTCTCGGTCTCGCGCTCCCCGCCAACTCAATCATCTCGGAACAAGTTCAACCCGGGATCGGGGATGATCCTGACGGCGCTGTATGGGCGTCCAACCTGTTCTCCATCACCCCCATCTCCTCCGCGCCATCTGCCCGCTTCCTCTCCATTGCACTCGAACGACCCGGTAGCACAACAATACCTTCAGTGCTTGGTATTGGGCGGCATCCTGCTCAGCTCGTTCCCGATCCGTCAAAGATCGCGTATGGACCGCTATACGGGCCTTCAAGCAAGGGGCCGATGTTTTGGAAGGCAGCAGTTCACGAAATTACCGTGTATACAGAAAACGCGCGGCTGCCGATTCAGCTGCGCGGCGTGAGCGGCGTGTTTCCGAGTGCGGTACTCGACACCGGCGTGCCTGTGATTCTTACCACCAGGGTCATAGCGGATGCGATTTATGGTGCTATTGGCATTCAGGCCGGCTCGGACGGTACCTGTACGTTTTCTTTATTCCCGTCATACCCGACCATAACTTCCATCGGGCACAGATTATCTCCCCTGCACGACTCCGCTAAATATGACATTCACTCTGGACTATCGGGATGAGATCCCTGTACACCCATTGGACCTGTCGACTCCCCCGCCGTCGAAATCGTCGAATCCTACCTTTTGTATAGGGCTCATCCAAACATCTGCCGATGCAACGCTCAGCAACCCGTCCTCGGGTATCGGGGATATGATTCTCGGGGTTCCCTTCCTGCGTAACGTGTTCGTGGCTTGCCTCGTCCTCTCTGCTGGTGCTGATCTCACTTGCAGTTACACGGTCCTCGCGTACGACACACCGGCCGCAAATGGCACCTTCCCTATCCCCATCGCCAACGACTCAACGACAATTCGCCCCCGTCTTGGGCTCATGAGCCTTACGGATCCAACCGTTGCAATGGATGAATTCCATCGCGTGCGTGTTCTGAACCAACCCCTTGGTGACTCAGGTAAATTCGGAAACTCCGATTCAAGCGGGTCGCACAAGCAGAACGTCGGCATTGACGTGCTCATCGGGCTCGCCAGCTTTGTCGGGCTGTGTGTCCTGCTATTCGGCCTCCGATGGTTGTGTATGCGCCGCAGATTGCGACGCAACGCGAACAACAACCTTAGTGCCCGTGACACGAAATCGACGAGGGATCTAGCCCTTGCGCTGGGAGGGTATCAACTTACTCGCCGCGGCGGAGATGCCGAGGACGGGCTCCCCACTGAAGACGAGCTGCGCACACGGCGGTACGAAGCGTATATGCATTCGTTGCATACGGTCAGCACGGACCGCACGCAGATCGAGCCAATAATGGAGGATGGCGTTGTCGGTCCGGGTGTCGGATTTACTAAAGCGGGGCTCACTGAGGAGCTGCAGCAGCCAGAGGCATTGCCCACGTCACCACTGCCTCCTTCTCCCCTACCGACATCCCCACGGGACCACTCACCGCTCCTCCAGGAGCAATTCCCTGAACGCCCCCGACATAGCCGAGTGCTTAGCGTCAGTCTCCCGCTACTCCCGGATGCGGATGTGGAGGAGGAACTCAACCCGACGTCCATGGCGGGTATTGGGACCGCGCGCCACAGCGCCAACCTCAGTTCTCTTCCGCGCGGACGTCCGCTTGTAAGCCCAAATTCGCATCGCTTGTCCGCCAGCCCGAGCCACAGTCCAGAATTATGACAGTGATTCTGCGTCTCGGTTTCGTCTATTGCCTATGTTATCATCGCTCTCCTGGACTTGTTGTATCTATACCTAATCTGCGCCTCTTCCGCGCGTTCAAGCATCAGTATTTTATTACAACCCCCTCATTTAGCACCACGGACTATTATGTACTACCACCTGTAACTTCTCCCATTCTTAACTAGGAATACATACCATGCGCTATGAACCGTCACTCTCTTCGCTCTCAGCGGTTTTTGTTTTGAGGGTTTACGCGTAGGGTTTCCATCCTCCAATCACATAATTAGTATTTCGGTTAATCTTCATTTGATCTAGACTACAGAACGCCGTCGATCCACGCCGTATGCCGTCTGACGAGTTCGCCGATGATGTCCTCCTCGATTTCCTTCCCCTCCGTCGAAGACGTCGGCGAGATACGAATCCATGATTCGACAAAGGTCATACTCTCGGAGGCCTCATCGGATAGATGTGTTTGCGGCTTCGGGGGCGGTGGTGGCGCGGAAGAGCTCGTTTCGCCATCGGCAGCTGGCGCGATGTCCGCGACTGGCACCTGTGGATCAGCAATCTCAGATTCAGCGCTTGGCTCTGATCCCGCTGCCGGTGTGGTGACCGACGGCTCTGGCGCAGGTTCTTCGATGCTAATTGAACCGTCCAGTTGGGTTTCAGGCTCTGACGCTGGCTCTGGATCCTCCGCACCCGGTGGCAGAGGTGGCAGTGGCTTCCTCTTCCGCTCGACAAAGACGACCTGGAATTTGCGCGTATGGAGTTCATTCCCGATAACAACCTGGTGGCCGTATCTCTCCAAGGCCGCGCGCGCCTTGGGGATAAGAAGTCCATCGTCGGTTTCGAGCTGGAATAACGCTGAGTATGGCACTCGTTAACAAGAACACACTGGGCATGTACCTTGAACGACACGATGTACCCGTCACGGGTCCATTCCTCCACCATGGGCTTCAGGACTTTGGGCACCTGGTCCATCTCAATGTGCAAGCTGCCTTTTCCAGACTGGATCTTGTGCTCCGACTGTGGGTGGGTGGATGGATTAGCATCGGTGTCTACGCAGGATGAGACGACGGACCATCTTTTGCCGGGGAAGGAAAAAATCGCTGACGGCCGCCGCAAGATAGTACATCGCGCGGCGCCGAAGAACGGAGAGCTCCTGGGAGACGGCCCGCAGGAGCCATAGATAGTCGTCTACAGTGACGAACGTGAGCGTGTGCAGTGTGCCCGCAGCCTGAACGCCCTTGTAAGCAGTGAGCACCGACAGGAGATCTCCGTCAGTGCGCTTGTCTGCGGTGATGCCAACGGTACTCTCTTCAACGGCCAAAAAGTCGAGGAAGGGGTTGGTAGAGTGGGAGTAGTGTCGGCTAAAGGGCTGCAGGCTGAACTGCCGGTGCATAAAAATCACTGCGTATCCGGCCTTGAGAAAATATTCTGCGGAGGTCGCGCCACGCGTTCCTAGAAATTGTTAAAAGGACGAGACTTGGCGAAAAAATAGTCTTGCTTACCAGCACTGAAGTTATCCAGGAAGCGCACGCTGTAAGAGCGCAGCGTGAGATCTATCCAGAACGCAAGCGTATCGCTCTCACACATTGAGTTCCAGTGGTACCGTTGTCCCGCCGCTCTGTGTCATGAAAGATTAGTGCCCTGTCTCGTTGGAAATATACCAGGCTTACAGTAACCAGCACGACATTCCGGTTCTGCGCGGCCTGACGAGCCACAAACTCCTTGACGCCCGCGATCTCCTGGGCAAGCAATGGTGGGGCCGGCTGAGTCGCAAAATACGATTCAGCAGAAAAGGATGTGGGGGCTTGCATCGGATGCGCTAGTCTGGGGGCCAAATCCCCTGGCATATGTTGCGCGGAAGACCGTAGAAGTGCAGAGGAAACGAAGGAACCTCTGCTGTTATCGTAGGCAAACCGGACCGTCTAAAAGCCCTGGAAGCTGCCGATATCGATTGGTTGGCAGCGAAGTACGTGAAAAGAGGGCCAATGTAGCGGGATTGACTGCACAGAGCTTGGCTTGGGTCTATGGCGGGCGTTTGAGGGTCGCGTTTCAGCGTTACGGACGTTGCGGTCGGTCGAGAACTTGAAACAGCAACGACAAACACAGAAACAAGCAGACTTTCATTTATATGCAACTCTTGCGGGAAAGCGTTGGTATCGAGATAGGTAATAATGTTAAGTGCAAGAGATTGTATGCAAGGAAAGATCGTAGACAGAATAAATAACAGACCGGAAATCACGATCGGAGTCCGCCAATTCTCGCCCAGAACATATCCTCTCGCAGGCGGACCAGCTCCTTCCACGTCCGCTCCTCCCATGTCACGTCCCCGACGTACGCTTCGTGATCCTCATCGTCTTCCTTCTCTGAGACCTTTGCTTCTTGGTCCTCGTCGGCGCGTCCATTCACTTCGGGCTTGTCCTCCACATCGTCTTTGATTTCCGCTGGGGTAGGCGAATCCACTCTTGGGATCTCTACCTCCGCATTTTTCTCTTCGCCTGCTTTCCCCGTCTCCTCGTTTTGCTCAGTAGCTTCAACGACAGCATCCGCCTCGGCGGGCGTAGGAGTCTCGGCATTAGGCTTGGCCTCTTCTTCTGCTTTAAAGTTCGATGCCTCCACATCAGGCACCTTCTCGACTGCCTCCGCAATGGTCGTCTCCTTTAACCCCTCACCACTAGCGATTACAGGGATTTTGGAGACAGCGTTCGCAGCCCCATCCGAGGGGGCGTCGGGCGGAGGAGGCACAGGTCGCCGCGCCGCAGCACGGCGAGGAAGTGGTGGCGGCAGCGCGCCAGCTGGTGTCGGGCCGGCAGGAGTCGTCTCAGTCGTTGCGCCAGCAGGAGCCGGTGCGTCGTCGTGGGAGGCAGAGGGCGTGCTAGGGCGCGATACAGGTAGTGCTACCTGATGTGCCGAGAAGCGCTTTGGTTTGACCTCCTCCGGCCTAGGAGGATCCACAGGTGTATCGAGGTGCGGGTTCGGCAGATCAGGCGACGATGCGGGCTGCTCCTCGGGCGGCGGCGGCGGCGGAGCCGGAACGGTCGATTGGCGGACACGCCCTTCACTTCGCTTGGGCAACGGGGGAGCAGGCGTGGTCGGCCTGGAAGGCGCAGAGATTGTAGGATGTATAGGTGGCGGTACCGGCAGGCCCTTTTCTTTATCTTTCTCCTTCTCCTTCTCCTTCTCCTTCTCCTTCTCCTTGTCCTTAGCTGCGTCTCCACTCCAGCTCACCGCGCGCTCCCCTAGCTTGCTGGCCATACCCCACAGGCCGCGGCGACGTGGCGGCACTGGCGGCGGCCCCATTCCATCACCTGCGGCCTGCTGCGTGGGGAGGAGCGTTGGCATCTCTTCCTCCCATACCCGCTCGACGATACCGGTGCGTACGAAGGACCAAAGCGTGCACGTCGCACGGAGGCGCGTGAGGCACCATCCAGAGGTACAGAGAGGGTAAATCGTCGTTGATGTGGAGGAGGATTGGGTAAGTGAGTTTAGCGAGAGATTGGTTAGGCTGTTGGTGTTCTGCGGTTGTTGGGCAGCAGGGCGCGATGAGCCAACCGACGGAAGGAATGGGGAGGGACTGGAGGTCCGGGTGGGTGGGTTCATGGGTTGCGGCGGCGGAAGCGGCACCGCAATGCGGAAGATGTAGATCTGCGGGGGGTATGGCGCCGAATGCTCGGGCAGTGCCTGCGGCGGGGGGCGGGATAATGAACGCGGAGGGGGCGTGGGCGATCCGTTCGGGGTGGTGTAAGAAAGGGTCTTCTTAATGACGGATGCGGACCATGAGTTGTTCGAGCCACTGTTGTTCATGGAGGGGTGCGTGGGAGGGCGTGAGTGGTGGTGAGAGGGTAATTCAGGAGCGGAAAAGACCGGGGTACCACAGAGTGCGCAAGATATGTTATTGCTGCTGCTGTTAAGGCCGGGTATATTGCCATTGGCCCCAGAATTCGAAGACGACTCCGAGAGCAGTGCACTAGAAGACATAGGTTCGATAGTGAGTTGCCCTGTGTGTATAGCAGCAAGAACGGAGCGTCGAGACAGCCAGTTGAGAGAAGGTGCTAGATCGAGCCTGACGGTAGGCTCCCTGCAAAAGTAAGTCAGGTGGGGCACTTTTGAAAAGAAAAGAAACATACGAATCTTCGGAAGACAGTCGTGCCAAGAATGGCATGGGCAGAAGCGTCGTCATCGCAGGCGGGGAGGAAGATGATGGATGCACGGAGCGCAAATGCGCAACAAACAGGAGGAATTCCTGATAAGGTAAATGTGAGCTCAGCAGACGCGTTTCCTTGACCAGAACGCCGCTGCCCCCACTCCGCCGATCCACCCACTTGCCCTTGCCCATAACGACCTGCATATCCCGCGCCTTCCTTTCGGCTTCATCCTTCTCAGTTTGCAGCGTTTGCATCTGCTGCTGCATCATGCCCACCATCTCCTCCGCACCCTTCAATGCGGTCTCAGCCTGCTCGACTCTACGCTCCGTCATCGCCTGTGAATAGCGGGCCTCCGCGACCATAGTGTTCGCCTGGGCGAATAAAGTCGCGCTCAGGTCATCCAAATCCTTCTCGATATCCGCCTTTGCGCTCTCAGCTTGCCCACGCTGTGCCGCCTCATCTGTCGCCTTCTCCATCAGCCGAGTGAGTTCTGCTGTGACATGCGACTTCTCCACAAGTAGTCCGGTATTGAGCGCGGAAAGGTTGCTGCGTGCGCTCGAGCTCCAGTTGGGATATTTTCAGGGTAGATTGACGCGCTTGGGCCGATGCCATATGCAAGTCGTCCTCGAGGTCCGACACGCGGTCGTACGATTTGACGAGTTTGCCGTTTAGCTGGGTCACTTGGGAGAATAGGTCTTGGATTTGAGAGCGCAGAGAGGTGATGACCATCTCTTGGGCGTCGGGATCCGAGCCATTCTGGTGCGGCGGAGAGCTCGTGGGTTTGGATATGTCGCCATTGGTGCTTAGAACCGGACTGGTGGCAGTTTCTGGTAATTCCGAGGTGTCCACCATAGCTTCAATCTAACGGAGGAACTCAGCCCCTGTAGTTAAGCCGAGAGCAGGTTCCCGCACCACTGGGTAGAATTCAAGTTCCAATTAGCTTGAGTCTGATTGAAAAGTGAGATCCACGAGTCGAGCATGGGGTTTAGAACGTGCGCACCACCAAAAGCAGAGGCGAACGTGTCTTGAACAGAGGCTTCAAACTACGATTGGACGCGTCTGTATGTTGGTTTCGAGAGCTGAGAGTCGAAGAACAATGAAGAATCTGTGTACCACGTATCATGACATCAGCTGCGAGAAAGCTAAAGCTAAAGACCCATACCTGCGTTCCTGATGTGAAAAAGGGCACTCTGGTTGTAAAGACTATACAGTGGCCGATAGCTGTATGACGGTACGGTTGTTCTTGCACCGAGACAGAGAAACTCGAAGTTGGTGCCGGTTAAATTGGTCGAGCCCCAGTTCCCCCCCAAAAAATGTAGAGATTAAAGAAAGTTATATGTTGAGAACCCCTTGGTCAAGGGAACACGCCTGGGGTCAGGATAAAAACTTGTTAAGCTGGCGGCCAAAACAGAGCGAAAGCTGAGGCCAAGGGTGTTGCCAAACAGCGCCATGATCATGTAAAGTTCCGTCTTTCTCCCTGCTTTCGACACCGTGACTTTTTCTTTCTTTCTTCAGTTCCCGTTCGCAACGGTTCGCTGCAGTCCGTTGCATTCAAATTAGGATCAAGGCCGAATCTTTGATTCAACAAGTAAAATTCCTCACGACACGGGCAAGGTGTAGTAAGTCTCATACTAGTAGTACTAAATCAAGACCAGCAACTTGAATTGAGTGCTGCGCGCGACCATTTTTCGACCCCGGATGCCTTCTTTCTCGCCAAACATCCCTGGTCTCTTTTAAGTCGACTCCCCGCGAACACCGGACCCGTGTAATGCCGCCAAATCTAGCCTAACAGCGCCACTAGCCTTGGCCCATTTATCACTGAACGCACAGCTGCCACGCCCTTTTCATTTAAACCTTTAGGCCCGCCAAATGACGGACTCGCAAAGGACCTTTAGGACCGGTAATGAGCACCGATACTCTCGTCGCTAATGACCGCGATGCCTGGACCATTGCACTGGTTGGTGCGCCGGGGGTAGGAAAGACGCGGTTCATCAGTCGAGTACGTTTCGTTCCAACGGGTCCCGTCTCGCCGCCTGATTCATATATATCAGTTCGTGTTGAACGACTTTGGAGGTCCGTGATACCGCCAGCACATGTGAACCGATTACTGACACCGTTTTTCTAGTCTGTGAACTGTCTCCTGATATTGAGTGAGAGTTGACATCACCGCAGGACCTCGAAAGCTCCGCGATCAAGCAAGAATTTTCGCGGCAAATCTTCGTGGACGGCCAAAAGACCATCATCACTTTGGTCGACGTGTATCAATCCCAGCGTGCGCAGCGAATTTTCTAGTCATATCAAACGTCGACTTTCTTCTAGACGGAACACACGACGAGGATGCTGCAGGCGCTGTGCTTCGGTCAGCATCGGCTCTTTGCCTGTGATAAGCGCTAAATATTCCCTCTTTCAGCGATGCAGACGCCTTCATCCTCATGTACAGCACCACGTCGCCATATTCCTTGCAGGACGTTGTAGCCTACACGTGCACTGTGCGCCGCGCCAAGGCTACCTACGCGCACGATCCGGTACTTCTATTGGTAGCGAATCAGAGCGACCGCCCGGCGCAGGACCAAGAGGTCTCTAGTTTGGAAGGCTCAGCTCTGGCGAAGGAGCTCAACTGTGGATATGCGGAGGTGTCTGCGAAGACAGGGTATGGCGTGCAAGGTGTTGCTGAAGCTCTTGTACGCATATTACGCGCGGAGAAGGAGCAGCGCACCAGGAAACAAGGCAGGATGAAGAGCGTCTGGGGATTCTTGACTCGCCGATGAGATGTCTTATATATACGGAGAAGGTCTCGAACCACCTTGCGCCAATATCTCTCAGCGAAGGTCTTTTGGCGCGGTTTTCATGACGACGGTTATCGTTCACTTCTCTCATATGTTCAGCGGCTTCCTGGATTCTGGATGTCATTCGCCTACAGTCTCCCGTATGTTCAAAGACAGTTCCTTGGCGCCGTTGTGACTCTCCACGTCATTTCCTGCTGCCTAATCTACAGTTTGCCTTGGCGGCGCCTCATGTTCTCTTCTTCGCAGGCCCTGCGATTGCCCTGCGATAAGATTTTCGAGAACTGAACGTCAGCATAAAGCGCTATCTCTCGAAGCAGATGGCATGCGCAACAGGCCAGGTGCGTCCGTATAAATACCGTGAATATTCCCACTGCCCCACATCCCCACTTTCTTGCTCTCGCTCCCTGCTCGACGATGTCGGAGACGCCCAAATTTCTTTCGAATGAGAAGGAGGCATTTTGGTTTCAGCGCCGCGTGTTTCTCGAAAAAGCCGGCTACCGACTGCGCCCAAAGTTTAATCCTGGCTTCGTGGGGCCGAAGCCACCCAGCACGTATAACCTTGGCGATGATCACACAGCCCAGCATCCGGTGCGCCATATTTATTGTCTACGCAGTTGATTATCACATCTCATTTTCGTCATTAGAGGAAACACATTATGGACGCCGAACGGATATCTGACAACCAGCAGGTTATGTTGAAATGGATCTCAAAAAAGACGCATCCGTTTGAAGTCGAAATCGGACGTTTGTTCTCGGCGCCGGCGATGGCGAAAAATCCAAGAAACCACTGCATTCCGATTTTGAACGTTTTGCAGGATCCACACGACCAAGACAAGCAGATCATCGTCATGCCCCGTTTAATACGATTTGATGAACCTATCTTCGATACGGTTGGCGAAGTGATAGACTGTTTCCGTCAAATATTCGAGGTACGTTCTCTGGGCTGTTCTTGTCTTCTTTTTTTCCCTTCTGACCAACATTTTCGAAAAGGGGATACAATTTATGCATGAGAATCTTGTGGCACATCGGTATGTCAGCTTACATACTGTGTATTCACGGCGCTGATTGACGCCTCACAGTGATTGCAGCCTCCTCAATATCTTGCAGGATCCAACAGAGTTATATCCTCGTGGCTTTCATCCCGTCAATTACTGCCTTAATCCAACCAACGATGGCTTGGCGTACTACATTACACGCACAGAATGCTGGCCTCGTTACTACAATCATCGATTTCGGGCTTTCCCGCCGCTACGATCCCTCCAAAGGCCCCCCAGTAGAGCACGCAGTTTCCAGTGGCGATAGAAATCCACCAGAATACGGCGCCGAGTGCAATCCCTTCCCCGCCGACATATATTGCTTGGGCAACCTTCTGAAGCGGCACTTCATCCGGTCGGATCCCTCCTGCGTGGTGCGTTGTTTTAGTTAAATTATCCCGTTGAGCGCGCAGGCTGACTCAACTTTGGGCACAGTGTGGAGGCGACAGACACCCGCCGCTGCAGTTTTTGAAACCCCTCGTCGACGACATGACGCACAATAACCCAGCGATGCGGCCGACGATCGGCGAGGTCATCGTGCGGTTCAACCACGACTGCGCGCGGCTCAGCCAGTGGCAGCTTCGCAAGCCGGGTCAGGCATTGGAGTGGCATGCGTGGTTTAACCAAGCACTCCGGCAAGTAAAGAATATCTTCAAAGGTATTCCTGCGCTCCCATCCCACAACACTACGACATCTCGGACGTTGAGTGCCCGAATGCGAGCGTTTTATACGAAATCTCCCAAAGCGGGTTAGCAGACAATGCTTGTGAGCTCGGGGGCCTTATTGACTTCCCTTAATATGTGTATTTACGCGACATGTGTTGTTGTAACTCTGATAATATGCGGTTTCACAAATTCAACACATCTCACGTGATCGTTTTGGTTGAATTTCGGAACAAATTGTTTTTCGAAAGCCAACGTTACGTTCTGGTTCCCACTTAACCCATTTTCAGCGGAAGGGCATCTCTACTAATTTTGAGCCCTGGTTCCTTGACGACATCCTGCCGACGGAGATCGTATCGATTGCGGGTGTCTGAGCGAGCACAAGTCAATGCTGGTCCAGACGACATATTATCAACCCAACCCGCCGGGCATCGCAGCTTCATCCGGTAGGACTGCTATCGAGGAAGGGTTGTAAGCTTGGGTTTGGAAAGCTCGTGGAATGGCACTACGACTGTTAGGTACACTGGAGAGGGATCTATTCGAGGAAACCATTCGCTATTTAAAACCCAAGACGCCGTCAGCTTCAAGCAAGCACGGGCTACTACGCACGCCCCGGAAACCCAAACCTGAACCGCCATCCAAATACGTCGCAACCAGAGCGGGGATCAGCCTCCTCAAGATACCGTTCGGCGTCCTGTTCCCCAGTCAACACATAACGTCCGTGTTGAACCCATGGGAAGTCTGTATAGTATAAAAGACGTGGGGCTTTCGTGTGTTTATTCAGCTGGCCTTACCCACCCTCTAAACAACTTACCTGTGCTGGACACAAGTAGTTCGTTCACGACCCCGACCGTTTACGAATCTCCACGACCTCGACGCCGGCCCTCCACGATAAATATCCGACACGACCGCGCTCGCTCGATAATCACACACACAGGTCTTCATGTTCCGTACCGCCTCCGTAATCGTCCTTGCCTCCGCGATCTTACATGCGTCAGCGCTCGCAGTGCGAAAGAGTCCATTAGGACAGAAGCACGTACCTCTCATCATTCAAGTTGAAATGAATATTAACCCGAATCCTTTAGCCACTCGGGAGTTACTCTAAAACCCTCGTCTAAAATTCCAACTACGACGCGTTTCCCCCGATTGGTGTGCCGGCATCAGCAAGCAACGATGCGCCTCAGAGCACCCAGGGGCCCGACTACCAGGGCCCGCTGGGTGGAGGGACGTTGCAGTCAGATTCGCCCGGCCCGGGCCCAATCATACCAGTGTCAGTGTCCACCACTGCTCCGCATGGCACCCAGACGATATCCTACAAGCGCGACCCGGACAGCACGCAGAGCGCTTCGCATAAGGAGCACCACATGCATCATCACCATGAGTGTGGCGGCGGAGGCGGGAATGAGGGACCCGGGCCGGAGTCAGCAACCAGCGTCGGGACAGCGCCGTTTCCGGATCGATCCAGCTTGGTACCAACTCCAATACCGATAATACTTCACTCAAGTATGAAGGCAGTAGGCGATTCGACGGAAACTGCGAGCGGGACCGACGTGCCCGGCGCGAGCGCTACAGATCAGGTCGGTGCGAGCGCGACTGATGAGGCCATCAGCCCAAGCGCGACGGACGACACGTCGTCGAGCGAGGATACCACCGGCGGGGCAATGAGCGGCGACACAGCACGACGCACGTGGGTTGGGCGGGAACTGGATTTGAACCTAGACTAGGTGTTGGATACTTCGTAAATCAGTGCGATGCCAGGAAGTTACGAGGGGTGGGTTTGCTGTCCAAGGATAATATAACTTCTTTGTCCTTCTCACAGTGACCGCGGTGCCAATCCGAAGTTGAAGTGCACTTACAAGCTTTCATTTTGCGGCCGAGAAGAGGATGAGGTTGGGAGCATAACAAGACGGACAACTGAGGATGATCTTGCAATTATTAATAGATCGGAAACACTGGGCGGAGCCGGTCTAAGCGGCAATTGTTGATATTTATCCCAAGCGGGAGTTGTTCCCCGAGATTCGGGAACCACGTGTCATTTGCGCCGAGCGTTCCAGCTGCTTGTCCGTTAATCTGTCTTGATAAAGAACTTGGTTGCAGCGGGATGCGGAAAAGAGTTCGAAAAAAGTACATGTTCCACAACCCGTCATATCCGATGTTTCGACCGCTGGCGGTGCCTTGGCCAGTCGGATCGTCGCCAGCCTCCACGGATCCGTCTCCACAGTTCCGTAATGGACCAAACGAAGGCGGTATCGATTTAAGCGAGAGCTACGGTCGCAAGAGACACAGGTCATCACTGTGATTAGATTTAGGTTCAATTCGAGGGAAGTTGAAAGAAGTCTTGACGTGGCGAGAGAGAGAAAATTGGGGGAAAACGGTGACTGGGTTTTTCTGAGAGATACTCTGGTGAAAGAAGTCTTGGAAAAGAGGTTTGGATCTTTTCTTCTTGAGTTCTTGAACGGACATATCTTTCCGTCGGTTGATTCAGGCCGTCAAGAGGAAGGCGGTGTTTTTGCCCCTGGGCGGCTGTTTGTGTCTGTGTACCAGGGCCCTCCTGAATTCCGTCACCGACACCAGCGAAACGCTTATAATCGGCAGCTGTGCACACCGATTCCTCTCTTCTTTCACTTTGCCCACCACCTCCTCTTCATAGAACCGTTCCCTCTCCTTCCTCCCAGTACGTGTTGGCAGCTTCCTTCACGAAATAAACAGGGCGATTCACTGACCTGCTTACCCAGTTATCTGCTCGTTATAACGCGATGTGTGGTATATTTGCCTACTGCAGTTTCTTGAAGGAGAAGGTGTGTTATCTCTTCGATTTCGATCCTGCGCCGGGGACAGCGGCGCATCGAGAAGTGGTGTCATTTCGCTGCGCGTCGGTAGCCGCGGTGGAGTTGTGACGTTTGCCCGCTCGGTAACGCGATAGCCTTCAGAAGAGTCCATACGGTCGCTTCTGACGCGACACTCCACTGTTTGTATACTCTGGCACCCTTGTTCTTGCTGCGCGATGTCCCCGCCGTTGCGATTCCGCGATAACAGGCTTTCGTTGCTGATGTATAATTTCAGCGCCGCCAGGAGATTCTTGAAGTCCTCTGCGCAGGTCTTGCTCGCCAGGAGTATCGTGGATACGACTCTGCCGGGCTCGGTATCGATGGCGACAAATCGGGCGAGGTGCTCTACTTCAAAGAAGTCGGAAAGGTCGCTGGTCTGCGGAAGAAGATCGCGGGATCCACTGTCGACGTAGAAAAGTCCTTCTTGTCCCAGGTTTCCATCGCCCACACTCGCTGGGCAACTCACGGACCCCCGTCTGAGCGTAACTGCCATCCCGTCCGCTCCGACGACAAGAACGAGTTCTGCGTCGTGCACAACGGCATCGTCACCAACGGCGCTGAACTTAGGCTCGTCTTACAAAAGCGCGGATACGTGTTTGAAACCGACACGGACACTGAGGCCGTTGCGAAACTCATCAAGTACGTCTACGACTCGCAGCCCGACAAACGGGCCACTTTCACCGAGCTCGTCAAGACCGTGCTCAAGGAGCTCGAGGGCTCGTTTGCTTTGGTTTTTAAGTCGACCCACTTCCCCAATGAGGTCGTCACCGCCCGTCGTGGATCCCCTCTTTTGATCGGTGTCAAGACCGACAAGAAGCTCAAGGTCGACTTTGTCGACGTCGAATTTGCTGGGCAAGATAGCGATGCCAAAGTCGACTCTCGTATGATCCTCTTCCACCCGCTATCTACTGCGTATCTTATTCCTTCTCATTTACAGTCCAGCCTCAGTCCCCGGGCAGCATGCTCGCGCCACCCACGGTCAGCCCCAAAGTCCTGCGCACTCAATCACGAGCCTTCATGTCTGAGGACGGACTTCCTCAACCCATCGAATTCTACATCGCGTCCGACGCGGCGGCCATTGTCGAGCACACTAAGCGCGTGCTGTACCTCGAGGATGACGACATCGCCCACATCGCCGAAGGCGAGCTGCACATCCACCGCTTGCGCCGCAAGGATGACGGTGACCAGACCCCCGGGCAGATTGCGACCACTCGCAGCATCGAGACCCTTGAGCTCGAGATTGCGGCGATCATGAAGGGCAAGTTCGACACATTCATGCAGAAGGAGATCTACGAGCAGCCCGAGTCGGTCGTCAACACCATGCGTGGTCGCATCAATTTCGACACAAACAAGATCACCCTCGGTGGTCTGCGTGCATACCTCCCCATCATGCGCCGCTGCAGGCGTATCGTGTTCATCGCGTGCGGGACGAGCTACCACTCCTGCCTTGCGACGCGTGCGATCTTTGAGGAGCTGACGGAGATTCCCGTCAGTGTGGAGCTTGCGAGCGACTTTTTGGACCGCAAGACGCCGATTTTCAGAGATGACGTGTGTGTGTTCCTGAGCCAGAGTGGAGAGACCGCCGACACCATCCTGGCGTTGCGGTACTGCCTCGAGCGCGGGGCGCTGTGCATTGGTGTCGTCAACACCGTCGGCTCGACCCTCTCCCGCGAGACCCACTGTGGTGTGCACATCAACGCTGGGCCGGAAGTCGGTGTCGCTTCGACGAAGGTGCGTGTCAGTTTTAAATGGTCGAGAGCTTGTATTGATGAGTGCGCAGGCGTACACGTCCCAATACATTGCCCTGCTCCTTATGGCCCTCCAGCTGTCCGAGGACCGCATCTCATTCTCTGAGCGCCGCAACCAGATCATCGATGGCCTGCACTCCATGCCCGGGATGATCAAGAAGGTCCTCGATCAGGACAAGGCGCTCCAGCAGCTCGCTACCACCATTGCGGACAACAAGAGTCTGCTGCTCATGGGCAGAGGATACCAGTACGTCTTCCCTATCTCACAGGCAATCCATGGCGCTCATCCCTTGCTAGATACGCCACCTGCCTGGAGGGTGCGCTCAAGATCAAGGAAATCAGCTACATGCACTCTGAGGGTGCGTTCTTCGCTTCTTAGTCCCGTACTACCTCCATGCTGACTCTACTTCTGTAGGTATCCTTGCCGGCGAACTCAAGCACGGCCCCCTTGCCCTGATCGACGAGAACATGCCGGTGATCATCATCATGACCCAGGACTCGCTCTACCCCAAGGTGCAGTCCGCCTTTGCGCAGATCACCGCGCGCAAGGCCCAGCCGATCGTGCTCTGCAATGAGGGCGACGAGGGCATCCCCGCCGGCGCCAAGACGATTCGCGTGCCCAAGACCATTGACTGCCTCCAGGGCCTGCTCAACATCATCCCGCTGCAGCTGCTCAGCTACCACCTCGCCGTCAAAAACGGCGCCGACGTCGACTTCCCCCGTAACCTGTGCGTATTCATGTCGCGGCATCCTCCCTTCGTACTCACTTCACTTCGCTTGTTTCCAGGGCCAAGTCTGTCACCGTCGAGTAGAGTGCCCGACACTATGCCATTACCCAAAGGGGACTCCAGTATCGCTCTTTTTCTTCCTTCCTTCCTCGCTGGCGCATGTGTGCATGGCTTGCCCGACGCTCATACGGACCTTAAAATTACTGTACTTTTACATTATGTGGACTCTTGTGTATACGTATCGGCTACGTGTGCGGATTCTCCTTGTTCACATATTAGTTGACTGAATGGACGAGTATTCGTGTCTTACTTAGACTGGGAGGGTTCCAGACTGTGACTTCATATCTTTGCGAATTGTGGGCTTGTGTAGGCGCTTGTCGGTGACAAATGATTTTTTTTTTTTCACTGTCTATGACATTGCTACTAAACGAGTACTCAAGCCTCGAGCGGGAGCTGCGGAACGTGGCTTTTATTTTGTGCTGATTCCAGTTGCCGTCGAAGGAGATCTAATTCAAGGCCCATCGCTTTCTTCATCCGCTTCTGCTCGTCGCGGTCCATTTCCATTTCAATGAACCTTTCTTTCCAATGATTACACTGTGCCTGCCTCTTATCTAGAAGCAGGCGCGCCCTCCCTACATCTCGAACCGGGTCCGCACCAGTTGGCTTTGATTCCGCCGCGTCCTTGCCTTCTTCTCGTTCGTCGGGGCTCTCGCCAGCAGCAGATAGAAGCTGGAATAGTCGACACCATTCTTCATCAAAACCTAGAATCTCGCCATCTTTCCTGCCAAAGATACCGAACGACTCCAGCACACCGACCAGACGCTCGATATTCTGGTTCGCAAGCTGGAGTTGGTCCCGGACCATACTCTGGCCAGCGACTGCGCTTGCGATAGATGCCTGCAGCGCGGCTTCCCGGCGCCAGGTATCCTCCTTGATGGTGGCGAGAGCAGTGCGCAGGTCTGCAATTTCCCGCTGAGCGGCAGCAGTGTGAGCGTGGACTTCCGATTCAATCAGAGCAAACATCTGCTCTGCACCCTCGTGGATAACATTTGAGCGTACAGGCTGGATCTCCTGTGCACCTTGTAGCTGAGGGATAGAGTCCATGATGGCGGAGATCAACGCGGGTTTAACAGGTTTGCTTCCTGTTGTCGGCATGCACCTGACATAACCTTCACACGATTAACGGACAAAGAACTCGTCGGACGAGAGAACGCAAATCCACAAGAGAATGGACAGTGAGTTCGATACGAGAATAGCAAAAGACTTCCGAGAGAAACGGCACAAGGAAGACAGACAGAGGTTGGATCAAAAAAGCGCCTTGGTTCAAATGCCGACGACCGAGGAATTTAATCCAAAGCAGACATACGTATTCATATAGACCCAGAAAAAAATTGGTTAAAGCCTCAGGCAAAGAATCAGAGAGCCGGCTGAGACATTCGTGAATGCAGAATGCGATATCAACGCTCGAATGCGAGAGGGGGGTGGGTTATTGGAAAAAAGGAGCACATAAGAAACAGTCCCGTCGCAGGGAGGTGGTCAAGGCCGGTCTTTGTGACTAACAGCCCAAAGATAGCGGGAGATTCGCCGAGAAGAGTCGGACCTTGGGAGAAAGATTCATCTAGTAAGGAGTCTTTCCCGAGTACTGACCAATCATAAATCCCTACCAGCCAGCGAGAAAAGAACTTTTCGGATGCCGAACGCTAGACTTTGATACTTGAGGAAAGTTGGAACGGGGGAAAAACCCAAGAAAAAAAGCGAGAAACGCGAGAGCGTTTTAGACAACACGACCAAGCAGGCGACTTCCATTTTTGGACGACTTTTTCCTTGACTTGTTACTTTCACGTTTTAAAGTGTTGACCCCGGGAAAGGGCTTGCTTCTCGATAGTCCATCGAAACTACTATGGAACTTCCAGCGGAAACTGTATCAGACTTGTCGGCCACTTCCAAGGCATCGATAATGCGACTCGTATCTAATAACTGGGATCCACCAGATCTGTCCGTTAGTTGTGCTTTCCATCTGAATTCGTTGAATTTACGCCAATCTGTGCAGCACCGCATTTCCAAAGGCTAGACTTGCCGCAGTTCTCGTACTTCTCTATGAAGAAGTTGGCGAACTTCGAGTTCTTCTCACTACGCGCTCAAAGGCCATGCGTACGCATGCGGGGCAGACAGCTTTCCCTGGAGGTACGAGTCACGGGCTCGAATACGTTGAATCTTTCTAAGAGCGCCTGCCCAGGACGAGCAGACGAGTCGGATATAGATCTTGTGCAAACTGCTGCAAGTTCTCAATAGCAACCCTTAACTAGCCTCTGACCACTTTCTCAGTATCGCGAGGCGCATGAGGAAGTCGGGCTTCCTCTAGACTCTCCGGATATCCACACTATCGCTACCTTACAGCCTTTCATTTCGCTGCATAAGCTCGTCGTCACTCCTATTGTCGCCCTGCTGACCGACGCGTCCATTGTATCGACCCTTAAAGCCTCCCAGGACGAAGTGGCACATATCTTCAGCCACCCACTTGAAGCAATCTTGGATCCTACTATTATGGACGCCCGAAAGGAGACCCTCGTCTCACGTGGCAGTGAAGATTGGATCTACGAGACCGAGTTCCACGTAGAGCATATATTGCCCATATCCAGCTCCTTATAATGATCCGCATTTGTGCAGAACACGACTGATTCAGTCGTCGCTGTCCTCGGCAATGCTATGTATCGAATGCATCGTTTTCGGAGCACGGCATCTCCAATAAAGGGCTTGACTGCTGACATTCTTGTAAGCCATCCAATCATTTAGGCACACACTTACTGGGTTGTAGATGCATATCGCCGAGATTGCTTTCGGAAGGTCTCCCGAGTATGACAGATGGGCTATCGGGCAACCTCAGGGTTTTTCTGCGTACTGTGAGCTGCTTGGGTTACCGCAGTAAGGGCAAGCCGTTTCCCAATTGTAGCGTCCTAGAGATAAGTCTTGGTATCCTTCAGGCCTCGCACGAATTTTTGTTGGCTTTCAGTCAGTGGTTGAAGTGGTTCGAACAAGTTCCTTTCATCGTCGGACCTTCTTGGCTTGAAACTGTAACTTTTGCTATACTGGTTTTGGACCTGGCAAGCCCAAACCAATTCCACTTAGATATTGTGCCGAGTATCTGAACCTGCACAAAATCTTTCTAAGAGTTTACCGTATGTTGTGTCTGTCGCGTACAGGACGCGAAACATACTTTCCGATGGATCCACTGCTGCGATGACTGCAGTAGTATCATTTCCAGGATACCGCACCAAATTCAAAATCCTGTTCTCGTGCAATAGATATTCTTCTATTCTATGGGATAAACACGATGCTTCCGCTCCTTCGAATTTCTTCCCAGTTCTTCTTGCCTCTGATTTGGGTCATCCATACAGCATCATCGTCGTCCATCAAAAGCGCGCCGTTCCCCCGCATCGGAATACTCTTTCCTGACAGCGCAAGTCCCAAAGCAAACACCACGCGGGCCTTTTCCCCGCCTCGTGCGCACGCCCCAGAGAAATCCAGGGCTTCAAAGTGAGCCGAGCGCCAGTTGGTCTGAAAGGTGTACTCGCCGTGCGGCGGGCAGGGGAAGAGGTCTTTCAGCGGATTCGAGCAGCGCCAGCGCAGGTCTGCACGGATGCCGTCGGGATCTTCGTTGTATGCCGTGATGGCACGCCGTATGTGCAGCGCGAGCTGGCCGAGAGACTCTGTTTGGAACGCATTGGCGGGAATCGGCGGGACCGAGATTGCAGAGATGGCGTTATGGATGTAAGGTGCGTCAATGTCAGACTCGCCAGGAAAGACGCGCTTTCCGCGCAGATCTACCGGCAGGTGAAGGTGAATTGGCGTAGTGTCGTTAAATTTGCGGTGGCTGTATACTATCTGCAACGATGAGGCAAGCAGGTCAGTCAATCACAAGTAATACAGAGAAAGTTCAACCTTGAACCACCAAGCTAAAAGCACATCAGAACTCCCCACGTACTCGCTGGATCCCTGGAGCTTCAAATCTTCCATTATTTCGCGCTTGGATTCTTCGAGAAAAGCCTTGGGTACACGGACGAGGTGCGCCGTCTCATGCCAGTCCCGGAAAAGGCGCAGCACAAAACGCACGATGAACAAGAGCTGGCTGAACAGCCCGAGATCAAACCAACCACGTAGATGCGCCGTAAAGGTTGCTTTCGTAAAGGTCTCGAACGGCGCCATGTTCCAGTCCATACCCTGGATAGAATCAATGTCTTCGCCGTTGAGCAGACGCGTCCATGCGAGGAGTAACGTTCGCGTCCCGAGCGCATCGAACGTGATATGCGAGGATGTAATATCGATGAACGTCAGATCTTCAAATACCGCGACGTGAACATGGACCAGGGGTGTGTTGGGAACTAAGAACCCTTCGAGGGACGCCGGGCAGGTACTGCTTTTGAAATACACATCCAACGCTGGCAACGGGCAGATTATCGGTTTAGATGAGCCTCCCAGAAGGTGTGTTGGTAGCTTCGGACGAGAAGGCGATCGGTATGGTTCGGGGTACTCTTCTGTAGTGAATGCGATAGGCCGTGTGCCCGAATTGAAGACAACGGGAATTTGAAACTCGTAAACCTTTGCAAGCAATCAGTCGTACGCACGCGCCTGGAAGTAGAGCCGAGCATATATACGCACTCCGTTCCTCAAAGCAAGCCGCGCGCCTGCCCTGGGGAACTTGCGCGCAACGAGGGTCGACAGACTTTGCTCCAGTTTTTTGCGTCTAATCTCGCATTGATGATGAGACCGGTGGTCATGACGAGGTCTCTGGCCCCAAGATCCAGGCCCGTGCATGGAATGGCGTGTACGCCCTCTGGGAGTACCGTAGCCGGCGATGCAAAAAAGGTAGACATGGCGAACATGGCGGTTCAGAGCAACTTATGTATCCCCTTTTAATTAGGGCCGAAACAAATATGAAACACTCTGTACCGACGCGACTTTGACGGCCATTTTGCGGCCAAGGCGCTGGTTCCCGGCCAGGTAGACCAGCGTTCGTTCAACGCAAGCTGTGAAGAACGGGCCGCGCCTCTTCCAGTCCTCGACGATCATTATTGTTCGACTGTTCCAACTTTCAACACAAACGCAAGCGACGTATAAAAAGAAATTGTCAATAAAATCCCTGAATAAGAAGATGCGACTACGCGTACAATCCAAATTATTGAAGCTCCGATCCCTTCAACGTTGCATGGTGCACTCCGATACAATATACTGGCCACTCGGCTTCAGTTTCATTCCCTATGGGCGAGTTCAATTTTGGTAGAGGACAGGGCATTGCAATTGCCACAGCAATCTGCAGATGGTCTCGAGACATGCTACTTGGTTGGTCTCCCATCTCAGCCACCTTCTGTGCCTGTTTGTGGGACGGTGACGACAACAGCGTAGCACCATGACGCTCTGGCGTTATTCGAGCCACAGAAAATGGCTGTAGACGATCCAAGACCTCAGTTTCAGTTCCGGTACTCATCACGATGAATTATACTCACTACGACCTTCTCCCATGTTATATCTCCGTATTCCGAATAGCCTCGGTACTCGGTAACAAGGTCCCATATCTGAGGTATCTCCCATTCCGATTCAGGCGAATAGGATAACGGTTGTGGGCTGCGATGCCACATATCCCAGATGCATGTAATCCCCACCACCATGCATATCAGGAGAACGGCTGCAAAGACAACAGGCACGGCGAAGCTTGCGAAAGCTATCATCGGATTCTAGCTCAAGAGGTATGCATAAAGAGCCACGGAAACTCTTCAAGCTCTGGTGCACTAGTCGGTGTTACAGATGCCGTGAGATCTGGTGTCTAAACATAGCGGAATCGAGGTCATCTTGGTCATGAGGCCAACGAGGCCAACTATAAATAGTATAATTACCTGGCACGCACTTGGTTGCATTTTGTAGTAGTACTCTAGTACTAGGAGACTAACTCAGACTCGGAAACCGTCCAAAATTCATCCCATCGACATTCAGTTTTATTTTTTCGGTGAGGTCTAACGCCCGTTTTTTTCCTATGTACGGTGACCATGCAGATAACGCTCAACCGTGAGAAAATACGAACAACGACGCACATCGTCGAAGGCGAAAAGTTTCAATTGGATATTTATATCCAAGCACTCAGTACTCAGCCTCAGCCTACACTATCCGGTCACACGGCATCGTTGAATACGGTGGATACGTTGGATCCAAGGTGAGAGTTTGTAGGGAATTACGGGCCGGTCAAGAATGATGTCGTAGTACGTCACTGCCGTGTCACTCGAGTCCCTCCACCCTCGTATCCTGATCCTCCACATCACTTGCTCTCCACAACATATACCATGACCACAGGTAGGATACGTTTCGCTACGTCAGTGGTGCCCGAAAATTGCTTAAATATGACCCAAAGCCTCCTTTCATCCGCAACTTGAACCTCCCGAACATCACATCCCAACTACATTTTCAACCACTCACCGATCTTAACGAAAACATCATGCCTCTTTTCGGTTCTTCGCACAACAACGACAACAAGGTATTGCGTTCCTTCAGTGTTTTCATGTTCACAGTCTCACCGCCCCTTCAGCTCGCCAAGCCTCATCACACCACTGAGCTCGAGGGAACCGGTTACGGCGCTGGAGCTACTGGCACAGGCGTCGGCCGCACACACGAGACATACCCCACGGGCACCGGCATCGGCGGTACGCACGAGACGTACGCTGGCGCGCCAGGCCACACTGGGACCGTCGGAATGGGCGAGCCCGGCATGGGTAACCCTACTGTATGTTCAATTCCTAACACGTTGCTTGATTTCGTCTAACGTTCTTCAGCACGTCGGTGGACATCACGTCCCCGCAGGGACCCATGGCGGCATGCACAACGACGGAATGATGGCCGACCAATACGGCACTGGCGTCGGCGGCCCCGGAGCCGGTGGCGCCGCCATCCCCCCAGCCGGTGCGATCGCCAATGAACCTCGCAGCGGCGGCAAAATGACCGGGAAAATAGAACACGCCGTCGGGTCCTTGGTGGGGAGTCAATCTCTCAAGGCCAAGGGCATCCAGAAGGAGCGGTATGTTGGTTCGTTTTATTGCCAAGATGCAACTTCTGACGGGCGCTGATAGGGAAGCGCAAGGCCTGAAGGTTCAGAGCCGAGAGCTGGCGGAGGCAGAGCGCCTTGAGCACGAGGCTGGCATCCGGCGGGAACGCGCTGTCGCACATGGTGCCCACCCCGACAACCGACATGTCGGTGGTATGCCCGGTAGCGATGGCACCGGCGGTCCTGGCGCATACAGCTAAATCAGTTCGAGCAATTCAAACCAAATGTACCATTAGTTAACATTACGCTTTATTAATTTGCTGCGTTCTGCATTCGAACCATGATTTCAAGTTGTGAAACCGAACTTTTCGAACAGTCGGAGTTCGGCGTTAATTTCGACATTTCGAAACGCGATACTTATACTCAGAATATTGCTTTACAAACGGGCGTTTCGGGTTTTTTGTTTGAGCGCAAGGCTCAACTAGTGACTTGGCACGGAGGTTCGCGATATGTTTGTCCGTGCAGTGAAATTAAGGAAGCGACGCAGTACCCTCGTATTTAAAACGACTTGGTCTTGTTTACTTGCAGTATCGGACACTCGCGGCTTCCTGCGTCCTGTGGATTATCAAATCTCATTTCCTTGCAGTATCGGACACTCGCGGCTTCCTGCGTCCTGTGGATTATCAAATCTCATTTCATTCGAGAACACATCGCATTTATGTTAGTTCACCATACCATCCCTATGAACATAAAAAACCCAAGGAGAAGAAAAAAAAACCTAAATTCTAGCCCACCAGAATGGGCTGCACCGATTCGTAGGATGGACGAGCAGAATCATCTCGGCTTGCATAGGCAGGGAGCGCCGTCAATCTGCTTGCATACTCTGGGATATCTTCCGGGATCGGAGGAACCTCCCCAAGCCGTTCACGAGTCAGAAAGCTAGCCAGGCAATCTTTAGACGTGAAAACAACGCAGATGAACTGCACACACTATCGTTCCGCCCAAGGTGTGCGAACCTCAAGGTCCCGCCATGGCTGGCTTTGGGAGAGGGATAAAAATGCATGCACAGGCCCCGGGCCGCCGTAAACGGAATCCGTGACGAACGTAGCTGCCCGGGGGGAAGAAGAGGCAGCGCGGCGGAGCTCATTCCATGCTGCTTTCCCGGGCACAGTCATGCCTGCTGAACGTCAAATAAAGGAGAAATCTCGGTGCAGTTATGCGCACTGGGAAGTAATCCGATGCGTCCACCGCCAAGGGAGACCTCCAACGTTAAGACTTTGAAGGCATCTGCGCCTATCTCGAGAATGTTGTGGCGTCCACTGGGAGAGATGAGCGCCCGGCGAGAGACCGGACGATTTGACGCACGTTACACGAAGATAAATCGTCAAGTATCTAAGTTTCGTAAGGACCCGCTCTGAGGTTGCACCTTTCAAATATTTCCTGTATAGTATGTATATTTATCAGTAACATCAATTTTCAGTCTGGCACTTGAACAATTACCAAACGATGTACGCACTCAACACCTCCTCGATTGCCATGAGGGACCCACCGCACTGGTCGAGGTACTTGGCAGTCTCTGCCTGTCCCAGCATGGCCGGTCGGGCACCGACCTCGGGAAAGGAAGAAAAGAAAGGATTATTGGCGCAGCCTTTTTTCCGCCATCATCACATGATTGATGGGATCAATTTTCGAACTATTTTCGATTAACAAGCAAAGCAACACACTTGCCGTTGACCTCCGTTGACTTGCCGTTCCTTTTATCTCTTCCTACTTGCTTCAAGTTCCTACCATGGCCAGGTACGCTGTGGTAAATATCATGTCCCTTTTCTAATGAACTCTATGAGCTAGATATGCCACTCCCCACTTGGAGCGCTTCGAATTGTTCGACCGGGCCACCTCCGATGAACGCGAGTGGTACGAACCTGTCAGTACTCTACTCCGGTGTCTTTTCCCTCCAGAGCACTATGAAGTAGCGCCAGAGTACAAAGGACCAATCTACCCGGGATCCCCCGACTTTTCCACCCTCTTTGTCGTGCGTCTCGTCCGCCAAAACACCAAACACCCTATCTGCTTCGTTGAAATCAAACCAGCCGTCCACCTCGACCAGTTGGGCACCAGGAGTGTCGCAGACCGTGAGATGCGCAAAAGGGTCGAGTATTTTGTCGATGACCTGGCCATTCCGACCTTGATTGGTCTTAGCCTGATCGGGTCGCGATTTGCAGTATACGAGTATGACCAGGCATCGCGACAGCTTACGCCGCCGAGAATTGACAGAAATCCTCGCACCCTCAACGACACTGCTCCTGCGACGCTGGGAACACGACTTTCTGGACACTGGCGATGGCCAAGCGAGGCTCCTACAAGTTGTACAATCAGTTCGGACGCTTTGCGATGCTTCAGTCAGCCACATTTTCCCTCTTTCAGTAAGATAATTGACAGCGGAACAGATTTAATTGCAATGACATACTCGCCACGTATACGGTATAGTACTTGCTAAGTTCCGGTAAATTCGAACATCAAACTAGGAAATGATATCTGGAAGGCACCTTTAGCAGTGTGACACTCCTTCATATGCATATTAATTGTGTGAGATGAGGGTTGACTCTCTCGTACTACTGGCAGTGTTTATCGAGGTAAGCATTGAAGATTACTTTGGACAGGGGCAAAGTGTGCCATTATTATGGCTTGCTTGCACGGCTTTGACATTTCTTTGGCGGGCCGAAATCTCCACAACTTAGCTTTCTTTCGCTCCACAACGACCATGCTGGGACAAACCGACATTGCCAAGTACCTGGACCAGTGCGGTGGGTCCCGGCTCGCAATCGAGGAAGTTTTGAGTGCGTACATCGTCTGGTGAGCGCCCAGTAGCGAGATAACATCATAACATGACTTTGGGCCAACACGCGCAGGAAATATTTGAAAGGCGCCACCTCAGAGCGGGTTCTCATGAAACTCCGATACTTGACGATTTATCTGCGTGTAACGTGCGTCAAGTCACTCACCCACTCGCCCGTCGCTCATCTTCAATAGTGGACGTCGCCACATACTCGAGGCGGGTGCAGATGCGTTCAAAGTTCTGTCGATAGAGGTCTCTCTCGGCGGCGGGCGCGTCGGATTGCTTCCCAGTAAGGTTATTTACCATTAGTACCGGTCCCATCTGAGGCTCAGCAGGCATGACTGTGCCCGGGAGAGCAGTATGGAACGACCTCCGCCGCGCCGCCTCCACTTCTTCTCGGGCAGCTACGTTCGTCACGGATTCCGTCTACGGCGGCCCGGGACCTGTGCACACGTTTCTGTCCCTCTCCCAAAATGACGAGGCCCGAACGCCTTGGGCTGAACGATAGTGTGTGCATCTCATCTGCTTCCATTCGGTTATTCAAATATTCTACAGTTTCTTGGCTCGCCAACAACTCGGGGAGGTCCCACCCTCGGAAGCTAGCCCAGAATATGCAAGCAGATTGACGACCCTCCCGGCATATGCCAGCCGGGATGAATCCGCACGCTCCATCATGGTTGGATAGTTGTCTCCGTATAAGGAAGGTATATTTGCCTGCATAATATGATGACTCTATCTACCCCAATGAAATACGATTTGATATTAAACCTATAGGACCGGAAATCAAAGCGCACCGCGCTACTTAGAAAACTGCATCGACTCGTCATCGCTCTTTTTAGTGTCGACTTGGTTGCCGTGCTTCATGCTACCGTGCCCATGTCCCGGGTCGAACATGTCGCGGACCTGCGGGGGAGAACACCGTTAATCTCTTCATGTGACAAAACAGAACCCGAGGATGAACTGACATCGATATGCTGCGTCGTTTCCGTCTGCGTGAGGACCTGTATCGCGCCGAGCTCCATGTCTCCCTGGGAAGACGATATCAACAAAGGATTGCTTTGGAGGCTTCAGCAACCTACGTTGGCGCGGCGCTGCGTGCGTGAGCGACCACCAGACAGCTCGTTGCTGGTGGTATTCGTCATTCCGTTGCGACTGCTGTGCGAAGCGCGGATGGTACGGCGCGCATTCAGCGTCCACATCATCGAAACGGCATAGAGCTTCGGCAGCGCCATGTTGAACGCGGTAGAGATAATCACCTCGCCTCCCGGGTATAGTTGCGAAAAGATGAGGTTGAACATGGCGCTGGCGCGGAATTCGAATCAACTTCCAATGTGTGAATTTGCTGCGAACATACCAGAGGGCAGCTGGGGCGGCGGTTTGGAAGGTAAGACGGATCAGGGCGCTGATCAATCCGACGGTTTGCGGCAGGACGTTCTTCTTGGACTTGAGCAGGAAGTACGCCGTCAACATTGACAGGATGATGTCGCCCGCTGGAGCCATCGTGAGTAAAAGCCGCCAAATTTCGACCGGATATGCTCACCGAACACGGAGCTGAGATGTATCGCAACTGGAATTTCAAAGATTCGATTCATTGTCAGCGGGAAGCCTGTAAGTGCTTACACCAATGTCCAATTTGGGGCCCGTCGGCAATGGAGATAAAGTAGGTCTGGCAGAGCTGGTCAATACGATGCTGCTGTATAGCAACTGAGATGGGCGTACCGCGACGACGATGGCGAGAAAGGCGAAGATGAATAAAAAGGCGACGAGAGCCACTATCAACCACGCTTTGGAGATCACCCAGAGGCGGAAGCAGAAATAAGATTGGACGTAAAGGCCAATGAGTGCAACCTGATAGTAGAAAGACAGTGAGTCCACGAGATGAAAAGGTCCAGAAATATGTGGTACCATAAGTGGATTGCCTGACTGCCACCATGTGGTATAGTTGAGCAAAATCGCTCCTTGAAGGTCCCCGAAGAAGGGGATAAACTGTATCCAGATGATCGCACTGGGAAATAGAATTAAGGGTCAAAAAAGTACGTCAAAGGGTTGCATACAATGCTTGAATGGATTTGAGGGTGGTAAGGACGAAGAGGATTGCCACGAGTATCCGGAGTCTCCCCTTGTCATCGCCGTACCAGGTGTAGTAATTGACAAACTTTTGGCCAGGAATTAATGATATGCATGTGAGAAGAAGAACAACTCACCTGGCTGAAAAGAACTCCTTGAAGAATTAAATCCAGACATGACCCTACGAGCTGCGATTCGAGTTGAGCCTTAGAACGCTTTTTGAAAAGGAAGAGGCGTACCCAGGGACCGAGAAGGAAGTTTGCTTGATGTCTTTCCTCGCTCGTCTGCAGTCCTAGCATCGTAAAAAGGGAGATTCAGGATAGAGCATATCGGCAAGAACCTTTATAGATGGCCCCTCCTATTAATCTCTGATGGTCGGCCAATGGTGCCTTATAATCCTTGTCAACCTCCTAAACGTCATGATAAGACAGCGAAAAAATCTGAAAAAATCTTGGTCTAGTGGTCCCAATCCGCATGCTCAAGTCAATTCCACATCAAATTGATCAAACTGAACCAGTGGATAACCTCATCGACCGGCATACATAGGCTGTGTCAATCTCATGGAACCGAGCCGTGCAGCGTTTAGGGTAGGAAAAGGGTAGGAAAGGCTATATATAATTCCGCTGCACACAGTCTATAGGAGACGCGTTGAAATGATCGAAGTAGCAATGAAGTGAATCAGATACCATAGTTATATCATTATCCGGAGATTCGGAATTCAGGGAAACGCGTATTTCACATTTTCATGATCTGTTGAAGCAGGAGGGGTTTAAAGCCGTCCAGAGAGGTCGTTACATCTGGTGCGAGAACCCCTGATTAACTGCCTTTGCGGTATGTGGTTTGGTGCTTGTATACGTACACTGGGACCGCGGCGGAATATACCACCTACCTACCTACCTGCGAGAGGCGGTTTTTTTTCCCCAATGACTGCCGTAAGAGGACCCCTAATAGTCGGGTAAGTTACCTTCTGACTTCGGCCAAAATGCCACTTTTTGATTGGACCGGAGATAACCGGACGTGATGGCATCACCCCGAAAGGGTAATTTCCAGCTCCCACGCCTCCGAAATTGGTTACTTTTTGATCGTACCAGCGTTATAGTGCTGTTTTCAGCTGGCTTCAACGGATCTGCTGCCGTTGGGCCATAAGAAGCCCCACCAAACGTAATTTGGGTGACAAAAACTTTGACAAAATTTGGACCAAAAGCCCAATTTTTGTCCGAACCAATCCTGACCTCGGGGCCCAAAAGTCCCATTTTTTGTCCAAAACGTAACCTAACCTACCCGACTATTATCAGGGGTCCTTAAGAAAGCTGTCTCTGTCGAAGGCAGATTGATTCTACCAGCCGATGGTGAACCGATGTCACTCCACTAAAATCAAAAGATAAATTGTTGTTCCCTATGGGACATCCATACAAGTCGTTAGGTAGGTAGATATATTCCGACGTGGTCTCGTTGAGAAGCCGGTGTATTTGGATATATGATGCACAATGGTCCCAGAGTGCGAGGGTTTACGAAGAATCTGAAGAAGTACCATTTAAGGAAATAGTCCAAGCACTATACCTACGCACTCTACAGTTTGATCGTTGTGAAAACGTAACTCCTTCATTCGATACATACGTGTAGTATCGCGAGCAGACAGGGAAGGAAGGAAGGAAGGAAGAATTATACCGTGGTGGGGCCTATAAGTCATAGTCTCTCCTAGGCAGATAGTTCAACAACATTGGTACATCGTGAACACGTTAAAAATATAATTCGCCACCCATTGGATGTCATACTTCCTCGGTGATGGAACTTATTAGAAGCTTTGATAGAAGTCGTAATCAGACATCGCGGTATGCAAAGCCTTTGGGAGTCGAGTCGCAGCTAGAGAAAGTGAGCTCACAGCGTGAACAATTCTAACTTGACCTGATTCAAATGGTCTGCAGAAACATCTGGTAAGTAGTCGCTGTGCTTGCGCTGTGCCTTCAATCATTTTGAACCGTGGGACACTTGTTGCTGGCTAATCAAAGCCGTTCTGCATGTTGTTGGCTCATCAGAGCGGTTCTATTCGGCATGGATCGTCTAGGCTTCGAATAAAAACGAGTTTTTTTTTGTACAACTGTGACGTGCAAGAAACTTAAAAAGGATGACGATTCGTGTCAGCGAAACACGATCACGTGGACTGCCAATCCACTTGGGAACATGAACTGCGTTTCGAGCTAAACGGGCTGAAGGCGGCGATTTCAGTGCTCTTTTTCTGAAACCAATGCATTGCCTTGTAAGTTGTCAGCGCTTTTTCGCGATGAAGTCGGCTGTGTCTTGAAACACAGCCACAATCGTACTCTTTTTAATTTTAACACTCTGCAAACACGCTTACAAGAAACATATTATTCCAGCGTACAGCCCTGGTCATCAGATTTCCTTCGAGACTGACGTTTCATCCTCGCTCGCCAGTCAACTCACAACTTCATGAGTCATGAACCAGCGTTGAAGCCTCCGTTGGACGGAAAACAGGGGTAATATCCTTGCGGACTTCTTCCGGGGCGGCTCAATCTCTATATCTGGTACTAGGTTCCGCGTTCCTCAAAATAGCACTGTCGAAAACGAAGGTTTAAGAAGGCTCAACATTCCTGGCAGCACCAAAACGGTTGCAATAGAACTATGAATCCCTACGCACAAGGGGGCTGGTCCAATTCACACAATCCCAACGCGGCCAACAATCAACCATGGGGGACAGGCGCTTCTGTTTATGGCGCGCTCCCATATGTGCCACCGCCATCCAGCACCCCCAATTTTCACACCTTCGCCTTTGTTTCATCGGATGGGACGGTTTTGAATGCTCACATCGTAGGACCTCAGTCACGAACATACTTCCGTGTCAACACCAATTCTACGTCCTCGGGTTTTTCTGTGATTGAAAATTCAAATCTCCAAAGCATTTCTGTGATTGAATGGGGGCGTCATCCGGTCGTCGAGATACGCGATATTTTGTCCAAACGAAGCACTGCAACCTGGCTCGCGCTGTCGCCGGACAAAACGTACGCATCTCAGATTTTACATGAATTGACGGCTGAATTGAATCCACAGACACCGAGTCATGACCGTCCGAGGAAAGAATTTCTGTTGGACACCAACTGAAGATTACATTGAGGTTGGTTGTCAAAATTGTTGTCCTTGATGCATCTCAAATGAACACTCCAGCTCTGCAACACTGGTGTCGCAAACCCTCAACTATATGGCCGAATATCTCAGAGTTCCAGCGGCACCATACTTGAACTCACAAGTGAGGCGGTGCGGATTGGGCTTTTGGAGGTCGGTGTTGTGTCGACTCTGCTCTTGATGAGTGGACGTAGCATCGACTGAGTCACCTTCCCATCCCTATGTGGAGTCATGAACTCATCGAATTTGCTTGTGGAGTAGAAATAGAATAGGCATTATATATACGAACTGGGATAGTTGTCTTTAATTCAATTCAGCTTCAGCGTCTGTACTCTCTGCTTTTCTCTTCCTGCCCAAATCTGTCCTAATGTCCCTTGAAAGCTGTTTGAAAAATGACAGCGCTTCTACGACGGGCAAGATGGTTGAAATTGCGGCGGAACAGAATACCCATAAGAATGAGATGACCACCCAGGCTGTGAAGAAGCGCGGCGAAAAGATGTAGTTGGATAAAAACATCGGAATGGGGATTAGAAAATCCATGACAAATGTGAGGAACGCCGACGCGATCCAGGCGAGTCTGCATGCCTTCCTGAGTTTCGCTGGTTCTTCCAGTATATCCTCTCGCATCCTTTTATCGTCGCCAGGGAAAGTCCCGTCGTTGGAAATCCCGGTTTCGACGGGGACGTTAATAGCTCTTGTTACTTCCCAATCAAATTTGCCAGGTTTCAACCAAGACACGGCGATGCTCAGGATGAACCCTGTCATGACAGCAGCCAAATTGCCGGCCAAGGTCGGATATTCAAGGCCTGTGGTCGAAACTGTGATCTCCCCATAGTACTGCCTCGCTGTGACCAGCCAGGCAACGAGCCCCGCCGACAGCCCGCCGACAGCTCCAGAAATTGCTCCTGCGCTCGTTTGTCCCTTCCTGTGATGGCGAATGCAGCGGGAAAGACCGCGCCGCCGATGAGGAGGCCCATGACTAGAAAAAGCCATCCCAGATCGATGCCGATAGCGTTCCAGATGCAGGCGAAGACGGCCATGGTGAGCCCGAAGACACAGATCATTATATGTGAAACAAAGATGAGCTGCTTCGGTGTCGCGGCGGGATAAACATACGTTTTGTAAACGTCGAAGGTAAGGATCGAGGACACTGCAATGAGCTCCGCTGAAGCACAGGACGTGACGGCCATGAAGAGGACAATAAGGAGAGCTACGGCACCGCTCTTCCCAAGAAGCGCACTGGCAGCGAATGGAGACGCGAGCCCGGCTGTGATCTGGGATGGTGACATGGCATTCGGGTATGTGGGAAAGCTCGGATGATCTGCGAGCGCGACTGCGGCGAGGCCCATGGCGCTTGAAAACCCGAACGGAATTGCGAACCACGCTATCCCGCCCAACAGATATGCCCGCACAGCCGTGGTTGGACGACTGGCGATCGCACGCTGCCAGTAGGCCTGGTCCAGAAACACCGTCCCGCTGCCCGAGCACAGCTGGATGACGCCGAATACGAGGGCGAAGTTTGATTTCATCGTCAAGTACGAGCCATCAAGATTGCCGGGGACAGGACGCTTCAGAGCCGCCTCCTCGAGTAAAGTGTACATTGCAGCTGGTGAGCCAATGAGTGGGTTGGTCGTGTATACTGAGAACATGAAATAGAGCATAACAATCATCAGGATCATCGTATGTGAATAATCGCCTACGAATTGTTCAGTTACGTAATTTAATGTTCGAACAGCATGCGATTGTACTTACAGAGAAAGGTGGCTCGAAGCCCACCTAGAACGACGTATACACAAACTCCTAATGGAATCAAGAAAATTGCAGCATAAACGTTCATACTCGTCAGCGCCGTGACGACGGCACTGCCTCCAAGAAGCAACTGACTTCCCACCAGAATATTGGTGAGGAGCGCAAAAATTATGAAGATCCAGTGAGTCGCAACACCGTAGCGGGTATATATGATCTCCAAGTAGGTATGACATCTTGGTGCATTCTGTTTAACTTTGCAAGCCAGAACGGCGAACATCAGAATTTGCACAGTTGCGCCGGCTGCGTACTGCAAGCAGGATGAGCCCAGAATAGATGGTAAACAAAAGTGGAAGCACCCAAAATGGACCAGCGATTCCATAGTCGTAAGCAACGGTACTGCTTTGGAGAAGAGTTGCCGCCCAAGTCCATGCAGATACAATTCCGCTCGCAATCAGTCCCGGTTTGACACTGCGACTGGCCGTATTGAACTCTTCGCTGGTTTTCGTAGAAAACCGGGTGTAACGATTCTGTGGGTCTTGAGTCATAGCTGTAAAGTCGAGCGAAATCTGGACTGACTTGCAGATAAGATATTCCACACATCAGGAAGGCGAAGAAGAACCCGATGCCGACCACCACGCCGTAACCAACTCCAACAGGCAAAATAGTGGCTACGTTAGACGAGGACATTTGGTGGGCGTGGATGGAAGAAACAGAGCAGAAAAGTCGAAGAGGGCGGTACGACGATAACAGACGAAGCGGCTATTAGTATGCCGATGAAAAAGAAGTTCGCCCACCGATAACGAAACGATTCCGGCGGACTTACGAGAAATGATGCTGTTGAAGGTGTTATGACGAGGGGCTACGACATCCTGAACATATTTCAGTAGCTAGATAATTCTATCGCAAATGCGATCGCCAATTTGGAGAAACTGTTATGAACCATCTGCGTCAGGGATACGAGAAGAAGGGTGAAGGCTTACTGGAGCATGTGGTCAAACGAAAATTCCGGCGATATATCAATCCTGTCGTTCACGCTGTGCACATCTAGAACATCAATCCAATATTAATCTTTACTCAGACCGAACCCCACGCCGAACCGTTGCTTACTCGGGTTGGAATGCTTGAACTGTCCTTCCAAGGCATGACACGCTTGATACCCGGCCTTGGTCCATGTAGCGTGGTCACTGGATGCAAACCCAGGGTAGTGATCTTTGACCCATGGAATGTCGACTGAATCGAGAAATTAACAAAAGATCGACAGGAAGAAAAGTCTCACGGTGTCGTTCAATCAGCAGAGTGAGGAACTCCGTCAGAGCCGGATCGACAAAGTTAGTCATGACGGCGATTTCCTCTCGTGTCCCGGCCGCGTGCCAGGCCTAGCAGATGAACATCAAGTACTTCGGATGAACTGGGATGAGTACGAACAGTCATATCAAACTGAATCATCCCTTTCACAGATATTCCAGTGGCTTCATATCTGGAAGCTATTGCCTGTGAGCCGAAAAGACCGACCTGGAAAATCCCACGTTCATAACAAATTTCAAACAGAGATGAGGCTTGCGAACCTCCTCCGCGGCATAAAAATGAAATTCGAGCGGTGAAACGGGAAGATAATTTCCCAGTAGCAGTGCTAACAACCGAGTTAGTGTTCGTATTTTCTGGGTTATATCGATCATCGGCACCTCTATACGCCTCCAATATCGTAACAGTTCCAGAACCGTCGTCGCCCGCTCCAGGAGCCGCCGGCGCAGGTAAATCATGATTGATATGATTGATGCTATCGATATGGGCACCAAGAATTGTAGTAGGGTCGGAATCTAGAGCGTCAACGGGGGCTAGGCGGATAATCTTCATATCGTCAGTATAAATGACCGACTAGGGTGTATTAACGACAGACGATCGAATTTTGTTTCCAGGGATGCTGGACGGCTTCCACGTGGATTAACTTCCTCTGCTCCTCGCTGGCAAGTTCGGCTGTATACGTCAGGATCTTGGCGTAGAGCCATTCTGTGCTAGCCTTGCCATCGTCGGAGTTGTAGTAACGAGTGTGGTAGGATGTGAAATGCTCGAGGTTGGCTTTCGGTTCGGCTGTTGAAAGATAGGAGAAGAAACCTGGTACGATTGTCGAGTTGGGAGCTGGATATGAAAAGTGCCGCTTTTCTGTGGCCCCCAAGAAAGGTGACTCAGT